>CM053770.1:446010084-446070308 GCA_028658325.1 Potorous gilbertii
GGGGAGAGATGAGGAAACAATTTGGAACTCAAAATCTTGTGGAAGTGAATATGGAAAACTAAATGCCCCCTTGGGGTGGGAGGAGGGGAGAGATGAGGAAACAATTTGGAACTCAAAATCTTGTGGAAGTGAATATGGAAAACTAAATGCCACCTTGGGGTGGGAGGAGGGGAGAGATGAGAAAACACTTTGAAACTCAAAATCTTGTGGAAGTGAATATGGAAAACTAAAAATAAATAAATTTTTAAAAAAGAAAGAAGGGGTCATGCTAAAAAAGACAGTTTCAAGAAATTCTGGGTCATCAAATCACTACTTTCTCCATGTTATAAATATTTTGCTAATTGATTAGCTAACAAATTATTACTATTAATTTTAAAATTAAAAAATATATAGAAAAATAAATTTAAAATTACCTGAAAGTCATGATCAAAAAATAAAAAAAAGATCTTGGACATCATCTTTCAAGAAATTATCATGGAAAAGTGTTCTAATGTTCTGGAACCAGAGAGTAAAATGGAAATTGAGGGAGCCCACTGATTATCTCCCAAAAGAGATCCCCAAAGGAAAACCCCTAGGAATATTATAACTAAATTCCAGAGTTCCCAGGTCAAGGAGAAAATATTGCAAGGAGCCAGAAAAAAAAATTAGAATATTGTGAAAACACAATCAGGATAACAGAAGATTTAGCAGCTTTGACAGTAAGAGATCAGAGTGCTTGGAATATGATATTCCAGAGGTTAAAGGAAATAGGATTAAAATCAAGGATCACCTACCCAGGAAAAATGAGTATAATCCCTTAGATGAAAAAAATGAAATTTAATGAAGTGGAGGACTTGCAAGCATTCTTGATGAAAAGATCAGAGCTGAACAGAAAATTTGACATTCAATTACAAGACTCAAGAGAAGCATGGAAAGGTAAGCAGAAAAAAGAAATCACAAAGGACTTATTAAAATTGAACTGTTTACATTCCTACATGGAAAAATGATATTTGTAACTCTTGAGACCTTTCTCAGTATTAGGGTAATTGGAGGGAATATACATGCATGCATATATACAAACATACACACATGCATATACACAAACATACACACATGCATATACACATGTTTACACATATACATATATGTATGCATGCGTGTGTGTAGGCAGAGGGCACAGAGTGAGTTGAATATGAAGGGATGGTATCTAAAGAATAAAATTAAGGGGTGAGAGAGGAATGTTCTAGGAGAAGGAAAAGGAAGAGGTATAATGGAGTAAATTATCTCACATAAAAGAGGAAAGAAAAAGTTTTTTCAATGGAGGGGAAGAGGGGGGAAGGTGAGAGGGTACGAGTGAACCTTACTCTCACTGGATTTGGCTTAAGGAGGAAATAACATAAACACTCAATTGGGTATAGAAATTGATCTTACCCTACAGGAAAGTAGGTGGGAAGAGGATAAGGGAGCAGGATGATAAAAGGGAGGGCAGTTTGGGGAAAAGGGTAATCAGAAGCAAACACTTTTGAGGAGTGATAGGGTTAAAAGAGAAAACAGAATAAATGAGAGCTGGAACAGGATGGAAGGAAATATAGTCTTTCACAACATGACTATTATGGAAGTGTTTTGCATAACTACACATGTATTATCTATATTGAATTGCTTGCCTTCTGAATGGGGGGAGAGGAAGGGAGAGAATGTGGAACTCAAAGTTTAAAAACAAATTTTAAAAATTGTTCTTACATGCAACTGGGAAATAAGATACACAAGCAACGGGGTATAGAAATCTATCTTGCCCAATAGGAAAATAGAAGGGGAAGGAGATAAAGGAAGAGGGGGAAGTGATAGAAGGGAAGGAAGATTGGGAGAAGGGGTAATTAGAATGCATGCCATCTTGGGGTGGGGTGAAGAGAGAGATGGGGAGAAAATACTGAACTCAAATTCTTGTGGAAGTGAAACTGAAAATACATTTTTTAAAAAGAAAAGGGGTCATGCTAAAAAAGTACAGGTCCAAGAAACTCCAGGTCAGCAAATCCTTATTTTCTCCATGTTACAAGGATTTTGCTATTAAATGTGTGCATATGCATGTGTGTACCAACATGTGTGTGTATTTCAATGTTTATATGTGTATATGTATATATACAGAACACTGAACTTAGAATTCCAGCCTTAACTAAAAATGAAGATGTAACAATTGACTCTATCCTATGTATTTTGTGCCTTTAAACACATTATTCTGAGGAGGGATCCATAGGCTTCATAAGACTGCAAAAGGGAATCTATGATACAAAAAAGTTAAGAATTTAGATTGTGAAGTCTTCCAGATGCTGTTTGCCAATAATGTTATGCAGGTTTAGGAATATTTAGATGAGATTCATAACCACTCAAAGGATATCAGTTTTATAATTTACATAAGAAAAACTGAACAGATGATGAACACAAATTTTTCCAGATTAATATATAAATTAGACCAAATGTACATTGAGTTTGCTCATCAGAATCTATTTTTTTGGTGGACTTTAGATTTGATATATTTTTGCTAATTATAATTATTCCAAAACTGAATAAGATGAAGAGTGGGTAACACAGTGTTTGGAATATGGTGCAGAATTCTCAATGACAATCAAGCATTCCCTTGAAATACAAACCCATCTTTTTTAATGTCAGTATTCTTCTAGGGATGTTGTATGATTTCACAATATGTAGTACTACAATCTCTGATGAAACAAAATTATGAGTCATTCAATGAAAAGCAGAAATGCATGATGGGCACAGTGTATAGAATATTATCAATGATGAATAGAATATAATCAATGATGTATCAATGCTACACATAAAGCAGCATAAAGACAATATTCAAAAGATGTATACTTGGAAAAAGAAGTAGGTGAGTCCTGTAAGGAGAATGAGGGATATAAGTTGGTTGGATTCCATCCTCTTCTGGTACCCACATGGGTAGGGATCTGCACCATTGGAGGGACTGCCATAATTGGTGAGGTAATGGATCCATTGAAATATAAGAAGTTCACTGACTTGGAAAAAATGAAGTTTTTAATGAGTCCATTTATTCTATCTGACACTTGTTTTCTTTGACAACATTTTGAGTTTTGAGGACAGTTACTATTAGGAAGGATTACAATTCCTAAACAGTTCCAAGTGTTAAGAAAAGAAGCAGTTATCAATACTTTTAGCAGAAGAAATTGTTCAAATATGTTAGTAAGGTTGAGATTTTAAATACAAGTTTTAAAATGCTTTTTTCCTCGCTCCATATTATAATCCCTAAACCATTACTGGTTTGAGGATGAAGATTTCTTGTAAATAATATTGAAATGAGAGGGAAAGATATAGGAAATCTCAATAACTCAGTCCTTAAATGCAGAGAAATATATAGCATGTATTAAAAGTCTTACTGTAGTTGTAAGCTATTAAAGCTAGTATTTCAAGAAAATGTAGAAAGAAGAGCTGAGAAGACAGAGTTAGAAGGATTTTTGACATGAATATTGACGATGAGGATCATGGAAGTATATGAACTATAGAGGAACTTTATGAAGTATACAAACTACAGAGTGGTAGATAAGATGTTGGGAAAGCACAGCAGACTAGGACCTTTAATGTAACCCAAAGCTTACCATGGAATTTGGAATTCTGGTATTTTGCATGAAGTCTTAGTGCCAGTGGTCTTTTTGCATCATATGAGGCTTTAGGTATTGGTTGCAAGAAAGAGCAACGATGTGAAAGACAGCAATGGAACTTTCAGAGGTGGCTTTTGTGGTCATTATGATGTCCTAGGAAGATTATTTAGGAATTAACTGCCTCAAATCAGAAAAGCATAAAATAGCTCCCTGGGAAGTTGCTTTTTATTGGTTTTTTATGCTAATACGGAGTTAGTGATTCTGTTTCCACTAACTGATGGTGTAATGACTTTTTGCAAACCCTACACCTTTCAAAGCAAAAATAACCAATCAAGTATATACTCACTTCTTAGAGTGAATTATGTGAATATTAGGTGGTATAAAACAAACAAAAACAAAAACAAAAATGAAGACATTTTGTGTACTCCTTCATAAAGGCTCTGATAGCAGAGGCAGACGTGTTTAGGCATCTACATCCCTGTCAGTTACTATTTTGTCTGACTTACAGATAGTGATGTGATTCTTCTTGATTGCAGCAAGGTAAATGGCCAGTTCAATGGTAGGTTGCACTACCCTGATGATACTGACACTAGCAAAGAAATAAGAAACTGACTCCACCTTCATTTGAATAAGATTTCAAACTGAACCTGCTTGTGCCCAGAAGGCAGAACTAGAGATTGGGGTTGTATGATAACTGACACACAAATTTTAACTCACTGTGTAGAGTGAAATGGACTTCCTCAAGACAGAGGGGGTTTCCTTTCACTAAAGGTCTTGAACGTTGAATGTTCTTTTTTAAGTTAGATTGTAATAGGTTACACCTCTGAGGTTCTTCCAAATCTGAGTGTCACTCAGTACTATCAACTCATATTTTTGAGGTATGGGAGGATGGAGGTAATAGATGTAAAAGGAGGGGTTAGAACAGATTTTCTTTAAGGTCCCCTGCAGCCTTAAATCTAAAAATTTACTAAAAATCTATTTTATGATGGCTCTTGGGAAAAAAAAAATAATAGTCATACTAGGTTTTTCATACCAAAATGTGTACAGGCAAGTAGTTTCAATCACACTTTCCAGGAAGTCTCACTTTATCACTGATAAAGATTAACCTTTAATCTTTATCAATTTGCACACATGATCCATTGCCCTCATGTTTTTGTACTACAAACCCATGGAGAAGAGACTCTGAGGATGCTGGATGAGCAGCATTTATCTTTTTTTCCTCTCAAACAAGTATGGGTTTCATGGTAAATCTCAAACTAATGTATAAAAGGCATTCACTTTGGACAATGGAACACAGGGTAAGGAGCAATGGACAGAAGATTTGGAGAGACAGAAAACTTGTGTTCAAGTCTCAGCTGTGTTACCTAGAAGAAGAAAAAATCACAAATGCCACCTTCTACATGAAGCTTTCCTGATCATTCAAGAGGGCAGCACCCTCCTTCCCCATATTAGCCTGGATTTGCTTTGTATAGTCTCTGGATGTGCTTTTATCTGTACCCCCATTGTTCACTTCTGTAGAATGTTTCTTGAAAGCCAAGGACATCAGTTATTGCATCTTCAGCACTTAGGAAAGGGTATGGCACAGAATTGGCACTTAATACTTAGGGATTTATAAGGTTGTTAAGTGTCAGAGTCAGGACCCAAATACAATTCTTTTTTCAATAGACCCCCTTGCCTTTCCTGGTGTTGAAGGAAAAGTGCTATACAGACTTTTAGAGTGCAAGAGAAATCAGTTCTTACTGCTATCTTCTGATAACTAAAACCAAATATTGCAGTTGTAATCTGGCCTTTGCATTCCTAGTTTTGCTTGTTTGGTTTTGTTTTTTTTTTTGAGCCCTCATGGAATCTTTTTGAATCTACGGAAACCTTTTTTATAACAGTGAGCCAGATATGGAAAAACAGAGCACCTGGAAACTTAATGCAAGTTTTCTGTTCTTTCCCAGTTTTATATTTGCTACAAATAAAGCTGGAGGCTTATTTATTTATTTATTTAGTGAAAGGCCTTTTGTATTGTGAAAGCAGGTTTGGCCACAATCAAGTAACTCTCACAAATCGCTGGCTTCTCTCTGTAGAAAAGAAAATGGAGAAACAAAGCAAAACAAACCAATTTTCATTAGAGAAAGACACACAAATGCCAAGAATAGAAAGGATTTTTTTTTCTTACTAGGAGGTATTTTCCTGGCAACAGGACACAGAGAAGCATTTTTTCCTTTAAAAAAAAAATGCTCTTCTTTAGGGAAAAACAGGAAGAATTCAAGTCAAATGTTAAGACCTCATTTAATTTATTTTAAAAATAGTAAATAGTAGAGTTCTAGATTTGGGATCAAGAAGATTTGAGTATAAATCCTTTTAACCTCTAATCTTCAGTTTCCTCATGTATAAAATAGGAGAAATAATACCACATACCTCCCAGGGTTGGCAGCTGGATGGTCACTGATTGTGTGCTGGACATGCAATCAAGAAGATCTGAGTGCGAATCCTACCCCTAACATTCATTGTGTTAACTCCTGACATGTTGACAAACCTTTCTTGAGACTATTTATTCATCTGTAAAATGGGGACAATAACAGTATCTGGTTGACAGGAATGTTGTCAGTATATAATGAGGTAACATATGTCAAGTGTTTTGTCAACCTTCAAGTATTATATAAAATGCCAGTTATTGTTATCATTTCCAGGATAAAATAAGGTAACATGAGAGCTTTTATAAACATAAAAATGCTATATAAGCACTAGCTACCACCATCACCACTACCACTACCACTACCATTACTACCACAAGTACTACTAAAGTGATGCCAGGGCTGAAATATAGTGCTATTGGCAATGACATTCTTCCCTCAAAAGTTAATCTGTATACCAGCTAAGTAGGTATATTCAATTATTCATATTTATTTAGTTGGTACTCAAAATAACACACAAAATAACACACCTTTTCCACAAAAGTTATATTTATTTTTAAATACACAACAAAGATAGTGTTAGAAAACATTGGGTTCTTTTTTAATTCCATGTGAGTGGAACTCAGGGGACCTTAAAAAAAAAGACAACAAAGTTCTTCCATAACATCCCAACAATTTTCAAATGAAAGATACAGCTTTGTTACTGTATTTAAATATGTCTCTGGTACAATCTCAGCACCTTGAAACACAAATACAACTAACTACTAAGAGCCCCTTGCAATACAGTTCATTTTTGAGATATGTCTTATTCTCTAAAACCAGTTTAAGAGTAGGTGTCAAATGTATTTGTTCACAATTGCTTAATTTTCCTGTTATTCATTCTTAACAATCCAGTCATTACAAATATGTTGACTTGTGTTCAGTGGAATTATGTGGTTTCTGCCTCCTGTGTCATAGTAAGAAGATGACTCTTTTCAGGGTTTATTCCTGAATGAGAGTTACCACATGATCAGCTGATTTTATAGTGAGAGCAAATCTAAAAACAAACCAACCAAGACACCATTCTTTCCGCTAGGGCACTGACAGAAAAACAGAATTGAATCAGTCAATTTCACTTCATTTTTACAAGGAGAAAACTTGAAAATGGTTCATTTGGAATTTGCCCACTTCACCACGTTAACCTGATAGCATAAGCAAGTTGTTCTGAATATATGCAAATGTCTCCTTTTTTCAGAATGTTAATTGTAAAGGTTTCAGTTTGTCTTGTTTCATGCCTAGATTAGGAAAGTATCTTCAACATTCTACAATATAAAAACCACCCACACCTTTTCACTGACAGAACGAAAACTCCCATCTGTGGATGTTACCTAGTACATTGAAAACAGAAGTTCCTATATTGCTTCCTACTACTACTCTGCTGAGCACATTTGAAAAATGGTGCAAAATTCATTTAAGATGCACAGGATGTAGAGTGCATCAGGAAGGATGTTAATCAGGAAAGCAAAAAGTGTGGACCAGAAACTAGAAAAGAGAGATATTTAGCCAGGAAAAGAATGTGAAATGGAGCACACAAAACCTCAAAATGATGGGACTTTGGTAGAGAAGAGTAACTTTATTGTAGTGTGTGTGTGTGTGTGTGTGTGCGTACATTAGAAAGCAGAACTAGGGTGGATGGCTGTGATAATGGTGGGTTTTGGTTCAGTATTAGGGTGAAAGATGGTCTATCAGGAAAGTAGTAGAAGGGATTGTGGCAAAGGATAGGAAGGGGTAGGGAATAAGCATTCAATTATAGAGTGCCTATTATGTACCAGCTATCGTACTAAGTGCTTTACAAATACTATCTCAATATAAGTATTATCTCATTTGAGATAATATTTCAGAAGATGGGACCAGATAACCTCTGGGTCCTTTCAAACTTTTTTCCTGATGCTATATCATAATAACTGGGGGAACTGTTTTATTGTATTATATAATTTAAGGCTAATCAGAAAGCATTGTTAAAAAAAATATTCAGTTCTTATAGAAAATCAAAATGTAATGGTCTACATTTCTGCCTGCACAAAGCTAAATAGTCACTTGAGGACTGAAAATGCTGAATGGTCTCATGGCCATCACTCTGAACATTAATGAAGTAGAAATACAGAGATGGAAGCACTGAATGTACACTGATCTCATGGCATCCATATCTTCCAGTCTGATTTGATTTTAAAAATGCCTCCCTAAAATCCATTTTTAAAAAAAGAAATTTCTATTTCTCCTGAAAACAGGTTTCAGGAGAAGGAAAAAAGAAAAGTCTAGTTCAGAGGGGGTTTTTCTATTATTTTGAGTCTAGTTTATCAACATTTATGTTTACTTTTACTATGGCTGCAACGGTCTATTTGCCTTTTGTTCACTTGGATATCATGCTTTGTGTTTCTTAGATCTGCAAAGTTTTTGAATAATTCTTTCTCGTCTTTCAGTTATTCTAGATGAATTAAGCAGCAGAAATTTCAAAAACAAAACAAAGAAAAAAGGGGATCTAATTTTTGACTTGGCAGTTCTAAGTTTAAGTCTAGAGTTATTGTTATTTCCTATTTTCCACAGGGAAGCTCCCTTCTCAGCAACTACTACTCTACCTGACTCATTGGCAGGTATTGAAGCAAAGTCTCACTCTGCCTCCTCAATCCTGGGCAGGATTAGGATGAAGACAGAGGAGAAGCAAGAGTGATTGAGACGCAGACTAAAATTCAGACTTGTCTTTATATTGTGTGTCAATCTTTAACTTTGTTATTGTGATAATCTTACATCACAGGAATCAGAGCTGGGAGAAAGCTTAAAAAGCAATTTAGTTTAACTCACTCATCTTAAAGGGGAGGGAAACTGAGGCCCAGAGAACTTAACTAATTTAACAAAGTCACACGGACAATGGACTTTGACCCAAGTCCTCTGATTGCAAAGTCATTTACAAATTGAGTTCTCTCTAAATACACACAAACAGGAAACATTTTATTCAGTATTATAAAAGAAATGTGCACTTAACAAGAAAACTTCAATGTATTATATGTTCATAAGGGGGAGAGATGAGATATTTTTAAGTGCCTGGTGCTATGCTATGTACTGAGTACACTCATTACTAACTGGCTGAAAAAGTAGTCATAAATGACATATATTTCTTCGTAATTAATGAAGTTGTATCAATTTATGCTTAATAATAAATGTGGCCTTTTTTTCTCCTGAATATTTGATTCATAGACTCCTGGTAGTCTCCAAAACTTGTGTGCTATTTAATTATTATTATAGTTCTGTATTTTACAACCCTGGTAACTCATGCTTGGAATATGTCTTCATGACAACCTAATACTTGCTGCAAAGAGTACTCACAAGATATAGTTAAACTGCTCCTCCTCCTTTTTCAGGTTAGAAAACAGACTTGTGAATATTGCTACTTGGTGCAGTAGGCTGCTCATCAGTCTTTAAGGAAAGACCGTGGATACTCTGCTCCTTTGACCACAAAAAGTTTTGGGTCTAAAACCTTCCTTTAATATAGTTGAAGAAATACTACACTTTCATTCCTTCTACAACTGCTTGTTTCCTTACACAGTGAAATTAACTTAATGTCAACCAGATGAAAAAATGATCTATTTTCAATGGATTATTGAATAGGCTAGAATTTGCCAAATGAATCAACTACTGACTTCCTAAATGGGATCAGGCACTTAGAAAGCTGCATTAATCGTCATGCTGGACTACTAATGCAGGGAATAATAACCCTACTTGGCTAAAGCAGGCTGTGCACTTTCCAAGTTACCTGAGGAGCAGCTCATTCACTTCTAGGATCTGGCATATCAGAAGACCAGCACCAGGAAGGGCAAAGAGAACTGGCCCAGGGGGCATATATCCAAACTGGGCCATTCTTTGCCTCTGCTGTTCAGTTTTATCCTTGGTGAAATAAGGGCAATGCTACTTGGATCTCAGAGCATAATGGGGGTGAAAATACTTTTGAAAGTAATATATATGTTACAACAATAAGGATGCTTAAGGTTTCTCCTAAAAAAAAAAAAAACAAACAAGAAATGATTAGGAGGAATACAACATGTAGACTAAATGTTAACTTATCAAAAAACAAACTTACAATTTTCTCTGAGGGAAACTTTTCCCCTAACCAATACAAATTTATACATAGTCTCTATAATCTCCCCCCATCATTGAGAGCAAAAGATGGACATGAAAAATGATATTTAAAAAACTCTGTATTCATTCAGTAATATTCACACCAAAGAATATATCCATTAAAATTATGAACATTTCTAAATATATTTTATGTATCATACATATATATATATATATATACTTTATATGTATAATTACATATCCACAAAGATTTCTTGCTGCTGTAGGCCAGTAGACAAAACAAAGAGAGGTTCCCAATAGGACTCCTATATATGCATATATACTGGCAGTTTGGTTTATGAATTTATTTACAACTTGCCTAGATCATAATAAATGATTATTGTTCTATTATACAAACATAACAGTAAAGAATTCTTTTAAATACAAAGACTGCAAATGAATACATGAAAAATTATACACCATGTACAGTATTTATAATTTATAAATGCAAAGTTAAGACCTTTTTAAATTATTGCACTGTGCATATTTTTGTACAAAGATTTCTTTGTGTCATACACAGAAAATCATTTTTAGCTCATTAAGTTATTAACTAAAGTAAAACTGGACATTGCTACCTTTCTCCTTGACAGACTTGCCCATCAGACCTTCGGAAACAGATTGTCTACCACACCAAACGGTTTTTTAATTCATTTCTCTATTCCGACACCTTGTACACCCGATTTGACATCCATGCACAGTTTTTGGTCAGCATGCAGACCACCACCAGCAGGTTGTGACCTACTTTTGCTAGGTTGGGATAGAGACTCTAAATTCTGGCTATGACTATTCATTTGGACAGGGATGGAAATTTTCTGTCTTCAGACAGAACGAATGTACTGTGTTACTGCACATCATGGTAACTATATCACAGTGTTTTAGGCAAAGGCATTATTTCCAGTGGATGGGTCTGAGGAGCAAGTGAGGGCCTTATATAGAAATGGCTTCTATAGAACAAATTCTAGAATATTTTCCCTTACTCTGCCTGAATAACTAAGTAAAGAAGCTCACACATAGAACAGTTTATATACATTGGGAAAAATAAGCTTCCAATGTCTGATGGGCTACGTGAATATGATATTTAGACATTTCACAGTACTTTGTATCATGGTGCCTCAGGAAGAAATAAATGTTACAGTGCCATATGCCATAATATAATTAACATGATGTTTTAGAACTGGCTTACTAGAGTATGCAAATAACACATACTTTAACATTTTAGCTTACAACAGGAACAAAAACCCTTCAATTAGGCTTCTGTAAATATACAATTTAATTATATCGGTTAAAAACTGACATGTAATATCATCTCTTCAAATTCCTTTAAAACCTCTTCAAATTCAGCTTCCGAGTTTCTCTTTCAGCCGTTAGTTTCAGCAAAGACTTTACAATGTACCAGCTGAACTGAGTGTATGTGCTCTTGGATGCCAGTTTTCTACCACTGGTGGGGAAAAAAGAACTCTCAAATTAAATACACATGACAATGTTTCCTTGGTCTTTGTGAATTTAGAGGAGAATAGATCATTAGAACATGAATGAACATAATGCCAGGTGGGAATTTAAAACAACAGATTTTTCAAACAAGTTTCATGGGAAAGCTAGTGTTTTTTTTGTTCTACCCTAACGTTTACTTCCTTGATATACTTAATTCATAATCATAAAAATTCATTTTCAAAAAAATTCATTTAAAAACTCATTTTTTTTATGATAGTGCAACAACTTTCATCACCTTAAGAGTTTGTTTAGTGAGTCACATGACCTTGGATATCAAGTACAAACGTGAAGGCTGTCCTGCATTGGTTGGCAACAACACTACTCTCAAACTAGTATGTGTTAAAAGATATCAATGGGAAAGAACTTTGTAAATAGAAGCAATACTTGTGATAATGTAAACATAACACAACCACTTGCTATATAGCCAAGCTTTTTGACATCACAAGTGACAGCACATGCCAGCTAATTTGCATCTTACAATGTTACATATCTAGCCTGTGAAAAAGGAAAGGCATTAAAGTAGTCAGCAAACAGAATGAAGCAAAATTGTCTACATTTGAAATACAAGATTTTCTGAATTTAATTTTTTGTGCGTACCTGAAACCCAATAAGATCACATCTTAATTAAAATCACAGTTCTTGGAAGTTCCGGCATAATTTACTCAGTCTGAACAGTCCACTGTTTACAATCAAGGTGATACACAGGAAAGTATGAAGTTAAATAAAAGACTGTTACTATTCATGAAATAACCATTTTTATCCCTTTAAAAAGTCTTTGATTAGGGATGAATACAATTACTAAAGCGAGGGAGCCCTCTTTCCCCTTCCCTCTTTGACTGGGCTGTGGCAGCTCATGTGATTTGGGTGAGATGTGTTCAATACTCTCTTCCTCCTCTTGGTTAGATGGAAGACCAGCAGGCCTTATACCATCTATTACTATGCTACTGCTTCCTAAGTTCCTGCATCTCTTACAATCTATGCCCTACAGACCCTGGTAATTATGTGGTCTAAGGAACACTGGAATGGGATATTGCCTCTACTGCTGTACACATTGGACTGCCTGACTTATTCTATCTCCTTACAGAATTGCTATTTTTTTTCTGTGCTGTTTTCTCTGATTAAAGTAAGATCCTAGAGAGGAGCTTATACTTCTGTTTTTTTTTTCTATTTGTATTCTCCAGCTAGCTAAGCAAAGTGATTGAAATATGCTAAGCACTTAATATTTTTTCATTCATTCATTCAAAATGAATATGTAAAGTTGTACAGTGAAGAGTTTTGAGTTATGCTTTTTTGGTGGTGGGGGGGAAAGAGAGAGCATGAAAGAGGTTCAGGGCAGTATAAATGAACAGTCTGGCCCTATGAAGACTCAATTCCAAGACCACTTTAGAAAAGATTCAAATCAAAATCTATATAGAACCAAAGTGCTAGAAAAAAAGCTTTGCTTAAGCATGCCTTGATGCTGACCAACATCAATATTATGCACCAACATAAGTTACTGTGCTTGAACACGGTAAAAAATAAACTACATTAGGACCTGGTTATTTCAAATTAAAAATATCCAAAAAGCACATAGTATGTATTTCAACAAAAATCTAGCTTCAAGTTAAGTGTGATATTTTGCTGCTTCGGCACTGGTTGTAGAAATAATTCATAGAAATTGTTTTCTTTTCACTTGGAAGACTAGTGGTGGGGCGAGACAAGTAGACAAGTAGGTTTGGATTTTCAACGGTTAAGTCAAATTGTGCTGGGCCCAGGGATCATAATCAATTTTTTTTATGAGTAAGGCAGGTTAGGAATTGTTACTCAGAATATGCTCCATTTTCTTCTGAGCAAACGTTTATTTAATTCAACCTGGTTTCTCTCCCAAAGGCTAATTGTTAACATATCTATCTTTCAGTTTAGGGTTTCCTTCTGTTTGACTTAATTATTAATTTGGAACTTTCATGGATATGCATTAATTTGTCCAATAAACATGATGATTTAAAAGAAATGTTTCTAACACCTGGAAAGATAGTGTCAGACATGTGTTAATGTGACAAGAAAACTGCTTGATTTTTACCTCATCGTAATCAATATAATTTTCTGCAAGCTTCAAAACACTCCATATATTCATATCTTTGTCCTCAAATCATATTCCACAGGAGGAAATTGGGCAAATAGAACATATTCCCCTACAGAGAAGAACATCAAAACTTCTGGTAATAAAAGGCATCTGGCTGGCTACAGGCATTGAAATGCCCTTTAAGAGCAGAGAGAGAGATGGGAAACAGAGCTCAGCAAGCCAGCCTGTTAAGTATTGGGACAACATCTGGCAAAGCATAAAAATACCCATGGACTACATTTTTCCAAAACAACATATTAACCAAATAATTATAGTATTTCAGTTAAAATTTTTTTGACAAGCCTATGAGACCTTAGTAGTCTGGAATGTCCTAAAAGTAATAAAAGTTTATCATTTGGTCTTTTATCAAATTCTACCTCTCTTGGGGCAGAATCAGCTAACAAATAGCTACATCTAAATTTCATATAGCTACTGATGACATAAGGTGTATCCAAACTACCTAGATTAACAAGATTAAGACTGTTTTCAGTATTGACTCTGTCGGAAAGAGAAACAGCCAAGTTTTTCTAATATTGAGAGATAATAAATCACTTCCTTCAGTAGCTTTTAATTCAAATACAATACTTTGATGAATTTATTCTTTGTTGTTGGTCCTTGATGACAAAAGTCACTAAATTACTCCTGGAGGAGGGAAGGGACTCTTGGAGGAAGCTATTACAAAGTTTTAATATGTACATGATACTCTTTGTACTTAAGGCTTTTCTCAATTTTGATACAATCCCTTGTCAGACTTTATAAATTTCTCACAAGTTTTGAAACAGCTCTTCTCAAAGAAGAAACTGGATTTTAGCATTTTCTCAACACACCAGTTTTGTTTCTTTAATCACAGTGGTGCTCTCGTGTTTCCTTTGGTTTATGGGAAACAGATCCCACAGGTAAACTAGGAATGGGAATTCTAGAGAGATGTGGAGATTGGAGACTTTGAAAGGGAGGTTCAGAAACCAACAAATAGGGAGGTGGGTTGGTAATATGGCAATGAGACGGATTTTCATGGGCAACTCCACTTCATTACTTTCACAATAACCATCTAAGTCTTTCTACAAAGTTGTGGTTATGTTTTTCCATTTTTAATATGCAAAGCTCCTCCTCTACATATAAAAATGTGGGTATGATTCAAATTATAAAGAGGGTATTTTAAAATTTATTCAATTAAAATCAGTTTACCTTCTCAGGTAAGTGTTACTTTAAGCAAGCCTGTCAGGTCTAGAAGCAGGCTGACCGTTTTGGGTCAGCACATAGCATTGTGCTAAATGCTTTCTCAGCATCGTTAAAGACTCCGTGTCCTTCAGCACCCACTCTCAGTGTCTGGCTAACACTCATTCAATAAAGCACTCAAAATCTTGCAAAATCTGAACCAACGTGTTACAGAGTTGTGTTTTTCTCAATCAACAACATAAATGGTGATTTCCTGTTCAACAAAAGACTACGCAATGATGTGCCACTAAAACCTATAGGTCTTTCCATTTGAAGTTTGGTTACAAAACTGGTATGTAGCAATAAACAGCTATCTATGACTCTTCTGTGTTGCTCCCAGTGAATGAGTAGATATTGATAAAAATACATGGGCATCACTACTGTCTCACAGAAAAATTGCCTAATGGGCAAAGAAAGCTGTGGATCAAAAGTTCTACTGATTAGTAGAACAGTAGGTGAATTTTTAAAAATGGCATTTGGAGACCATTGGGTAAATATTTTTTCAGTTGGGAAATATGTCTGAAAAATAAACATCTGTGAAATTGGTTATAAAAAAAGATTCACTACAAAAGAGAATGCATTGATTCTCTTTTGAGAATCAATATGATCAATAGGGATGGTTAGTGGGAAATTATACCCTTTCCTTCTTTTCATTCTTCTTAATACAGCTGCATCTACTAAATTTGAATCTTCAGGTAAAAAGTTCAGATGAACTGATATCTCAGGACAATTTTAAAAAGAGGAAAAAGAAATTGTTTCTAGATTTGCTATGAAGTGAATGAGACTTATTTAGAAAAAAGAAAACAGATGATGTCTAAAGTAAACTCTTCTAACTTGCAACTCTTAGCATGCAATAGTCAGTTGGAATCACTGATTGAAATTAGTGTTTTGGAATTCTGAAGCTGGATACTGGTTTTCTTCCTCTCCTGATTGCAGAAAGAAGCTCCAATGACAACGCCTCAATGACAGTTGAAGTGCTGAGGTTTTCTGCTAGAGGTCAATCTGATTATAAGTAGATCACACATAAACATTCACCATAGTAATGTGTAAAAATTCCTATTTATAACCAAGAACTTCCAAGCAACATTGTTGTGAAAGCCTGACAAAGAACAATACAGTAAAAGTACCATTTTAAACCTTCTCTAGAAAGCTACAACTTAAAAAGTACCCCCATGGTATATATTTTCTTCAGTTTTAAATTAAGGCTTCAGCAAAAGCCTATGAGAAAAGGCCACTTTGCAAGTCGCTTGGACAGCTGATCCCAAACACGAGTAGTCCTAGTTTCTCACTGTTTATAGTACATCCCAGATGAGACTGGCAGGTAGTCATCCAGTTGAGATATCTCCTTGATGTTACCTTCCTTGAAAAGGTTTGTGTCCCAGTTAGCAAGTGTGCCATTTTTTTGTTGGTTTTTTTTTTTCTGTTTCATGCTCCCTCCAGAAAATAAAATAATATAAAAAAGAGAGGGATGAGGATGAAGCCTTCAGGTGAAAACTAATAACCATTGTTGATCAATCTTCTAAGACAGTGAGCTAGAGGTCTCTGGAGTTCCTGTCTGGTTTGGAAGCCATAAAAGACTTTGTTCTCCTCTAATTATTTTCTCCCATTGGCCAAGATTATCCCTAGAATGCAAAGAAAGTAAAAATGGCACATAAATGTGAAAAAAAGGTTTTTGTAATTAGATATTACAAATAAGTAGTAGATGGTACAATTTGGATTGGAGAGCTACCTATTTTTACAAATAACATGTAGGTCAATTATGAATTTAGCTGTTGTATTCTGCTATTGTAGGTGGCACAATACACTGGAAGGAATGTCAGATCCTTTTTTCCTGTATGCCAGCTTTGGCTATGTTAGAATTGCAGAAACAAAGTCATAATCAAAGTTTGTGGAACTACTAAAAACATTTTAGCAGATTAAGTAGTTTGAAGATTTATCATTTTAAGATTGCAGGGGAAAATTTCTAAGACTTTGGGTAATTCTAAGGACTCCCTCCCTTTTGAAATATCATAGTAAATATTAGGGTACCACTCTTTGAAGGAAAAATAAAGATTAAATTTTATGAAAGTTGTGAAAGTAAATGGCAAGATTAATAACTTCACTGTTTTAAGGCAAGTAAAGCAGCTAGTTTGGAAGTAATTCCAGAGAGAAAGAAAGAAAAAAAATAGGTAAACAGTTTGTACCTTATAACTGCCTCTTGTTAACCCTCTGACCATAAAAAGATTAAAGACTGTTTAAACCAGAGATTCTCTGTGACTCCCTCAGATCAGAAACTCTTTCCTCACAACCCCTCTCACCCCAGAGCAGATTCTCAAAAATAGGTGTTAAAAAAAATGCTGAAAAATGTAGGGAAACAATTATGTTCTGCCCCTCCAGCCAAGTAGTTCTTTACTGAGGGCCCACCTAGCAGAGGGGAGGGGGGCCCCAATGACCCTGTGCCCTTGGCCATCCTGCAGTCTGTCCCCTCTAAGCAAACCTAGGCGGAATCACCCACGTGTAGTACATCCTGTCCACTCTGCTCCATAAGCTGCAAGTGGCCCCAGTCCAGTAGCATCTGGACCCAAAGCTACAGCTGTTAGTGGGGAAGGATCAGGCCCCATGGCCAACATTTGCTTTGTCCTGCCATCAGGAACTGTGTATGTTCATCCTTCGTTGCTGAAGATCACGCCATTAGAGAAATAATGACATGACTTGCACTTGACTTTTGTTCTTAGTGAAGGAGGGTCTGTGCAGGTCACCAGCCTCCGGAGTCATCTGAATCCAGTGACCAGATATTCATCAGGATGACTGGAGATGACCCAGGATGAGGCAATTAGGGTTAAGTAACTTGCCCAAGATCGCACAACTAGTGAATGTCAAGTGTCTGAGGTGAGATTTGAACTCAAGGACTCCTGATTCCTACACTGGTGCTCTATCCAATGTACCACCTATGGGAAGGTCCTGGTACCACCAGCCCAGCCCCTTGGACTCCCATTCTGCAACCAGTGCCCTCTGTTATACCTCACTAAAGCCAAGTCAGTGTCTCCAGTGCAGACTTTGGCAGGCCCTGATGCTCCTGGCAGTACTTAATGTGTAAAGTACTATGAAGTGGAGGGGAAAGGGGGAACTAGCCTCTGCCCTTGATGAGCCTACCCTTTTCTGTTCTGGTTGCATACATTTATTATCTGTGTAATCTTAGGTAAATTGTCTTATCTCTGTTTGCCCCAGTTTCTGATATGTAAAGAGAAAAATAAAAATAATATCCACCTCCCAGGGTTGTTGTGAAGATCAAAATGATATAGACTGTAAAGTACTTAACACCAGCATATGCTAAGCACTACATTATTTCTTTAACTGAATATAATTATTACATACCTAATAACTCTAAAGTGGTTTTAAAATGTCAAAGGTAATCAGATCAATGATTTTTATGCGTAATAATATGGAAATGCAAGTGATGGTATCATCTGAAATTTATTGTGTTATTGTATTTCTCAATTCTCTTATACATATGAATTTGGCCTTTAAAAGGATATGATAAAAGAAATATATCTGAAAAACTTAAATATTTAATCAAGTATATTTTGTTATAAAGCAGATAATAATGATATTTAGTAAATTTCTATTTGAAATTTTTGGCTCTGGTGAAAGTATATAGAGGGTGGTTTAAAGATGTAGCTGCAACATATCAACGATGAGTCAACTATCAAGTATTTGCTGTATATTTGAAGCTCCAGAATATGAGTAGTTTTAATTTATAAGTAAAGGATAAATGAAATGTAAAAAGAAACATCAGGAAAGACATTCAAGCCCTAAGCTGTGGTTAGTGAAATTTTGCTATTTAAGCAAATTTCTGAGACTGTACTTTACTATTGTTTTGAGCTTTGATTAAAGGGATAGTTGTCTGAAATGTCAGGAAGCCAATGGTAGAAAATGCCATGTGCTACAGTCTGGGAACTGCTAAAGGTGGATGTTTGTATCTGGGAAAGTTTTGGGAATGACCAGGATCCTCCTAACTCTATTTCCCCATTGTGCTATTTCCTTGCTGAAAAGGAAATTTCCCCACTTGGTTAATCCTGAGCCTTGTTTTTGTTTTTTTTTTTTAACACCCTAAGACTATGGGACTGGCTGTCAGATTTGACTCATGCCTAGAATCAAACAGAGTTAAGGCAGTTTTTTCCCTCTGTTATTATATGGTATTTTTATAACTATGTCCCTCTTTTTCGTTCTATAGCAAATTTCTATAATCAAGAAGCTTTGCAAGTACAATACTACATCTTTTAAATAAAAGATTGATACTGGAACATCTCTGAATAACTATAATAGAATACAACAAGTATGACCACCTTTTAAAATTTTAACCTATATTTGTGGTCAAATGATAATGTGTCATCCAAATACAATAATGATATCCTCCTAATGGGGAAATTATTAAACCAAATAATAAGACAAAGATGTAACACGAAAATTTTCTAAATAAAAAGAATAGTAAATGTTGAGAAGGCCACAGGAGTAGACTTTTCTTTAAGAACTATATACAAATGTATATGATTGATTTCCAAGATTTATCTGCCATGGAAATTAAGACTTTGAGCACATTTGGTAATAAGTTCTCAAAATTGGATTAAAGATTTGATTAAGGAAGTTACACATAAATTATGTTGATAACGGTAAAGAAAGTGAAATTATTTTTGTTATTAAAGTATCTTTCTGATAATTCTAAAAGGCAAAAGAGTTCATTTTACAGATGGGCCCTCATAAATATTTTTAAAGATTTAAAGATTCATATATCAGGTACAGGATTTAGGTAAGGACAGAAATAGCATGATGTATAAACTGACATTCTCTGGTTTCAAAATTGAAGAGCCAAATTTAAATGATTGTACTAAATTAACATTAAGTCAGAATTATCTAAGAACCTCTATATTTGGAACTAGAGAACCAGAGTCCGTTTTAGAGCTCTCCTGAGAATATGCATATTGTCTAAGAAAAGATATCTAGGGACCAGATAACTACATAAAACATCTGGGACTCAAAATGTTCTGATTAAGTGGATATTGAGAACGGATTGCTAGAATACAGAGACTTGGTATCAGTTAATACTGGTAATAACTATTGTATTACTTTGGTCTAGGAACTAGTCCATTGTGAACCCCCTAGGTAAACTGATCGTACCTGACATTGTAATTACAACGAATTTATGGAAAACTTTATTGATTTGTTTGAGTTTAGCCCTGTGTGGCCGGGAAACTGGACCATCTCTATGTGTTGTTTAGAGATTTTTAACTAAGGACCTCTGTTATGCTAACCAGAAGTTCAGATCCAAAGATTGATGCAAGGAGTTTTCTCACAATTGTACATCTCAAGGAACCAATATGTCTTATCTGAAAACTTTTAATGAAAATCATAAAAAATTGTTGTTTCTAAGGGCCCCTACCAGGTTCTTCAGATCACTCCCACAGTTGCCTTCCTCCTGAGTGAATGGTAGAACACTCCAGGATCTCAGGCTTCAACTGGTATGAATCCAGAAGCAGTCAATATGCATGTGAGACAGCTATCCCAAGATTCTGGATTAAAGCTGAGTATACTGTTTTAGGTTGTTTTTTTTTTCCTCTTTCCTTTTGTTACCCAACCACCAATGCCCTGATTTTTAGCATGTGTTGGCATTTTCTCTCCTTACATTCTTTCTCCCGACTTCTGCTTGCAAGCAAACAGTTGCTAGCAATGATACAAGGACCCAATAATTGGTCCTTTTAAGAAACTAACACCCTGAGCAACATCCTGGCCCAACTGGCATCTTGGTTTATACCTGCCTCTCCTTTACTGGCCAGAAGGGTAGGGATTCTTTCAGATGCCATTCTTTCAGATGCCCTCCCTTTGGCCAAAAGGGGTAAATGTCAATATATTAGGAGATATCCTGTTTTCCCAAGCTAAGGCTCAGCAAGCAGACCATTGCCTGTGCTTGGCACAACAGTCCTTTGTGCTCACCCTCTGGATAATCTCAGTCACAACATGAAGCTCTGCTATGAATCAAATTTGTCACTGTTGCTGTTACCCTTCATTGCCAGGAACAAAGCCAAAGGTGTAAGTACTGAGATCTCCCTACACTAAAGTGGCCCCTGCCCCTGTAGCGGTGGGGCTCCAACATGTGTGTATCCTCACTTTGAAATTAAATTTTGATTCCTGACTCTCCTGTGTCTAGCCTACTTTGTTCAGCTGTGTCCATCTACCCGTTAGAGGCTGGTTCAGTCCAACTGACAGGAGACTGGACTTCATCATCTCAAGGGCTCCTCCAGCTCTAAATTTATGATCCTATGATTTCAATGGGTTCCCTGTAGCACTTTTAAACATAGATGTTTACTAGAAGAGAAAAGAACAGACTTCTATCAATTATCTGTCTTACCTTTCAGGGTATCACAAAAATCCTCAGGAAAGGGCCTCAGTTCCTTCAGGGCAACAAAGTATCCTTATTCTACCAGCAAGAGAGAGGTCTGGGGTTTCATAGAGAGACTCCAGAGTTAGTAACCCTCTGAATGATCTCTCCTTTAAGAATTTTTATAAGACTGAACTCTCTCGATTCCCCTCTTACCTGTATGATTCCCTCTTAGTTTCCTGAACTAAAACATCATCCATATTCTAAGATCTACATATGATGACCCAAAAGGACCCCAGGGTCCCCCTTGGAGTATATTCTCTCTTATTTGGGGATCAAACCAGTTACCAGTAGTTCAATTATCATTTTTTCACAGTCCCACATTTACATATCCAACTCTCAATCTGAGCAACAGCTCTATTAATTAACAAAAGCCTGCTGGATATCTCCACCTACATGTCCCATAGGCAGTTCAAATATAACACTTTTAAAAAAGAATTCATTATCCACCCCTCCCTTAGGGGAAACAAACAAACAAAAACATTCCTAACTTCCTTTCTATTCAACCATCACCTTTCCCATTATCCATAATCATACTTGACTCATGTCTCCACTCCTTGTAGCCAGTCAGTTGCCAAGTCATTTCTATGTCCATAACATGTCTTGTAACCATCCCTTCCTTACAGTCATACAGCTCTCACTATGCCCCCCACCCCAATCACTTCTCAGCCAGTTTATCCAGTCTTCTGCAGGAAGATGTTAACCCTATTCATCTAATGAGACTGCAAGTTTGATGAATATAGGCAAAGTCTAACTTTGTTTACCAGTATACTGATGAAGCACAATAAATGTTCATTGGTTTTAATTATATAGTTTTAGAAAGGAAAGAGGCTTTAAGGAATCATCTAATTCAGCCAAGTATATAGAGGTAAGAACACCACCAGTCCATATAGAGGTATTTATCATACGATGCTCTCTAAGGAAGGGGATCCCATAACCTCTTTGGTAATCTATTCCCAGCATTTAACAAATAATAATATTCACTACATTGGCTTCTGGGTATATACAACACAGAGCACAAAAGATTTTTTTTTTTGGATAAGGAAAAAATGTGAATGCCAAGGAATTTTAGAACATGTTTGGATTTAGTCTGCTATTCTAATTTCTCATGAGGCAGGCTAAATTGACTTTAATAACCTGACTTTGTCTAAGTTGATCCTAGCACACATTTTCCATGATCAAAGTAGTTCAGAGGTAGCTGAGCATATACTAAAGTGACTGACTTTAAATACATCCATAGAAGGCAGAAAATCTGACCCATGGAGCAAAAAAGAGTCAAACTTTTTGATACAACTCCACAAATCCTTTCTTTTTTTTAGTTCCTTGAAATTTTGCTCTGGTTTAGAAAATTTCAGAGGGTCTTTTTATTTCACCCAACTCCTTCTAGAGTTTACAGTATCATAAGAGTAACAGTGTACATAAGAATAAGCAAATCTTTACAGAAAACAAACATTCCATGAACACAGAGGAGGGAGAAGAGAGAGAAAACACAGAAGAGAGTAATATTACATTAAATTTCTTTTAAGTTCTCTTTCTGATTTTCATTATTCTATTACCTATTTGTTCTTTAATTTCTACTCTAATTGGCTTAAGGTATTAGAATTTGGGTGGGTGCTAAATATTTTTTGGCAACAATAACAATGAATAGCGTGGAGAAGCAGCAAAATCAATTAAACAATAAGCTTTAATTAAGTACCTATTACGGCCAAAAAACACTGTTAGCTAATAGAGGTACAAAGACAAAAGTTAAGCACTACTTCTTCTCTGGGAGCTCAGTATTCTATTAAGGGAAATAAACATAAATACACACAGCTAAATTCAAAATAGATATATGATAAATTTTAGAGGGGAGAGAGTACTAATAGCAGTAATAGCTGGTATTTATATAGAGTTTTAAGGTTTCTGAAGTACTATAATACAATCTCATTTGTTCCTCAAAACACTGTGAAGGAGGTATTGTTATCATTCTGATTTTACAGATGAATGAACCAAGGCTGAAAGGTTGAACGATGCTCTGGGAGTAACAGTCAATCAGTGCCAAAAGCAGGATGTTCACTGGGGTCTTCCTGACACCTTTTCTCTGTGCCACCTAGTTCCGGCAGCCGAGATCAGGAAAAGTTTTGTAGATAAGGGCACTTAAGTAAAGCCTTGAAAAAAACTAGGGATTCTTAAAAATGTCTGTGAGAAGCGAGCATTACAGATCTAGAGAACAGCTCCTGCAAATGGCAGAGAGAGACAGGATCTGGAGTGATACACCACAGCAACAGTAAGAAGGCTCCTTTGGCTGGACTCCAATGTAAATGAAGGAGAGTAAAATGAAATAAGGGAGAGGAGTAATCGAGCTTGCTTTGGAAGGGGCAATTAGGACTTTGACCAGGATCTCTGGAGTTCCTGGGTGCCAATGGACACTCTCTAAGGATAGATTAGGGAAAAGGGAGGTTTCCTACTGGTATTTGCAGCTACAGTGCCTGGAAAAAAATCATGAATGACAGGATCTCAATGTCAATAGGCATGGAGGGCAAGATTGTTCTAGAGACTTGCACAAGCAGTGTCATATTTGTGTTTCTGTCTTAGCCACAATCATACGAAGTCTGTTTCTCTCTTTACTGTGTTTTCACAGGATTCATATACTCTCTGTATAGTCCATTTGTTTATACTTACTGCCACACTAGCTTACTGTTTTTGTTTAGTTGTGTCTGACTCTTCAATGACCCTGCAGACTATACTGTCTTCCATGGGATTAAGACAAACACAGGTTCAGTGACTCACTCAGGGTCACACAGGTAGCAAGCACCTGAGGCTAGATTTGAATTTAGGTCTTCCTGACACAGGCCAGGCACTCTATCCATGGAGCCATCTAGCTGTCTCACTATTTTATTGGTTGATCTTCATATCATTCCTGATTCTTTCTCCACCGATCTAATACTACTGCTAGTTCAAGTTCCACTTTTTCCCTGAGCACAAAGCAAATGTTTAAAAGATTTGTTGACTGACTGAAATGTAATAGACTCCTAATGGCAGATGTTTTCAGTGCCTTTTTCCCAATCCTGCAAATACACACAGTTTTCTATAACTGTGGCTAAAACTATAGGTTTAATGATTGAACTGGTTTCCTGATGGCCTCTTTGGCAGAGTAAAATCACGTAGAAAGTTTACTACTTTGCCCCTTGGTATCAGGATGACAATCAAGGACAGCAGACTATACTAGAACTAGAGTAGACTTAAATAGACATGAAGTCCCAAAATCAACAACCAGTTGAATGGGAATGTCCAAATAACTTTTTAAATACAACATTCGGAACAGTAGATTTTGATACTTTTCAAAATACTATTCAAGCCTGGATTTGTGTGAAAATAAAAGCATATTGGCATCAATATAATTTGACCCTTTACTTCAATGGCACCTAAACAACAGAAGTCACTATGGCACAGCTGGCTCAATTAATAGGCCATTGGGATTACCACGTTTGATAAGGATACTGTGGAGTTAGAGGTTGTTACTACAGAGCCCCAAGCCCCCAAGTGAATTCTGAGAGGAAAACTTGGCAGCACAGAAACATCACCACAGACATAGCTTATATCCTCTTCATGTGTCCAAGAAGCTGCCTAAGCACCTGTCTCAGAATTATTCCCAAAATTTGAGGATAAAAATAGCTGCATAGTCCAATAAATTCAAAATCTGCACTTCTTCCCTCAAAACAATCCTAGTCAAGCCACAGAACCTTAAAAAGCTAATTTTAGCTTCTAGTCTAGGGTTTGGTAAAACCTTGGAACAAATGAAACCAAATAGTTGGTTCTGCAAATCCCAGGTCCCAGTCCAACATGCGTACTTATCTAACTCTTATCATTCTAAAGATTACAGGTAGAGGAAGAATCAATTTATATCTCTTTCTATATAGATGGCATATTTTATTTTTGTGTGGGGTTGGAAGTGGGGATGGGGGTGGCATCTGAACCTATGGTTTTATCTGTGCAGGGAACTCCATGTGTATAAATTCTCCTTCCAGATGAAGATCAAACTTCTAACTGTAATCTATGATTTTAGATGTTAGCTGTGTGGAAGCACTGAGATGTTCAGTGTCGTGCCAATCCTCACACAACCAATAGGAGTCAGAGTCAGGATTTGAACTTAGGTCTTTCTGACCCTCTCTCCACAAGTCAAGATACAGTAGGATTTCATTCATCTGCTTAAACATAATTCTGACATTTGGCTGGTCACTTATGTGAAAGGGTTTTCTGATACTATACAATCAACTATTAGTTTTGCAGAATCAAGTTCTTATTTTGAGAAATGTGTCACTTGCTCAATTCAAGGCTGTGATTCTTCAAAATGAACTAAGAAACTGAAGTCACTATATTCCTTCCTTTCATGGCTAGGATCCTTGAGAAGGGTGTCTACAACTGGTGCCTCCACATGCTTTTCTCTCACTCTCTTCTTAATTCTATACAGTCTGCAAAATCTGCTTTATTGAAAGCTTATGGACATTTAGAAATTTAGACATTTAAACATTCAATGGACTAAAGATTACAAACTTGATAATGCTAAGTTAGGAATGAAAAATGGAAGCTAAGAAGGTTAGATTATATTTTAGTTTGATCACATATTTCAAGAGATATTATTGAACTTGGTGACATTTAATTGGATTTGGACAAATATGAACATTCAAAAGTGTACCGAACTCACATCCTTCAGTTTTCATTAAAAAAAGATGAAGCAATGAATCCTAAAGAAAAACAAAATCTTACTCACTTAATCACAGTCATACTTTTCTTTTAAACTTTTTTCTTTCATTATATTGTACAGAGGACGTGGAACAATGTTAATGGGGGCAAAAAATTCACAGTAGCAAATATATTTTGCCAATCATTGACAAAACTTGGAACCTAAAAGAGACTTACTCTCTTAGAGAATGGTAATTTATGGTTTATATTTTTATTTTAATATCAATTAAATGTGATATTCAATTTCATCTCATTTTAAGATACTATATAAACATATATATGGAGGTATAACATAGATGTACATATAAAAATAGCATATATATATATGATAATGAGATATCATATTTGATCAAATGTTGGTAAACTACTTCACAAACCTGAAAGTGTTATGTAAATATTTACCATTATTATAATTTACTCACGGTTGTATTTTTACAGAAACCCTACACTAGCCACTTAAAGACACTTGGTGTAATTGTGACCAACACTACAGAAGAGAGCAGTGATTCTTACCTGCATGCCCGGAGTAGGGGTCCAGTAGGAGGGAAGATCTGCATAAGGGTAGTATAGCAGGGAATTGCTACAGCATTGTAGAAACCGAGCTGTGACAAACATGGAAAAAGTGATGATAGGAAACATCAGTTTGTAAGTTACTTTGTCGAATACTACCAATCATAGCAGCAATTATGCTTTTCAGGTGCTCTTTGTACTTTTCAAGTTCAACTGTAAAAATAATACATGCTGCTCTATAAGTAAAGAATAAATGCAATTTTAAAATATTTTAGAATTTTCAAAGAAGTATGATTTTGTCAATGCGGATCAACCTTCTACTGAAAGGGACTGCAATACCTTCCAATATATTTATAATGTATTTTAAAATAAACGGAATAAAGTTATTAAATGTCAAGCACTGAGACCCAGTCCCTGATAGCTGATCAATATTAAGTACCTTCTATGTGCCAGTCATTGTACTACTGGGAATATAAAACCAGAAACAGGTTCTGCCTTCAAGGAGCAGAGTCCAATGAAGGAGACAACATGCAAACAACTATGTACAAACAAACGATATATAGGACAAAGGGAAAGCACTAGAATTAGGAGGGACTGGGAATGGCTTCCTATAGAAAGTGGAATTTTCAATAAGCCAGAGAAGTTAGGAGACAGAGATGAGGAATAGGAGCATTCTAGGTATGGGGGTGAACTCATAAAAATGAACAGATTAGGGAGATGGAGTGTTTTGCATGAGGACCTGCAAGAAAATCAAGGTCACTGATTGCAGAGGATGTGATGAAGTGCAACATGTAAGTAAATTAGAATAGCTGGGTCTGGCTTTAAACACAAAAAGAGGTACTTTACATTTGATCCTGCAGGTACTAGGGAGCCCTGTGAGTTTGCGTGGACAGATGACATGGTCAGACCAGCTTTAGGAAGATCACTTTAATGGCTGAGTAGAGGATGGACTGCAGTGAGGAGAGGCTTGTAGCAGGATGACAAACCAAAAATCAATTGCACAAGTCTAAAAATGAGTTGATGATAGCTTGTAGCAGGATAGTGTATCAGAAGAGAGAATGGAGTACATGTAATGAAAGTAAAACTGACCGTCCTTGGCAAAAGATCAGATATATGGGTTGAGAGTTCAGAGTTAAGGATAATACCTAGGTTTGGGAACCTGAGTGACCAGGAGAACAGTGGGACTCTGAATAGATATATGGAAGTTTGGAAGGTGGGAGTGTTTTGGGGAAAGGATCATAAATTCAGTTTGGGACATGCTGAGTTTATGAAGTCCACAGGACATCAAATTCAAGATAGCTAATAGGTGGTTGAGGAGGACTGGAGGTTAGAAGGAAGAGGTTAGGGCTGGAAAAGTAGATTTGAGAATCATCAGCTTGGAGATGATAATGGAATCCATGGGAGTTGATGAGACTGCCAAGTGAAACAGTATAGAGGAAGAAGAGTGAAGAGCCAAGAAAGCACTGTGGGACACCTATGTAATAGGCATGATAAGATCTAGCAAAGAAGACTAAGAAGGAAAGGTCGGATGGATATGAGAACCAGGGGAGAGCAGAGTCCTGATAACCTCAAGAGAGGAGAATTATCAAAAAGAAGAGATGATCAAGAATGTCAAAGGCTATAGAGAGGGCAAGAAAGAGGATAATTGGAAAAGGGCCATTATCTATCTATCCATCTGCACACTTTTGTACATATATGTATAAATATATGCACATATATGCATTTGTGTCTCTATATCTGTTTCTACACACATGTGTACATATATGTACAGATAGATGTATATATACACATTTGTGTGATTACATCTGTCTGCCTTTCTATCTATCCACACATGTGGACAAATATGTTTAGATAAATACATGCATATATGCACATTTGTGTGTCTATATCTCTATCTATCCAGACACATATATATATAAATATATACACATTTGTGTCTCTATAGCTGTCTATCCACACACATGTACATATATGTATAAATATATGCATATATACACATTTGTGTCTATGCCTGCCTGCCTTCCTTCCTTCCTTCCTATTTATCTAGCCAGATGGCTAGCTAGCTAATGAATTAAATTTAGTTTATGGTACCTTCAACAGAAGCCCTACTCTTATGCTTCATATGCGTACAGTTGTGACCTTGGGTTCTTAAAAGATACGTTAATAGGTTATAGTTCTGATGAGTTCCATCACATTGGAAAGGTTTCAGATAGAATCCTAGCACCAAACTTTGCTTTTAAAAACCTAGCCTAAGTAAGTACAAAGAAACTCATCATCAATAGATTATTTGGGGGTGGCAACTAAGAAAAAAAGAGAACATAAAATCACCTAAGGTAATGACTAGGAAATGGCCACTAGAGGTAATGACCACTGAAGTATTGGAAAGGGTGGAAGAGGTGCTAAGAATCACCTAATATGCAGATATTAATTTCACTTAGTACTCTCTATGAGGGAGCCTTGTTCAACTCTCAGTAAACTGATATACTACCAAAACAAAGAGAATGACATCAATACTGACATTCTTCTTGTAAATGATACCAGAACTAAACAGAAGAATGGTTTCCCTTGGAGAGAAATATAAAAGAGCTGGCAGAGTTGATTTAATCATACAACCAAGTGATAATGGGAAGCATCATTTCAGAGGACAACAAAATACCATCGCAATGCTTATGATAAAGCATTTGTAAAAGGACCACCAAATAGTTGTAGCTGATGTGTAGCAGAGAAAATTATATGAAGAACTCCTTAAAAATCTTCAAATTAAATCACCTCATGCTATAAAACTTGATAACTTCAGAACAAAAGTGGGCACAAGGGTGGAGGGCAAAAAAATATACTGGAAAATATGGCTTTATATGAAAAAATGAAAGTGACCAGAGGATTACAGACTCTAGAGATATTAATTTACATCATAAATATTTTCTTAAAAAATGAGGTTGTAAGGCACTAACCAAGGTGAGGAACAAATAACTTCACAAATTATGAAATGGTCTGAACTATATAAGACAGGAGATGACCAGTTACCCATGAGAAGGTCATTTTTAATAATCTACCTGCATTTAGACCATTCACTTGTTAACAGTAAATGGTAATAAACTCAAACAAAAAAAGAACTATGAGTATTCCCTTAAAGTGCAGGATATATTCTTAGAGAAAGGGATGGCAAATAGGTGTTAAATGGCCCAAGTTGCCACCATGCCAAATGATCCCTTTATAAAGTATTAGTTCCTTGAATAAATAAAAAAGGAATCAACACAAGGTGAAGAACGATGGGTCATGACTCAGTGTGATCTTTAAAAGTCAGTGTACCTTAAGTACCTTAATCGTTAATGGTATGAGGAAAGCTGTAAGAATCCACATGCAGCAGGAGAGAGGAATAGGCAGTGGCAATAACTTCAAAGGAAAAGGTGGAAACTCAAGGAGTCAGGTTCGTTAAGTAGGCATGAGGAGTGTTCAGAAACATGACGTATTGCTGAAACTCTCAGACTATATGACTCCCAAGTCATAAACTCTTTTCTCCTTGAGTTCTCTCATGGAAGCCTGAAATCTTTTCCTCTGTATAAAAGTTAAGTCTGAATGCCTTTCTTTGTTTTGTGAATTTACCTTGTCTTAACAAATAGCATTACTTATAAGAAGCACAGTAGGAAGCAACTGAAAAGGAAACATTCTCCGAGGGTAAATATCAACAGTTCTAACACTGAAAGGTTTTTTCAAAAAGTACTCTCTCTGGTTGGGTCATGCAGGGTTTTAAAAAACAGATAAAGTGATTTACAGATTCTTCAATACTATTTTCAAGAATGGAAGAGGAACATCTATAATGAGTAACTCATCTGGGCAATGAATTAATAGTAGAGTGTGTGCCAAATAGGAATGGTTGAATAACTTTAATCACTTATACTATCTCACCATTTCTAAGGAATAAAAGTGAAGACATGTCATGTAACTAAGACCCATCAAACTGACACATTTTAACAAGCTACTGATAACCCCAAAAGCAAAAGTGAAAAAGGTACATCAATAATCACAATTTCCTAAGAAACTTAAGCTAAAGGAAATTAAGTCCAACAAGGGAATGTGGGAAGCCAAGAATACTAATATAATGTCAGTGAAAATATGAATTGGTCCAACCACTTCAGTAAGCAACTTGGAATTAAACAGAAAAAAAGTGACTAAAATGTACATAATCTTGTAGATACTTAAAGGAGGTTCAAGGTGTAAATAAATGTACCATATACACCAAACTATTCATAGCAGAACTTGCTGTGAGAGCAAAGAACTTGAAACAATGTAAGTACCCATCTACTAGAGAATAGCTAAGCTTGTGAATATGGACAAAATATGGTCAATAAGAAATTATGCTTAAGAAGAATTCAGTAAAGAACTGAAAGCTATATATGCAATGATGGAGAGTAAAAGAAGAAGAATGAAGAAAATAACTTACACAGGAACTAAAACATGTAAATGTAAAGAATAAAAACAAATGAAAATGAAAACTGTGTAATCATGATACTGAGCCTAACCTTGAAGGAAAACTGACACAAAAGGCACATCTTTCCTTTCACTAAAGAGGTGGAGAGCTATGGATGCTGAATGTTGCATACACTAAGTATGAACTACACCCTGATTAGCTGTGCTAAGAACTTTTTTTCTCTTTTTAAATTTTTGTTAAAAGATACAACTTTATCATTAGAAGAAAGCATATAATCAGAAATGAATGTGAAATAAAAAATGAAGGCATCAATAAAATATGTCCTTGACATACTTTTATGTATTTCTACATCAAAAAGAGCCTATATCCAAAGAGCGTAAGAACTACCTCTGCTGGTCAACCCCTGATGTCCTTGATAAGTGCAGAAATCCGGAAGTAATGGGTAACAATGATTCAGAAGAGAAACCTATGTTCACTGCCATCACAGAGGCTCTTCAGCACAGGATGCACATACTCAGATACTCAGACATTCTCAAACTCAGATGCAGTCTGTGCATCATCATGTGTGAGTGCACTGAACTGCCAAACATTACAGAAGTTCTTCAATTATATCCACAGCTAATTAAAAGAATTTGGCTTAACATTTCACACAGGAAAACCACCAGTGGATATAGAATGTCTGTTGTCCAGACCTGTTAGCAGTGGTATTCTATGAATCATAGCTACATAACATCATTAGAATACACTAAGGGTCATTAATAGTACTGTTTAATCTCTTATCCAACCCTTGTCATTCTCTTTTTCAATTCTGGGTTCAGTTCAATTAGTGACTCTGTGGCTATCCAATATACGTATACTGTACTTTTTACTTTCCAAATCATCCATGAGTTTGTAACCTTAAGATATGCCACAAGGCAAAAAAGAAGTCTTGACTAGTTTGGGGGATTATGCCTGAAGTCTGGCTTGGAATATAATTGAGCTTTGGCTTAGGAATTGAATCTCAGGTTAAAAAGCAGTCTTAATAAGGGTGATTTTTAATTCTGACATGAGGTAAACTGCATAATGCATTTATGTGTATTTCAAAATGAAAATTAATGAGAAAATAAAACAATATACAGTAATCTGCCTTACAGACATCTTTTCAGGAACACATGTTTTACACATGGAAAGGGAATCTATATTTTTAAAGCCAAGAAGTCTCTAAGATTGGATTCATTTTACATGCATGGAGTTTACATTTGAATACAACACTGGCAAAACTTTTTTTGTAGAATACAACTCAAGACTATACATTTAGATATTTTTTGCTGGATAAAGCAGCAAACATTTTTCAATAAACAAGAATACATATGGTTAATCTCTTAATGAAAGCAATGCTGGCAACAGAATTGAAACCATTTGATTAAGCCCTCTAAAAATACTTTTTCATTATAAATGACATACTTATATACCAAGATGACCTTGTGATTTTGGAAAACCCTGAATAGTGTAAATCAACTACTCATCTAAGTTCTAAAAGCTATTTTAGATTAGAATTCATGCTAGAAGTAAAAAAAATTGTTTCCAAAACTCCGCAATAAGTTATTTTTCATTGTATTCATCAAATCAATAGTCTTTTCACTTTTATTATTTCACATGAAGTACTCATATGTGAAATATCAGTAATAGAAAACTAAATAAACTATGTATGTAGCTTGCCTCTCAGTTGCCAAGCAGCAGAAACCTCTCCTTAGATGTTTTAATCCTTTCATCTCTGAATTTCCACCTTTAGGCTCTACTATCCTGGTGATTATTCACTAGACAGGTCCTAGCCATTCTTCACTTCATTCTATAGCTTTATTCTTACTATTCTTACCGGCCTTGCCAGGTGCCTCATTGGCATACATCTTCTAGCACTTAAATAATAGTTAACTCAACTACTGGATTGCTTCTGGAAGTCTATCAACATTCTCCCCTTTGACCTCACCATCCCTGTGAGTTTACAGCCCAAAGTGTTCCTTCCTCCTGATTCTCTACTCTCCTGTGAAAACGATCATTGTCTATCAATTAGAATACAGGCTTCTTGGGGTAGGGACTGTATTTGCTGTTGTATTTCTATCTCTGGCACTTAACTACGTTTGGCACAAAAGTGTTTAAGAAGTGCTATTTAATTAATTCATGCCAGCTGCTTTAAGAAGGACATTAGAGAACAGGGCAAAATAGAGTACATGGGTAGATATGTAGTACACAATGCTAAAATGCTTTATGTTATTACCATCAATTATTTACAACCACCATTAAAATTAACATTTGCTCTGATTGGTTATTTGGGGCGCGAGGGCAAGAAATCAGAGGGTCTCACAGTTTACTCGGTCGTTCTCTGGATTTACAGGACAGACCTATGAAGCTTTGAAATCCAGTTGTGGGATTCAGAATCTAAAGCATTCCCCGCCACACCATGGCCGCCCTCAGATAAAACTATTTAAGTAGGGGTGACTGACTGCTCTCATAGTAGTCTTCTTTACATTGAAGTCACTAAAATGCTTCAAACTTGTGGAAGACTCAGGGTTCAAGGTGACTAAGGGTGGCTATGAGACCTGGAATAATACAACTTTGTGTGCAAAAGATTTCAAGTTTTACTCAATTAGGTGTTTCTTTATGCACCATCTATGACTGAAATAAAACATTTGTTTAATGAGATAATTCATACTTGGCCTTGAGGGACTTCATCCTTTTTGTCTCTGTCCATCATAGGGATGGGTTGTATTCCAAATTTCTTCATTTCATCACCCTGGAGTAAAAGAGGAAGAGCAATGGTTTCTCTCTTTACAAAATAAGTTGCAGAATTAAGGGAAAATAATTTTGGGGTATATACAAGTCTTTTTTGTTTAAAAATGTATTATATTTGCTTGACAATCCAGAAGTAAAACACCTTACCGAATGATATATTTCAGAAAAAGTTACATAACACTGTTCATTCATAGTACAATATACTCAATTTAGTTATCTTACAGTTTCCTTCAATTTTATCTTAATGTTTTCTTTAAGGTAAGTTAGAATTGCTAGGATCCTTTCTCTCCTTCCTCCAATGATTAATAAAGAGAATGAAAGAAATAAAAGGCCTCACAGAATCCCTCAATTGGAAGCCATCCCAGTTCATTTAGTCCACAGGGAGGACCCAAAAGAAAAAGTAAAAGGAATACTTGAAATGTCAGCAATGTCTTTTCTTTCTTCATGATTTTTAAAATTCTCTTTCATGTTCCTAGTGTATGGGTGGAAGAATGCTCTTAAGCAATTCAGCTGGAGCCTTCATAATGTTGTGATACACAAATATAAATTTTATAAATAATGCTCATCATAGTCATGTAATGTTGGTACAGGGCCTCGCAATTTGCAAGTGCTTTAAAAACGTTCTATCATTCAGTCCTCCCAGCTCCTCTACGCTATTGGCATCCTCCATTTTGTGGAAGAAAAAACAGGTTAAAAGTGAGTTCAGGATCACAAAGTTACAGTCTGAAGTTGAATTTGAACTCGCATCATCCTGACAAGTCGAGTGCTTTATCCACTGTGCATCTAGCTGCTTAGAAGTTTTTTGTTAAAGCTAATAAGTACGCAATATAATCTATATCTATGGACTATTACATTTTCCATAAATTTCTATGTTACATGTAACTAGTAAAATAAAAAAGTTCATCTATTAGGACTTATGTATTACTATTATTTTAACTAAATATATCCACTGTCTCATGCCTATATATGTATGTATGTACATATTACATATTAAATAATCTAAAAAACTAAAATTAGGGCTCCATAAAGAATCACAGGATTAGAAAGGCAATCCTCTGACATACACTTTTGTTTGCTGGATGATGTGCAGCTAAACATTTGTAACTAATAATTTTACACCACCAGTATAAAAGAAAATTACGTGAATATTAATAAAATAGATATTGATATACTTAGTATCATACTTGGTACCAATTTTATCAATATTGGTACAACAGTATTTTAACTAAGGATGATTTTTAATTTTACTATTATTATGGAAGAACATCAGACATAATGTCTCGTATTTTAGGGATCTAGCAACCATGCAATTTGAAAATTCAATCCTCTCCATTATATCAAGGATATGGTCACTATTTTATGAGCTGTAATGATTTTCATGTAATTTTTTCTAAAAGAACTTATATGCTCAGGAGGGAAAGGGTGCTAAGAAAAGAAATTATAAATTTTAACCTTATTTGGATCTCCAGTTGAATTCTCTATATGTTTTATATATGTCTAGAAAAATTAAGGACACTCTACGTTACAAGGACCCTGAAGAAGTTTTTGTCTTGTCTTCTAGTGAAATCACTTCATATGTGAAAGGATCCCTATAGATATTTCTTGTGCCCCCTGTATGATGATACATCTAGAGATGTTTAATCAGAACTTTCTGTTGGATTGTCTATGTATTTTGGGGTATCCTAGAGAAATTTTTAGTAGCCTGTGTTACAAGAAGGACCAAGAAGAAATTTCTATTATCAAACCTGGCATGTTTGTATGCATGCATTTATCTTTTCTTTGCTTCCCTGTAAGTTTTCTTTTGTTCTCTGTTGTGTACTTTTTACTTTGTTCTTTTTTTCCCATCCCCAAACCCCCAAAAGGCTACAATAAAGTCTGGATATGTTTCTTTATAGACAGATACATACACATATACATACATATAAAGACACATACTTTCCCAAACAAATTCTACCCCTGATCTCTGCTTTTATGTTTGTACATATCCCTTGTTTCCTACCTCTTCTACTTTACTTTTACCAGATACTTTGCCCTCCTATTACTTGCCTACTCCCCTCCAAGGATCTCTCCCCATCCTCCTATTCCCACAAATCTCAACACCCTTCTATATCCCCTTTTTACCTATTCCCTCACTCTCCCCTCTAAATATCCCTCCCTTGTCCTCTCCCCCATCCCTATCCCCTTACCATTTTATTTCTTCTGAATTTAGAAGACTTTTATACTCTTCTAAATATATATGTGTGTGTGTGTGTGTGTGTGTGTGTGTGTGTACACTCTTCTAAATATATGTGTGTATATATATATATATACACATATGTAGGTATGTATGTATTTTGTTTTCCCTCTTGAACCTATTCCCAATCAAAGTACCAGAACTACCAACCCTCCTCCCCATCTGATTCCTCTGTTATCAATTCCTTCTTTTGAATCTCATTTGTAGGTTTTACTTTTTAAATTCATATCATACTCAGGTTTACCTCAATCTTTTTTATGAGCTATTTGATTATTAATAAGAATCTCAGACATATGTTTTATATTTTACATAAATAAAAAATAAACTGTCCTTTTGAATCCCTTATAATCCATCTTTGGTATGTAACTTCTATTTCTCTTGGCTCTTGTATGTCAAATCTATTAAGTACAGGTTCTTTTTTTTATTTTTAAAGGAAGCTTCGAAAGTCTGATAGCTGACTGAATGTTCATTTTTTAAAATTCAGGATTATGTTTAATTTTTCTGGGTATGATACTTTCGGTCAGAACCCCAGTTCTTTTGCTCTTCAATACATAGTATTCCAAGAGTTGTGGTCTTTTAAAGTCTCCGCTGCTAGGCCTTGTAGAATTCTAACTGTGGCATCATCATATGTAAATTATTTTATTCTTGATTTTAATATTTTATCCTTGAGCTGGAGGTTTCCTAGGAGTTTTCCTCATAGGATCTCTTTTAAGTTGTAATCAATGGATTTTTTTCTATTTCTACTTTCTCTTCTTGTTCTAGTGTTTTAGGACAATTTTCTTTAATTATGTCTTGTATTATTACATCCAAATTCTATTTTTGATCATAACTTTGAGTTTTTCCAATTATTTTTGTTTTCTCTTCTTGATGTATTCTCCAAATCTGTTTTCTTTTAAGATGGTTCATGGTCTCTTCTATTGTTTGATTATTCATATTTTATTTATTTCTTGGTTTCCTATAATTTCACTGGCTTCACCTTGCCCAATTCTAATTTTTGAGGTGTTATTTTCCTCCCTAAGATTTTTGATCTTCTTTTCTAATTGGCTGACTTTCCTTTCATAATCTTGTTTTTCTTGGGTTATTCTTATTTTTTTGGCTTTTCTTCCATCTCTGTCATTTGATTTTAAAAGTCTTTTTTAAGATCTTCTATGAACTCTTTTTGGGCAGGTGACCATTTGACATTACAGCTTAGGGGTTTCTTTATTTCAATATCCTCTTCTAAAGATGTATGCCAGGCTTCTCTATTCCCAAAATAATTTTCTACAGTTGTTCCTTCTCCTTCCTCTGTGCATTTTTAGTGGTAATCATTCCATTTTTGTAATCATCTCTAGTTCTGGGGTATAGGAAATGGAGATTCTTGCCCCAGATCTTCAGTTCTCCCCTCTAGCTTGGAACCAGAGGCAAATCTCCAACCTCCTGTAAATGCCCACAGCCAGGGGCTTCCTGCTTCACTGTTCCTGCACTCATCAGATGTGTCCTGCTTCCTTCTTGCCCTGTTGCTCTTGGCAGCACAACTGGGTTTGGCATTCCTTGTTGGCAGGGGTTACCTTGATCTTCCAGTGCTCCGATGCCCAACTCCCCTCACTAAGCCAGGGTTTTGTAAAAGTTCCAGTAAGTGGGACTGAGGTATCCTCTCAAACCAACTAACCCAGGGCTTGAGGCTGGCTATTAAAGCTCACCCGATCCTGGAGGGACAAAGCCTAGTCCAGGAATTTTTCTTCTGATCTTCTCAAATTGTTCCAGGAAGAACCCCGTTGTGCCCCTTTTCTGACTTATTTTTTTTGACAGCACTTTGTTTGCCCTAACGTATTATTTTATCTCTTTTGTAGGGGAAAATCTTGTCAGGCTTGGAATTTTCTGACCTACTCCATTCCCAGAATGTTCTCCATCATGTATCTTAAAGTATGGAAGCATCTTAACGTAGGGGCTGTTGGTGAAATGTGACACATGGACTTTTCTGAGGCTTTTTAGTAGAAGACATTGGACAGTGTACCAGAAGAGGACAACACTTAAGCCTCTCCAAATCACTAGATAGTTATCTTAAATTGGTGACTATGGACTTAAAATGCCCCCGATTTATTTGCTGGCAACTTAAAATATTTAACTGTGTGTATATGTATATGTATGTGTATTTAAAAGTGTAAGTGAGGTTCTGTTTCCCATTCATTTAATCACAGAAATTCACATGTGCCAATTAAATCAATTAATCCATCAAAAGTGTAAACAGATATGACTAAGTCTTTAATAAACTTGAGAGTACTATAGGGTTCTGGGCTTGGCTGAAAAAACTGAAGACATCTAGAAAACACTGTGTGGTTGACTGACAAAATCAAGAGAGATTCCTTGAGCTGCATGTAAAAATACAATTTGTTCAAGTGGAAGAGTCCCTCGCCTCTCCTCTCCTGTCCTCTCTTCTTCCATCCCCTCCCTTCTTTACTGGCCATATTACTAGAGAGACTGGAGCAATAGCAGAATAGCAGGTAGAATTTAGAGAGGCTGGAATATTTGGAGACAACAGAGCTATGCAAGCAAGGAAAAAGCAATTTCAAAGGGAATGATGCTTTCTGGTAGTGAAAAGTGCCAGCTATATCTAATAATGGTAACTTTATGAGAACTCTGCAAAAAGAGGGAAAAATATCTGGAAACTAGAAATTATGAATTACCACACACATTCTATAATATGTGCCTTCCTAACACTGCACTTAAAAGTTTGTGCCCACTTTCCTTTATAGGCCATGTGTGTTCTGAGAGTATGAGTCCCAGAATTTTGAAAGGAATGTCTTTAGAACTAGTTTTACTGTGTCATCTTGCTCTGCTAAAAAGGTAATTTAATCTGGTTATCAATGAAAATACCCATGAAGGCTTATAAGCAGCACGATTAGAAACCCAGCCCCTTAGTGTTACCCCTCGAACCATGAAAGTAAATAGTAGCTGTCGTCCACAGAACCCCACCTGTAAGTGTAAGTGCAAAGCTGGGTGAGTGGACCTACGTTAGGATTTATAATCATAAATTTCAAAAAGTAGAAATCACAATGCAAATGCAATATAATAGTATTAGTTAAAATCTAGAATCTTCACAATTACTTTAATGTTTCTTGGCCATTCTTAAATAAATAACAAACAAACACAACTTACCCATTTTTTCTTACTCTCTTCCTTCCCCTTCCCCTTTTGGCTCTGTTCAGTTCCCTTTCTTTCCTCTCCCTTCCCTTCTCTTTCATTCAATTCAATTACTGACTGACCACCTCTTATATGCTATGCCTCCTGGTGAATGTGAGGGTTGAATAAAATTGGCCCAGTTCTCCAAATTGCATCAATTTATAACAATACAAAATAATGAAGAACTTGATGAGCAATTGATTATTGTACTAACTGACTTTTAAAGTCATTTGTACCAAGATTTTTGTTAGTGTGCCTCTTTAGATAACTCCATTCAAAGGAAATCCTAGTGCCAAAATAAGTAATGGGAATTACATAGGAAAAAACTAGCATTTTCCACATCTATGACATTCTAAATTTTCTAGTTTAGGTGACCAGTTTAGCTACAGAACCACAATTAATGACATATATGTCTTGGACAACAATTACTTTCCATGGCATCCAAAAATGTTCTAAGAGATACACATAGAATGTAGTCCAGATATACTAGTCTCAAAAAAAATATTCAATTCATTTTTACATTTTTGTAAACATCTAATCAGGATAACCTTGTACAAATTCTTTCAGCTGAGAGATTTGAGACATGCATATCTGTAATAACTTTACTAAATGAGCCTGACAATCACTAGGCTCTATGACAAAACACACAAACATGCACATGTGTGTGCAACACCCAATTACACAGGGCATTCAGCATTCCAGAAAAACAGCTCCATGACATGCAATCATCTGAACAATCATGCTGCTCATACAAGAATTCTTTTGCTTGAATGTTAAAAACAAATATAAGTCACATAAAACTTTTTAACCTAAAATTGCAGATTAAATATTTGCTATTTTTACTTCTTCCTGGATGAGTTACAACTTAAACTATTAAAAATCAAATATTAAACTTTAAAATGTAACCTTCCTAAAAGAAGATGAATGGGAATGTATAAAACTTTTGCAAAAATATCTTTCAGTTTCTCTTACCCAGTAATGATATTTTTGAAAAGGGACTCATAACTCAATAGATTCCCAGGAAACTGACTGGGTAGGCAATTTACATTGTAAACAGATGAATTTAAAAATAATAACATTTCTGATAAGGAAGATGATATAAGAAAAGAAGAGACAATTAAATAAAAATTTCACTTTGGGTATTGAGTATTTTTAATTAATTCTATATTCCTGCTACTCATAATCCCTGAGTTCTGTTTATCTTTGCCATTATTACATAGCAATGAAACAAAATATCAACAGTTTCAGAAGAATAGGTGTTTTAAAAATATGGATTTATAATAAAGTGTGGGGAAAAAAATATCTAAATATTAGCTACAGAAAAGGAATAATTTTCATTCCTTGAAGGAGTTACAGAAATTCTTCCATTTGATCCAATGACTTTTATATAAAAAGTAATATCTTTACTGTTTCTTTCGTCTTACTAAAGGATAGCTGTTATGGACAAAAATATACAAAAGAATTGTAATCCATTTATTTAACTCTTTTCTCAAGGTTTTTCATATTTCTTGATTTCTCTCATATTTTGACATTATCTGTGTAAGCAAGAGAAACACATACGTACCTCAGCCCAGAACTCTGCATATATGTCATTAGCTGTCAATCTTGTAACTGGCCACAACTTTGTTACAGAACAGAGGTCACAAGCAGTCATCATCAGACCAATTACCCGGTCTCTAGAATATAATGATAAAAAAGTTGATTAGATGGATACTAATTTATAAACCTAACAAGTTTCAATGAGTTTTTTTAAAAATTGAATAGTGAATAATATAACTACATTAAAATAAAGGCATAATATTATAATTTAATGCAAGAAATAAAATGGAGCCAATGATGCATTTCACTACTGCCCTGAATACTTACAACCATTACTTTTAATTGAAAATAGAATATATTATGCAATCATTTTTCCAGTATCTGGATAATTACCAAGGTTCACAACTTCAATATCATCTATGATTTCTCATTCATTACCCTCCATATCTAATCAGTTACCAAATTTGGTCATTTCTAACCATACAACATCCCTTGCATCTGTTTCTACTCACAGAGGCATCACCACAGTATGAACTTTTACCATCTCTTGTTACTACAGCCTCCTAATGGAGCTCCTTGTCTAAAGTACCTCTGCTCCAATCTATCTTCCACAAAGCTGCCTCAAGTGACAGGTCTGAACATGACACCAATCCCCAAACTCTGCACCAAACTCCTGTTTGGAATATACATTGAATAGTAATCTGACTGTAACATAATTTCTAATCTTATTTCATAGAGGTATATTATAATTAAGATTAACTGAATTTCTTATTGAGGCTCATTCTTGTCTTTTCTTTACAACTGTGCCTCATACATGGAATGCACTGTTTCATCACATTTGTCTTCTGGAACTACTAGTTTCCTTTGAAGCAGCTCCTATGCTATCTTCCACATGATGCTCTTTCTGATCTGTGAAGGTCTTGTCCCTCAAATGGCTTATCACAGATTCTTTTGGTAAGTAAATGTGTACACATTCACACACACATACATTTGAATACCTCTTTGTGGGATAGAAGCAAGACGAGTGTCTCAAAGGTTATGTTAGGTAGTACAAGCTCTGTTAGATTCTACCATGCTAGAAAGACCTTGAGTATATCTCCAGAATGGGTATATTCTGTTTTCCAAAGGCCAGCACAGCTAATCACAGAGAGGCCTATCACCAGTAGGTGGGCCACTTGGTGAGGAATAACCAGTTTTAGACTGTCAATAATCTTTCACTGGTACTATAAACGTGAGATCTTTGTGTAACGATCAATACATGGATACAGCTAAAGGAGCTTAAATCATATTAATCTTGGCATTCTTTGATAATATATGAAATGAGAAGAAAAAATGATGCAGTTAAAAGGAAGGAAAGCTTTCTGATTCTCCCACAAGAAATAATGAAATGAATGAATGAACTGGGTTTTATGGTACACCCAAAAGCTACAAGAAAAATTATTTCACAGGAAATTTGGTTCTCAAGTATTGCATTATTAGTGGAAAATTGCATTTGCTAAAGTAGTACCACCATGAAAATGTAGCTTTTGTTTCAATAATTCTTGCTCAGGGCAATGTGGTACAGCAATTGTATGAATAACTTTACAAGATTTTTCCAAATAAAATCAATTTACACTTGGTGACTTCAATATATAGACAGGAAAAGGAGATGATAGAGGGAAGTACTGTTATAGATTGAGAATTCATGCCTTTATCAGGAAATGAAATTTCTTTTAAAAAAGGAAAAGAAAGGAGAGACAGAAGAGAGAATAGGAAGAAGGGAATGAGAGGAGGAAAAGTGGGACAAATTACTGGCAGGCACTCGACATGGTGTGCACCAAATAATATGGGTGCAATAGGAATGGAATACGCAGTATTCCTAGAATGTGCAATAGACTGCACATTGAAAAGAAAGAACTTCATTTGATCCTTACAACAAGTGGTACAGGAGCTACTCTTCTTATATCCATTTTACAGTTGAGGAAACGGAAACAAACAAAAGTTAAGGGACTTGCCCTTAACCTCAGTCACAGAGCTCAGCGTTGTACCACTGCACCACTTAGCTACAGGGGAAAGACAGAGACAAGAATCATTAGGACAGTCAGATAGAATGAAATCGTTATTTTTGGAGGAGTTTCAGACTGATGAGTTCACAAACCATTTGTGTATTGAAGTACTAAGATGATATATGTACATATTTCCTTGGCTAGATTACAAACCTTTTGAGGACAGCGACTTTTTTGTACTTTGGCCACTGTATTCCCAATACTTATAACAATGCCTTGCACACAGTAGGCCCTCAATAAATGCTTGCTGATTGATAATCTGGTTATGACTACTATCTCAAGAAGATGAAAGCAAGGTCTCCCTCCCCACCTCAACTGAGAAATTCAAGACTAGATGACAATCTGGCAGGAATATCATAGAGGGGGGTTTATTCACTGTCCAGGCTCAAGCTGTACTAAACTTCTTGAATTCCTTTAGGTTTCTGAAATTCTATGTCTTTCTGTCCCTTAACATAAAATAAACTGGTTCACTCCTTCACCTCTCACATTTGAATTTTGTATAGCAAAATCTGATGGTTGGGTTTTTTTTTTACTTCAATTTTTCAGGATAGCCCTTGTAGGAATCTTTAAGACTAAGCAAAATAAAATAAATGAAAAATAAAATACATCAAAATAAATAAATCAAAATAAATCTGAATCACGCATAGAATCTTAAAGCTGGTATTGGTCAGTTCTCTATGCATGCCATAGAACTCACATATTCAAAGCCATGTCCTCAAACTTCATATTATTTTATGGTGTTTCACTTTTAGAGAAGTTACTGGAACACTCATTGGCTACTCTGAGAACTCTATAATTGAATGAAAATGGGTCTCTGTCTCAAATGGTTGCTATTTCACATTTGTCAGCTTCATAATTTTAAAATGAGTTAAGAGATTTTATCTAAATTTGATATATATTAAATAATATGCATTTAAAAATAAATTTTTGGTTCAATCGACCATCTTGACACAGAAGGCTAACTGATAAAATTTTTCAAGTGCAATTTCCAATAGGTCTCAAATAAAAATTGCTATGTGGTAGTTACAGATCTATGTGTTTGTCTTGAATAACATTTACAATGTACAGAATCACTATCTACTAATTTTCAGTAGTTTTAAGATAAACATCAGCTTATATAAAACAATGCATATCATTCCCAATTAAAAATAAAATAAATCATTTATCTATTAAATATATTCTTATATCTATTAAATATTTTCTAATCTGAATTATTTTAAAAAATAGCAGCATTTAAATCCCACAATAAACTGCAGAATATTGGGCAAGGGATAGACACAGGAACAGGGACTACACTTGGGATTTCATTGGGAACTCCAAAAAAGAACAAACACCCTCTACCAACTCGTATTTTCTTTGAAACTAAATTGCCTGGAGCATTGAGAGGTTAGTCAACTTGCCCCAGAGTCACTTAGCCACTGCATGTTAGTGGTGGAGCCCAAAACCAGGTCTTCCTGGCTTTGAGTCCAGTTCTCTACTATGCAGTACTGTCCTGGAACTTCCCCACACTGAGTTCAACCAGTGGGTATGTGAACTTTAATCCTATACCTAATTTTTAGTTGGACCTCACCAAATATTCATGAAGAAGACCCATGTTTAGAGATCCTAAAGTAGTGAATCTCTTGGTTACTAAATAACCCAAAATTTCATATTTCACTTCTGTGTTGGCCAAAACCTACCATGTGACTTAGTGAGATTGGGAACGTTAGTATTTGGTTTAGATCTTACAAGTAAATGCTATTTGGGGGATCAGTGAGGGGAAGAGAAAAAGTATGAGCAAATCATGTCACTCCTCTGAATCACAGATATTCACCTAAAAACAATATATCTGGCATCCAGGATACACAGAGCCAAGCACATGCTCAAATCAACATCTTTCTTTGGACGTCCCAGACATTTCAAACTCAACATATTCAAAAGAGAATACACTTTTCCTCTCAAGTTTGCTCCCATTTTTATCTTAACAAACATTTTCTGAAACTGTACCAGAAATGGGAGAACATATTGTCTTTATCTGTAATTCTTTTAAGAACCTGAGAAGACTACATCTTAATGGGAAAGAAGCTATATACATTTCCTTCATACAGATATCCTAATAAACTGTATAATACATATGTTTTTGTATAAGAAAGCTACAAAAATGTAGTATATTAAAAAAGCAAGGGCATTCTAAAGATGCCTAGTAGCTTTTTGTGTAATGGAAAGTGATACTACATATATCACTTCAACTACTATATCCTAGTAAATTATAGGTCTACTAGAAACATACGATACATGAAGTAATTTAGTATACAATGCTATAGAGATAACTCAGGGGTTCTCAATCTGGAATTCTTGAGTTTGTTATCTTGATATTTGTAAATAGACACAGATACATATTTTTATATATAAAACTATATGTATGCATATATGTATATTATGTGATTATACATATATGCATACATCTGTGAATAGAGCACTGGTTCTGGAGTCAGGAGGACATGAGTTTAAAGATGGTCTTATTCATGTTATCTTGGGCAAGTCATTTAACTCTGACTGCCCCTTAAAAATTGAAGTGTCTGTATGTGTGTAAACTGTATTTCAACATAACTGCTTTCCTTTCTTAATTAATTTAAAAATAAGTTTCTGAAATGAGCATTCATTTCAGAACTGATTGATACGATGAAGAGGATATAATTGGTTTCATTTCTTAATAAATTTAAAAAGTTTTATGAGAAGGGTATACATTTCAAAACTGACTCTGATAATGAATGGGATATAGTCAAGTCATTCACTGAATCTGGATATATTTAAATTACATGCCCTGGAATTAAGGTTACGGAATTTAGATTGAGTATAGATCCTAATCAATTAGAACTATCCTGTTCAATTAGAAAAAGGTCAAAGTCAGGCCAAAAACTTTAATAATGTGAACTAGAATTCTTCTCAAATATCAAAGGGTCCCTTTGCTGACAAGTTGCCTTACTGGTGATTGTTAAGTCAACCATGGTTTCTTTTTTTATACTTTTGCTTGTCATTCAAGGTCCTTCACAATGTAGTATCCTCTTAAATAACAATATGACAAATTCTCCCTCAGCCCACATATCCAATCAATTTGTATAATTGCCAAATATTGTTTAAACATTACCCTTCACCAGATGTTCAGCATCTATTTCTACAACCTCTGTCGTAATGGCTTCTTAATCGGTATTCTTGCCTTTCCCATCACTGTGCCAATCCATTTTCTATATATCCTTCCAGACCTGACGATTCAAACCAGAGACTGGGCCCATTAAATCATACATAAGGATGTCTGAGCGCTGTGTAGTGAACTTAGAAAACCGCATACTAACATTATCTGTGTTCTATTTTGATTTATTTTGTTAAATATTTTTCAATTATATCTTGATAGGGGGTTCAGCTTGAGAGTGTTGAGAGTCACAATGCAGCCTGTACATGTTTGACATCTCTGATCTAAACCACCTTCCCACACTCAACTCCTATTTAGTAAAATCCAGCACTTTTTTATTACCCTCTAGGATCAAGCATGAACTCTTCTCTTTGGATTTAACAACTTTTGGCCTTCACAACGTGACTCTAACCTACTTTTCCAATCACGCACACTTCTTCCCTTCATGTAAGCCTTCTTCCTCTGACTGGCCTCATAGTTGACTCTCCATTTCTGGTGTCCATGCTGCTGTGCAGGCTGGAATTAGGGCTACTGTTTTCCTTCAAATCTTAGCTCCTTTATGAGATCTTTTCTGATATTCTCACCCCTTCATCAAATGAGCATATACATTTGTTCTGACCCTATAACCACCTGGTGGTTCTTATAACAAACCATAATACATTCTAGAACCAACACAAATCCTACTGCTCTGACTAGCCAGAAGCGGGCAGAAATAATTACAAAAAGCAGATACTTTCACTGATTTTATGCCCATCACAAAGCTAAAAACTAGATAGAATTCTTTTTAGCAACCTTAAGGAGGCTTTACAAATTAAAACTGAGATAAGAGAAAGTAAATATTGGCAGGGAGGAATGAAGTGAATTTTACTGAACCTGCGATTCTGCAATATCTACAGCAGGGTTTGCTAGAATGATATAGAAGCATTTCATTCCCATGATGCCAATCACAACCCATTCAAATGCTCTGAACTTGTGTGACTTGCGCATGTCCTTCCACGGATTCTCCAATGGAGGTCCATCCAATAGGTTTTCCTCTAGATTTCTTGATACTGTATCTCAACAGTAGAAAAGCTGTCACTGGTAATCCCTTACTAGTTCACCTTCTGTGTTAGTCAAAAACCTTTCTAATGATAGTCTTTGTCATTTTACCTTCGCACTCTACTCATGCCATCTATTGCATTTCAACTTTAATTGCATAATATACAACATCATTATTAGACTCTTATTAAAAAATAGGCTTTTATTCCCAAGAGAAGTTTGAGGTCATTAAAAGCAACACACAATTACTTAAAGTCAATCTAGCATGTTTTTTTCATCCTATTAAATTCTTAATCCAGTTAACTATCCACACACAGAATGTGGCTGAGACATATAGGATGATGAACCAGTTCAATATGAGTCATCTATTCAATTGCTTAGCAAAGTCTAGCTAAAAGACATTCAACTATCTGTTTTTTTCCTGTGTTGATAGTAAATACTTCTAAGTATTATGACTGTCATTAGAAGTATATCTGAAATGCTTTAGGTATTAAAGCATGCTTGAAAATGAGTAATCAGAAGGCCTTAGTATGTATGGCTGATCTCTTTAATTTTAACTCTATACTAAACAACTTCCACGACAGTGGCAAACACCTTTGGAAAGTACACCTTTAATGCCTTGTTTGCCATTATTAATCAGAATAAAGTTGAACCAAGTTATCATTTTTGTTATAGCTTTCAAGAACTCTAGTATGATTCTGATACACAATGGCATACAGTAGATAACTTAACAAATACTTGTTGGTTGACTGGAAGAGAATATTTAAGATGGTAATTTATTTCAATGAAATCAAAAGTTTTTATAGTCAACTACGTACATACAGTAGAATCTTGCAATTTTTTAAATTTTTAAGCAGATGTTTGACTATAAAGATGTGTTCAGCTGTAGTTAACCAGTTGTGAAAATCTTCCTGTTTCCTTCTTATACCATTAGTAATGTATATTCTCAAAAACTTTTGTGGAGATGAAAAAATAGGTACATGGATTGGTGCTATTAATATTTAGTTGGTCACTTTTAAAAATAATACATGCGATTTTCCCCCCTAAGACTCTAGTGTTCTCTCCTATTTCAAAGATCTTGAAAACTAGTCCTAATAACAACCTCAAAATCGCGTTGCTTCTAGTAATGCTAACACTAATCAGTAGTAGTCGTATTAAAATAATAAAAAGCATGTCAACAGCATCAACAATAGCACTCTAAAATCTGCACAGTGCTTCACAAGTATTTTCTCATGACCCTTACAACCACCCCGGGAAGTAGGTGCTATTATTCCCATCTTAAAGAAGTGAAAATTGAGTCAAAGGATCAATGACTTATTGAGCTAATAGATGTCTGAGACTGAATGTGAATTCAGGTCTTCTGGCTTTCAGTTCAATCCACTATGCTATTTAGTTGATCTTTCTATATAACTAAGCCACACTAGCCATTCTTCACATTTTTACTTCTTATTAGGCCATTTTCTACTTCCTGGTGCAAAACATTAGATATTATGATATTATAGTTCAACATGGTGGCCTCACTGACATTACTGGAGAAAAATACTATAAATATTATAAAACAGATTATTATATGATATATACTATGCAGAATCTACACATATTATTACAAAATATAAATATTATAAAAATATTTGCAGATCTTTTCCATTTCTTGTCTGATAACTGTCTTCCTTTGGATTTCATTATGAAATGCTTTTGGGAAGGGGTGTATCGTGGCATTTTCATGTACGTAATAACTAAGCTGATTAGTATATTGCACTAATACATTCAACATAATAGATACAAAATTATCCCTAAATTCATACTACAACAATCTCTGTCACAGTTGTTTACAAATGGATATCATTTTCTATATTGGTGATGATGGCTAAAAAAATCAATTACTCCTAGTAAAACTCAAACCAAATGAATTCCTATGTAGTCTGATACAGCAGCATATACATATACAATTATCTCAGTGAACATCATTTACGTTGTGAGTCATGTTAAATTATACTTGTTATGTTAAAGTATCCTATGGTAATTACAGCAAAATAAACTTCTACATTAAGATAAAGCTGACTGACTTCTGTGATACCACATTGATTCACAGGTTACATAACAGGTAAAAAGCTGTCCAAAGGTTGATTCATGAAGACAAGCTAGGATGTGAGATGGCTCCTGTAGTAGCACGTTTGCTTTTCAGGCTCCTGCTGAGAGAACGGCCCTGGAGAGGCTCTTCTGCTTGCTTCTCCATGAGGCCAGTCTAACTCATACTGCAGCGTCCTTCTATGCTACTGTTATTCTGGCTCTTAACGTCTCTTCTTAGAGAATATTTTCAAGCATGTGATTGTGGGTTTTTTAGAAAAGCATATTCCGGCATTTGTGTTGTTTCACCTTAAAATAGTACAGGGGTGACAGAGATTCTCTGAAAATAATGTTATTTGAATAAGTTCTTTCCGAAGAGTATGTCAGATTTTAGTATTTTACTGTCTCCACATGAAATAATTCCACAACATAAGCTTAAGCATGACATGGGGATTAAATGAAAATAATAAATCTTATAAAAGATTCATTTTCTAACTTTTTTTAATTTAAGGAATATCATGTTCCCTTTTTAGTATCACTTATCTAGCATAGAAGGGGGAAGGAAATGGTTGTTAAAAACAACCACCACCTTATTTTTCTATGTATTTGTTTAATACAGTTCCTTCATCTCTTTCTAGTAGTTCTAAAGTTTTGTGAGAACCAACAACTCCCCTTGGCTTATTTTTATTGTTTTTATAATGTCAACAGCTAAAAGTATTGCATTTTAACATATGGAATGTTAAGATTTAAGTAGAAAAAGAAAGGTGCCAATAAGATTGCCAAATGTTACACTAAGATGTAATTTATAGGTATGAGATGAAGGAATATAAAGGATTTTTAGACCATTAGTCCTTGGCATGATACCCTTCAACTTTCATGATGTCATTCCCTCCTTTTTCAATATTTCCTGCATTTTCTTCTTCAGCCATGTTCTCTTCTTTGACTACACCAAATCCCTAATAACTTTCAAGAGGCTCTCTTCCCTTTTGGGAGGCAACCATGGTATATAGTCATGTAGGTTTCATGAGATGACATTGCATAATACATGGAAGACCAGTCTTGGAATAAGCATCAAACCTCATTTCATGGGCAAATCACTTAACCTCTCAGTATGCAAAGGATACAAGTTACTTATAAAACGCTACTGGTAGAGGGAGTTTTGATACCAGGAACTCTCTACTCTGGTGAAACCTCCAGGGACCAGGTCCCTCCCAATTCTAAATTTAGTAACACAGATGGGTGAGTTGATTTGTTTTCCATAAATGCTTGGGAACTTTCGTAAGGTCCTCTCTTTTAATTTTAACTCTCTGCAGGAATATCAGTAACAGTGAGCCCTTCTGAGGGGATTTTTGGGGAGGGTAGAAACAACTCTGGCTAGATGTAAGACTTACACTCCCAACCCTCTACCAAGGAACTGTGCCCTTGTGGCCCATCAGATAATTTCTCTGGCTTCACTTTCCTCACCTGAAAAAGGTCTGAACTAGTAAAGATAACATTTTAAATAAACACTTAAAAATAAAGTTTGAATTCTTTCATTGCAACACAGGAATGCACTAGTAGGGGTGAAAAATGTTACAGAGATATCAACCAACATCAGCATGACTACCTGAGCATAACCCAATAGGGCAGCACTGTTTAGTATTCTTTTGTGCACAGTGGTATCTATCTATCACTATATCTCTCCTCCTATACTGCTTCTGGAGCAGAGAAAATTAATAGGCAATATCAGTAGCCCCATAGGCCTCTGATTTGGAAAATGCTATTTTTCTCATCAAGTTCAATTTAATTCAATTCAGCAGGAAAAAAAATTATGGCAAAATTAAAACTCAAAGGCACATGTTTATTTATAATAATGCTAGCCTACAAAGCCACATTTCTAAGTGTGAAGTCCTAATCTACATGCTGGCAGTACACAGACAAAAATTAAATAACTGTTGCCCTCAAAAAAGCTTAGATTCTATTGAGAGGATGTAATATGTACACAAAATAAACATAAATTTAAAGTAATGTAAAATAATTTCTAGGAGTGTGCTAACAACTAGGGTTATCAGAAATGGCTGCATGTAGCTGACAGCAGAACTGTGGTTTAAAGATGCTATAAATTTTTTTAAGGCAGAAGTGGAGAATATTTCAGATAAGGAGGGGATCACTTGTCAAAAAAATGAAGGTGAGAGACAGGATATTGTATACAAGAAATCACCTGTTAGTCAGTTTACCAAGAATATGAAGAATATATTTTCTTTAGCAAGAAAAAGAGGAACATGAAAAATGAATGGAAAGCAAAATAGGTCCAAAACTATACAAAGCTACAAATGGCAGGTGAAGAGCTATATTATATCCCAGAAAAAGTGGGGATCCATCTAAGATTTTTTTTTAGTAGGGGGATAACATGGTCATATCTCTATTTTAGCAATATCAATGAGACACCTGTGCAAAGGATGCAAGGAGCCACTGGAGACAAAGAGACTAATAAAAAGCCTATTGGAATGGTCCAAAAAAGGTGGACTGATGAAGGCATGTACTGGAGTAGAAGCAGTGCATTAAAAATAACGATGGAGCAAAGAGGTAGGCTGAAGAGAACTTGGCAACTGGATTAAGGGTCAATTCTTTTTTAAACTTTAAGAAAGAGTTGATTTAAAGGGAACAAACGTCTCTTATCTAGTGCATAGCAAACTACCTGGCACATAATAGGAGCTTAATAAATGTTTAATGGTGGATTAAATTATGGGCTAGCTTTATTTTTTTAATAAGAATATGACGATCAACTTTAATTGTGGTGTGTTTTTCTTCTTCCTTTTAGCTGACACTAGAGAAAGGATTCCATGTTTATCTCCAGAAAATGAAGATGTTTCAATTAGTTATCACTGGACAATTATACCTAATTAAAAACTGATTTTAATGCTTCTGTGGAAATCTTAGTATTAAAGGAGCTCATAATCAAAGGCAAATTGATTTTCTAAAATCAAAGGCAAATTAAAATTTTCAGGGCTATCCAACTATGTTTGCCTGGATCCATGACTACTTTTCAGAGTGGATTCTATTTTAACTTTGCAGGGGACAGTTCAGTGAAGAATCTCACATAACTGGAAAATATTACTGTCATTCCTCTCTTCACATCTCCATTTGCTTGAACCTATCAATGCCATGGTCCACTTACTTATAACCTATATTTACAGTAGTCATCAATTTCTTGCTGGGACCCTGAGATGGTCTTAGGTTCCACTTTTTAAAATACATTGAAAACATATGTTAATGGGAAAATATATGGTTGATTAAGTGCATCTATAATGCAAAAGTGTATTATAATTATAAATATTAACTTGTATATAATTTATTATGTAATTTAAATAGTATATATAATTTTATAATTATAACAATTATATTAATATATTATAAATTTATAACATATAACATTATATAACAATGTATATGTAATTTTATCATTATAATTACAATTTTATTGAAAGAAATCTTCAAAAAATATGGTACTCTACAATTAATTAAGGCATTTCTAAAGTATACCTTAATATCTTATTAGGAAACAAAGAATAGCTGTGTTTGTAGTATTAAAAGTGAATTCACATTAAGAAATGTTAAATAGCAATCAGCTAGGCATCACAGTGGATATACTCCTGCCTCTGCAGTCGGAAGGACCTGAATCCAAATATGGCCTCAAACACTTGAAACTTAGTAGCTATGTGACCTTGGGCAAGTCACTGAACCCTGACTGCCTCATAAAAACAAACAGCTGTCTCGAGTAACAAAGCTAGTAAGTGTCTGAGGCCAGATCTGAACTAAGGTCTTCTTGACTCCAGACCTGGCACTCCATCCACTGTGACACCTGGCTGCCCCACTATTATTGAAATTAAACAATATATGATAATGATAAATAATAGCTGTATTACTAAGTGTATTAACTTGTTCTTTCTTAACATGTATTCCAACACAGAAATCAAAACACTTCATCTTTGGTTTAGGGAAGGTTATTTTTGGAGTGGTGTGGTAGGAGAGGACCTCCACAATTCCTACTCAAGTGTTTTGCTTAAGACTGAGTAGTGGTGTGATCCATTCTCAGTCAAAAGTGAAAGGAGGTACTGAGTCAATTAGATTAAGCCACCTAATTCTTCCCCAAACATATCACAACACAGAAAATTTAAAGTATAATTGGATTCCTTTACTAAATATTGTAAATAGTGTCTTTCTATCTACACCTAAGAGCCAGTATTATATATAAAGGAGACAAAGTAGAAGTCATTCTAATAAAATCAGTGTTACAGTTAGTCTCTTTAGTATCACCACAATTATTTAATTTAGGACTAGAAATTCTAGCTATAGAAACGAGAAAATAATAAACACGAAGAGAAAACCAAATTAATGCTTTTTGCAAATGATATGACAGTGTTTATATAAGAATCCTAAAGAGGAAAATTTTTAAAATTAAGAAAAGCAATTAATAAGTTCAGCAAAGGACTTATGTCCTTTGTAATGCAGAACATAAAATAAACCCACATAAAAAGCATTAAAATTCCAGAAGGAAAAGACAAAAAAAGAAATGCCATTCAATATAGTTATACAATATACAAAATGTCTACAAATCTACCTACCAAGATATGAAAACAATGAATATAACTATAAAACCTTCTTTAATAAAGATAATAGCAGATCTAAATAAGTGGAGAGAAATTAATTATTCATGGCTGGATCATATCAATAATATATTACTAATATCCAAATTAATTTTATTTATGCTTACCAAACAATATTAGTTTATTAATGACACATTACCAATATATTTATAAACTACATAATAAATGGGTTTTACTATATGAATATATTGATATATAATAATAAATACTGTGTATAAATATATTGCTATAATAGTAAAATAAACTACACTACTTTATAGATATGAAATTTCATTGGGAGGTCAAAATTTTCTAAGGAAATTTTTTAAAAAACTGATTGGAAGGGGGTCTACATGACCAGATCTCAAATTATGCCACAAAATAATATTGAAAAAAAGAAATAAGAAAATAAGCTAAAAGATAAGAAAAGTTAATCAGTGAAACTGTTTAGATATAAAAACATACAGAAACAAAAGGGAATAGTAACGTATTGTTTGATAAATCCAAAGACTGCAACTAATAGACTATATATTCACTATTGAACAAAAACTGCATAGAAATCTAGAAATGCATGTAGAAGAAACAATTTTTTAGAACAATACTTCATACCATATACCTAGATAAATTCTCATATGGATACCCAACTTAGAAGTAAAAAGTCAAATAAGAATTGGAAGAGCCAGGAAGAAACTGTCTTTCATAACTATGTATGAGGAAGAGTTCAAAATAAAAAAAAAAAAAATAAAAGAAGATTAAACTGACAATTTTCAACCATTTTTCCACAAATAAAAGTAATGTAGCTGAACCTGGAAGGGAAGCAATGAAATGAGAAAGATCTTTATAACTAGTTTCTTCTGAAAAAGTCTGACATTCAAAATATATAAAGAGTGATTTACACACACACACACACACACACACACATACACACACACACAGCCATTCATTCAAAGTGGTCAAAGGATATGACTAGCCAATTCTCAAGAAGAAATCCAAGCTAACAATAAGCCTAAAAAATACCCCAGATTACTAATAGCTAGATAAATGGACATTAAAGCAACTTCAAATTTCTATCTTATTGTCTATCTGATTGGCAGAGATGACAAAAATCAAAATGATAATATTGGAGGGTCTCTGAGATAACAGACACCCTATGTATTATCAGCAGAACTGTGAATGAATTGGGTCCAATCCATCTGGAAAGAAATTTCTAACTATGTCCCCAAATTCACAAAACTCAGCACATCTGTGATCTCATAATACAACTTACTAGTCCTCTATCCCAAATACATCAAAGAAGAAAATGACACATTGTATAAAAATATTTACAGCAGTTCTTTCTATAGAAGCAAAGAATTTGAAACTAAGGGGATTCCCATCAACTGGAGAATGAGTAAACAAATTCTGACGTATGAATGGCATACTCCTTATGGCATAAGGAGAAATAAATGGCTTTTTAAAAATTAAATATGCATTAGACTTGTTTTACAAGGTCCCAAAGGGCAGAACTAAGAGCAGAAGTTGGAAGCTGAAAAGAGACCAATTTAGATTACTATTTGGAAAAACTTCTTCATTCTTCAGAGCTAATTAAAAGTAGAATAAATGGCCTCTGGAGATAAAGGTTTTACTGGACCAAAAGTCTTCAAACACAGGAGGAAGGAAGAAAACAAACATTTATTATGTGCCTATGTGTCAGGCACTGTGCTAAATGCTTTACAAATATAATCTCATTTGATCCTCACAACAAGTCTGGGAGGCAAGTGCTACGATGGTCATTTCACAGCGGAGGAGACTGAGGCAAGCAGAGGTTAAGTGACTTGCCCAGGGTCACACAGCTAGCAAGTGCCTGACTCCCGACTCAGTGTTCTGTCCATTGCAACACCTAGCTTTCTCCAAATCAAGGAAATGATGGCTAAACTCTTTTAGGAAATATTGCAAAAGCATTTGTTTTTCTGGTACAGGCTGAAAAAAGTGGATACTGAAATCCCTTCCAAATGAGATTGTAATTTCATGATTAAGCTGTGTAGCAAATGTGTACAAATGTATCCTCTTCACAAGGATGCCAAGTACTCACCTAAGGATTACTGTAAGGCTCAAATGAAATAAACATCTAAAACTCCTTACTAACTACAAAGTGCTATGTATGTATATATATATATTTCCTATCATAATTATTATCGTTAAACAGAATTACCTTCAAGTCTTCTCTACTAGTATTAATATTAATGAAGACCAATTAGACAATTTTACATGTAGCATGCAGAGAGGTTATTATTAATAACTTACAAATTAGAGTTCTAGGCTCATAAACACCACAGATTATTGTGACTTAAAATTTCTATTACTGTTTTATGTTCCCATCTGTCTACACGGGAAGGACATTACTACTCTTAAATGCTTTTATAATTAGTGGTTTGATCACAGAATTCAAAAAGTTACAAGGATAATGAATGGGGTCATAAAGCATTTTGTAATACAAAAATAATACATAATAAATTTACAGCAATTATTCAATAAATACATTAGTTCCAATCATGCCAAGTAAGTGGCTTTTAGCTTCAATATAGAACTATATACATAGAGCTGATAAGAATTTTTCTCATCTTTAAGCAGGAATGTTTATATAGTGAAAAAACGTAGTAACAATCTAAAACTTTTCATGACCAGAGTACTGAAGCCAAGACCCAAGAAGAGAAAGGGCATAATGTTTTTCTTCATATTGGTTTACTATGGGCCAAACAACAGAACAAAACTCACTATTCACTAGGTTTCTTAAAGAAAGCCCATTCTTAAAAAATACATTTCCACTGAGGAAGAAGTTAAAAAAAGCTCAAATCCAGGGTATCTGGGACCAATTCTGAAACAAGCATCAAAATAGAAAGTATGCCAGGTAGCAAAGAATAGAATAAAAGGGAACGTAACATGTGGGAAGTCATTTGAACTGAGGAGATGGAGAGTCCTTCACAACTTTCTTCACGTGACGTCTCTGTATCTTCTGCAGTGGTAGGTACGAACTCGTGTACCTTATATGTTGTGAGCAAGCAAGTCATTACTAGAAAGGTACTCTGAATACTTTTCTGGTGATACCCACCCCATTGATATGAAAATCACACACAATGAAATGGGAAGAGCAACCGAGTGCTCTAAGATCTGTAAACACTTCCCACAGCGTTTGCACCGCAAACCAATACGGAAAAGCTAAATCTAGAAAAGCACTTCTCGGTGAAAGCAGGTCAAAACTCCTCTAATCTCCAAGACAAAGGATGACTAGGAGTTGGCAAAGGAGGCAGATGTCAAGTGCACTGAAGTCCTGACACTGGCCTTGGACTTTGAAGCATGCTGATCAGTAACAATGAAAAAGACAGCTAGACAGCCATTTAGACATGGTTCTGTACAATGCAAATTGTCTGTGCAAGTAAAACAAAAAAACCTTGGGAGAAAAATCTGAAACTATTTATCCATTACTTAAAAGAGCCAAATGGACTAGTATAGAGACAGAGACAGGCCAACGGCCAGAGGCAGCCCCTAATAGAAATAAGTTTGTGAAATGAGGGGCAGAAGAGGCAGGGATCACTACAAAAAATAGTGACCTTGCCTTTAGAAGAGTCTTATATATCCCTGTGTCTTTGAAGGGTTAAGGGGTTTTCAAAAATAGGAGCTTCACATGAACCTCTAGAAAACAACTAATTATTAAAAGGAAGGAAGGAGAGAGGGAGGGAGGGAGCTCCATTATTTACATAAGCAGCTCTGAGGTTGCAGGGGTGAGGCAGACATGAATTTCTACAGTCAATGGCAAGAGAACTAATCTCATAGACCCCTTAAGTGATAAGGTGATTAACTAAAAGCTTACCAAGATATAGCGATCTTCTGAATGCCTATGCTTCAAAAACCCAATTTTGGGAGAAAAGATGAAACTAAACAAAAAAATCCATAAACCTTTTCAAATGCCTACTAAGTGCCCAGCACTGTGCTAAATACTAGAAATACAAAAAGACAGTCCCTGCCTCAAGGAACTCACCTTCTACAAAGGGAGACAATATGCAAGTAAATACATACATATAAGCTATTTTAGGATAAAAAGGAAACAATTAACTGATAAATGAATGTAGGAAAATTAAGAGGGGTTGGGAAAGGCTTCCTGTAGAAGACTAGCTTTGGAAGAAAGCCAAGGAAAAGCTTTTACCCCTGAATTTGCCTTCCCTCACATGCTTTATATTTATCTCATAGGTTGTGATTTATGTAGGCTGATTATCTCATTAGAATGTATATTTTTTGAGAAAAGGGATTATTTTTTTCATTTTATTTGTATTCCTGAGGCTTAACCCAGTTTAAAGTGCTTAATAAATACTTGTTGATTGATTAGTGGTTTTAAACAGGTTAATATCCATTCTGGAAATACAAAGGATCTAAGGAAATGACCTTCACATTTAAAATAGGTCATACAAAATTTTGCAGATGTTGATAATAGCTTCTCTTGATAAAATGAGTTAATATATGTAAAGTGTTGAGCACACAGTCTGGACCATAATAGGAGCTAAAGAACTGCTTGTTAACCCTGAGGAGACACAGTAAAGAACACACAAGATTTAGAAGTCACCTTTGAGCCCTTTTGTATCTTGATAAATCTAACTAAAATTGGAAAGAATTTAAAGATCTGAATTGAATTTTAAGAATGTTTACTCATGACAGACCTCTAGAGAAGATGTCCTAGTGGATAGAGAACAAGGATCTGGCCTCAGACACTTACTAGCTTTACAACAATTTTTTTTCCTCAGTTTTCTCATCTGTAAAATGGGGGTAACAGCACTTCCCTCATAAGGTTGTTGTGAAGACCAAATAAGATAAAATTGTAAAGCACTTAGCACAGTTCCTGGTACACAGTTAAGTGTTACATAAATCTCAGCTATTATGATTTTTAATATTAATATTGTTACTATCCACACAGTCATTATTGAAGGATCAGCATTTAACTGACTCTAAGTCCGGCATGCCAAACTACCTCTCCTTTACTTAGTTTAGGACACACAGGAAGAGTGAGGAGAGGAGGGAGAAAGTTTAGAACTTAAAATTAAAAAAAAAAGTTAAAATTTTTTGTTTAAATGTAATTAAGGTAAAAACGCAGTATAAATAAAGGCAGCTATTTTGATGATCTTTACTATGATAATTTGGGTGAAATATCTATAATTTTAGCTTCTTAGTCTTCTGTGAACTCAAGTATTGTGACAGGACACTTCCGTAATATTGTATAGTTAAATTACTGTGAACTTCAGAATTCTATATGAATTTTGTTAACACAGGTTAGTTTCAGGAGTGGGGAACCTGTGGCTTTGGGGGTGGCCTTTTGACTGAGTCCAGGTTTTACAGAACAAATCCTTTTATTGAGGGGATTTATTATGTGAAATTTAGATTCAGACAAAGGGGAACACTTGAGGACCTAGAAGGCCACATGTAGCCTTGATCCTGCAGGTTCCCCTCCCCTGGGCTAGTCAATGCTGTCATTCAATTTTAAAACAAAAACAAGTGAAAAAGATCAATCTAAATTTTCAAGTAGGTATGCAGAGTAAAGTATTCAGAAGCATCTTTGTGCTTTTCTAAATATATACATAATGTATATAAAATATTCTGCTATGCAGAGCAAAACAAATTTATCTTCATGATTTCAAAAAAACAAAATCCAGTACATCTAAATGCAACCTGTCTCAAGTGTCTGTACTTCAGGGGGAACAAAAAGACGAAACCTTTTATTCAATACCACACCTTGAATACTTGATATATGCTTTTAGATCACGGCGATTAGACAACATACAAAAACTCAAAAGGTAAAAACGTAGACATATGGGTTTACCCAACCTAAGTGTGTGTCATTTTCATTAATTTTATAAATACTAACAAATCTTTTGATTCTTCACAATGTCAAGAGAATGCACACTCCCTAGATGATCCCTCGCACACCAGATGGATTCCCTATAACTAACATATGGGTAGATATGGAAAAGACTTAAACAAGATGGGCAAGCATAGTTAGACTGTGATCTCCATCAATGTCGGCAAAATAAGTACTGATAAGATTACAGATATATTAATGTATTGGAGTAAAAGAAATTATATATGTGTGTGTACATTATATATATATATATGTATACACATACATACATACATATATATATGTGTGTGTGTATACATATATGTATAAGCTCACCAGACACTTATAAGTACTAATTTTGGTGATCTATCACCAAATACCAAGACATTCACAGTAAAGAGGGTAGAAAATGACTACTAAACCTTCAGATTTCTACAACAAAGGGACCTAAAAAAGGTACAAGTATGAAGATAATGAAAATCATAAATGACTACTAACTCTAGAGCAAGAAAATCATTAACTCAAAGTAGTATTTTAAATTCCTGAGGAAGCTATACAATTACAATGATTTATCTAGATGTATTTCCACAATAAAAGCATAATGTTCAATATCTATTCTGAAATAACCTTTTTTCTAATATTTACAGTTAACAATACTATCAAGCAATGTGTATATATATA
>CM053770.1:446070808-446118263 GCA_028658325.1 Potorous gilbertii
AAGAAATTTGAATAAACACATTTACAAATGTTATCTACTAATACCAACTTATGGGTATAGAACTTTTTGTTTTTTCTATACTAATTAAAAATGAAAGTCCCATAGTCATTCCAGAAACTCTAATCTGAATTTGTTTTTTACCTATGTGCTTGATTATTAAGGTTTAGCGATCCTGTCTGGTACATCTCCTCCAACTGCTTTCTGTTCCCAAAGTACAGAGCAAGGTCTGTGGCGATGATGGCTTTGCGGATGATCTCCAGCACCTGTTCATATTCACTGGAGTTCAGAGAGGAGAAGATATTGTGCCCTTCCAGCTATGAAGAAATAAAAAAAAAACAAAGAAGAGACCAATAAAAAGCACAAGTTCTAGTCTTGTGATAGTTTCAGTTATTTGGAACAAGATAGCTAAAGCCATTTTACATGCTAATGAAAATTCTTTGAAAAATAAAATAGAAGTATGAGATGATGTTTTTTCTTCAAGAGTTATACTGATAATGCTGCTACCATGAAAATGAAGAGCAAGTTTCACATATGGTAAACACTAATCATCACAACACATAACTTAAACATGCTTTGTTTTTTTGTCATTTCTTAAAGTCTAGCACAAGCAAATCTGAAACACTATTTCGGCTTTGTTTTTCAAATCTCACAAATACCACATCCCATTAATTTCTATTTTATACAGAGAATTACAGATGTATAAAGAACCTGGTCATCTAGCCCTTTCCCTAGTCTGCTGGCGTGATATGTGTGAACTGACACACACATAAAAAAAAATCTCATTGTTTTTTACTGTCTTAAGAAACACAGAATATTATATTCCACAATCTTCCCCAGTAACTCATTCCACTGACTGACAACCTCCTTGTCAGGAAAGACTTCTTAATCTACATACCTGGTGATAAAATTCACTTAACACTAATTCTCTGATGGGAAACAGTTGTATACTTTCATACACAGTAAAAGGCAATTAATTGAGATTCTAACAATTCAGAATTTATGATCATTAGAATTACGTATATGTAATTCTTTTGGGAGAAAATTGAGATGCCTTTCCCTTCTACTTCTCTCATATATAAAATGAAAAACCTATCTTTAAGCCCTACATCACAGAGCTATTGTAAGGGTCATATGAGATATCTCACACACATCTATGTATCTAGATATGTGTATATGTGAAATATCTCATGTAATATATATATTATATTGTATATGTATAATATGTGCATATATATCTTTATAAACCTTAAAAGATTTCTATGAATCTTACCTATAACTACAAGTTTATGAAATTAAGCTTTTCTCTCAACAGACTATCAAATTCTCTGGTCAACAAATAATTCTCATACAGGAAAGGTTTTTATGTATATTTATACTCTCTAATACAGTATAAATATACTATGACTTGTAATTTTTTCGTTAATTTATTCTACTTCATTTAATATCAGTTTCTCAGAATATAGTATTCTGCATTTAAACTTAATAAATTCCATTTCCTCAAATGTTACTATATAGTTAATATATTACACTAAGACGGGCCTGCCTAACATGATTTGGAATTATATGCAATCCTTGCTTAAGCACAATCCTTTAGTACAATTTCACTGTGACATTTGCTAAATGATAGTAGTGAACTAGAACGCATCAAAGACCTCACATTTCAATACATTTATCTCACTCCCCTTTGGGATACTACCATCATAGTTGCTCTCTAAGTCTAGGGAAAAAAGACTCTGGAAAAGCTGGTGCTTCCCTTCAAAACATAAAATGACCACTGCAATTTTTGTTTACACTTGTGTTTTCCATACATAGACCAGAGGTGTCAAAAAATACAAGGGTTGGCCCACAAATACTGGTAGCCTGTACCAGAATAAAATGTAATTCGGAAATATTTAACAAAATAAATAGAAACAGAATCTAGACAATGATAATATATGATTTTCTAAGTCAATGTCTATCCACAGGGATCCTTGTTGAAAGGTTTAGTGGTCCCAGATTCTATTTGAGATTGAGAACACTGACTTAGATCACTAAGGTCTTTCAAAGAGGGAGCAAACCGCGATGAGCATTTGAGTGTGATTTTTATGTCATATTAAGGTCAATGACCTCTGAGGTCCCTTCCAGATCAAAATCATTTTTCCTATGAAATATAATTCAAAAACTTTAAAATATGTCAGTGAAAAAAATATAATTTTAATATCAAATATTCCTATTTTATGATTTGCTAAACTAATTAGTATTGAGGTTTGATCATATTTGAAAACCATTTATAAGTATGCTATGTCTATCTTCTCCTAACCAAACTTAGTTTATTTAAATAAAAGGTTCTTAACATATTTTGCAGGTTATGGATCCCCTTGTGATGCCTTGTAAAGCCTATTCCTTCTCAGAATAATAATAAGAGAAAATAAACAAGATTACAAAGGAAACCAAAAGCTATTGAAAACAAAAACCTTTTCCCATCCCAATGCAAGAACACTATGCAATCTATCCTTGGATCCCTAGGTTAAGAACCTTTGATTAAATACTGATCAATTCTTTACTTTTCTTTGTACTCACATTATGAGTTTTCCAAGTTCTCTATTTTCTTTTTTTATGATAAAACTAAAACTGGCCATTATTCAATTAAATAACAACCACTTATTAGGGTTCAGTCATTGGTCTACATGTTATTCTCCAAAAAAAAGTCAGCTGTGGAAAATGCTAAATTTAATCCAAAATGCATTCATATTCTCATTCTCTGCAAGTGTTTACGTGTACTATCAGAACACCTATTATTCTTTTTTGTTTGTTCATGGTCAGTTTAAGGTACACTTAAGCCTCAATGCATACAGCATGTGATTTGAGAGGTTTGAGAAAGCATCCAATGTCTCCAAAACCTTCCCCAAATTGGTTGTCTTAAAATGGTCCTCTTAAAAAATGCGAACAAAGAAGAATAAGAGAAGATGGGATATGAGGTTAAATTAATTTACACTTAGATGTTAGCAACATAAAACCTGCATAACTTTGTATAGGGAAGAAAAAGTAGCTCCCAGGGTGGGGGAAGGGAAAGAGTTGAGACAAAGAAAGTGAGTGCAGTGAAAACGTGCCTTGTCCACTTTGGTGGCTCTCCTGTGATTGCTTTGCTTCCCTGCACCCTTATCTTAGTCAGTAATATGAGGGATTTGACCTAAATGACCTTGGTGGGGGTCCCTTTCCAGTTGTAACCTGATATAATTATAATTCTATATATTTTAATTCTTTCATATTTATTAGTTTTTGTGTCTCCTACTAAATTGTAAGGCCTTTAAGGACTAAGTCATTTATTTCTTTTATACCCTCTCCACAATGCTATTTGCATAATAAGGCACTTGATAAATACTTGTTGATTGATTATAATTGGAGAAAACCACTACAACTATACGCCGATCTCTGCAGAGATGCTGTAGGATTGGTGATAATGCTATAAAGATAGTTAAGACAAAGGAGACTGGAATGTTTACATAGCAAGGAGAAAAGGTTTCAAATATTGAAGGTTTTTCATGCAGAAGAGGATTTGATTTGATTTCTATTTGGAACAAGAAAGTAGAACCAGAAGCTTTCAACTCAAAATGAATTGAAGTTGCAGAAAAGCAAATTTAGTTTTGACATTTTCCAAAAGTTAAATGGGTTATGTTCAGAGTAGTCATTTGAAGCCTTCAAATGGAAGCTAAATGATCGTTCCTGTTCAGGTACATATTTGACTTAGGCATCTCAAGGTTCTATGTAAGATTCTGTGACAATGTGACTGATAACGCCAAGGGAGAGATTATACCCTGTGAACATGGCTAAGGACAGAACCTTAGGGAACAGTCAGCATAAAGGGGTGAAAAGATCACAAGAAGTCAGTGAAGGAGCCAGCGAATGAACACTCAAAAAAGTAGGAGAACTTGAAGACTGTGGTTTCTCTGAATCCAAGGGAAAAGAAAGTGCATTATGAAGAAATTGTTACCACTATTAAATGTTGAAAACAAGTCAAGAAGATGAGAACCTAAAAACAAAGTGCTAGATTTTTAAAGAAAAAGGTCCTCAGAGATCTTTCAAAAGAGTACTTTCAACAATACCAAAGTTCAGCTCTTTTTGGCTATTTTTAATAATAATGCTACTTTAGGAGCTCAGATACAGAAACAGAGAAATCACGTAGTGGGGGTCATTCGGGAAGAATGGGTTGGTCAGGACTACATAGGACAGTGGGAGTGAAGAATCAAGGTTTCCAAGGAGAGGACCTAGTGAAACATGGAAGGTGCAGACCCTGAGGCATGTTTTATGTATGGAGCTACCTGAAGGCAGTTGGGGCCAAATGAAGAGGAAGAAGAAAGATGGATCAAAGAACCAGCAAGATGGTACAGTACAGTGGACAGAGTCACATAATCTGGGTTCAAACCCTACTGAAGCCTACTCCCTGTGTAATCTTGCACAAATCACTGAAACGCCCTAAGCCTCAGTTTCCTCACCTGTAAAGTGAAAGGTTGTATTAAGGGCCTTTGAAGTCCCTTCTACTTCTGTATTTATGAAACTATAATCCTACAATGAAGAATGGACTTAGGATGAATAAAAAGAATGGGAAAACTGGAAAGCTACTTGGGGGCACTTGGTGATTATAATTGCAAAGCTCAGGTTTCATTTTGAGAAATAATGCAATTTAAGGAGTTACAGTGTTGCTGTCCAATGTATAGTTCAATTTAATGAATATCATGTATAAGAATCAAAGAATGTCATATTTGGAAAGAACCTCAGAGGTAATTCAACTTTTACTTTTTATACAACAAAATTCTTTTGACAGCATTTCCCAAATCAGTCAAGCAATCTTTGCCTAAAAATTTGGAGTAGGGGCAAGGATCCCACCATCTTCCTGGAGCACATTATGATTTTGAGTGGCTTTGTCAGGAAACTTTTCCTGACTTTGAGACTTTGTCTGCTTAACTTGTACCTCACTCTTTGTACTTCTGTCTATTTCTTCTTCTCAAGGCAGCTAGGTGGTGCAGTGGATAGAGCACCAGTGCACGAGTCAGGAGGACCTGAGTTCAAATCTCACCTCAGACACTTGATGCTCACTGACTGTGTGACCTTGGGCAAGTCACTTAACCCCAACTGCCTCATCCTGGGTCATCTCCTGTCATCTTGATGAATATCTGGTCACTGGATTCAGGTAGCTCTGGAGGAGAAGTGAGGCTGGTGACCTGCACAGCCCTCCCTCACTCAGAACAAAGTCAAGTGCAAGTCATGTCATCATTTCTCTGACGGCATGGTCTTCTTCGGCAACGAAGGATGAACACACTATTTCTTCCTCTCTGTGACCTCCCTTCAAATGCTTGAGAAAAACTAAACTCTAAGCTAACTATCCTCTCTTCTTCAACATGTGCCATGAACTTGAAGCTAGATCATGAATTAGACAGTGAGCATTTAAGCTGATTCCAGGGTATATTGTGTTTAAGCAGGAATCTACAAACCACTGATCTATGCTTCTCTTTTACCTGTCTTGGGAAAAAATACAGACTTGTAGACTATGTGATTAGGAACCAAGTCAATATAACAGAGAAGAGGACATGGAATCAGAAGAGACCAGTGTTTGAAAGCTGACTCCAACACTGAACATATACATGACCATTGTATGCTTTCTTTGAGTCTCTGGTTTTTTCTGAAAAATGAGAATAATACTTAAAATACCTATTTCACAGAGCTATATCACAGACTATCTGGAAACTGTAAGGTGTTATATAAATGTGTGCTATTATTAAAGGCAACATATTTGTCCTTTATCTTTCAAAACCCTAAGCTAAAAATAAGCACCTTGTAAAGTGAATAGTACAGCCTTTGTCACTGAAATCTAATTTGCTACCTCTTCCACCCCATATACTCACCTTTGAGCAGGAAGCAGCAAATACAAATGATAGCAAAACAAGCTCACCAAGGATTTTATGTTTAAGAAAAAAAACATACTACTTTCAAGTTATGTTTTAGGAACAACATAGATTTAATTCAATTTCCTGTAGTCACTACCTTCCAAATTTATGGCATATTTACTGAATAGCATAATGATGAGGCTGATGCATCAAGGCTCAACCATCAAAGAAAGAATACATTATCTTCTGTATATTGACAAAAAAGTGGACAAATATATTTTTGAAAGATTTCCTTCAACCACCTGTGTTGAAGCAAAATGTGTTTCCTTGTTAATATCCAAATAGAAAATGCAATTTTCCAAAATAATCCTAACCCCTCCCCCCAGCTTTAATAAATCAGTGCTTCATTATACTTATTTGCTAGGGAAATACAAATTCTAAAATAAAATTGCTCTCTTTAATTATCCTGATTTTGGAACAAGAAAATTGGAATTGTGGAAGACAAAAAGTCTTTCTTTACTTTTCATCCTAGTCTTCTACTAAAACTGTGCTTGAAAAAGAATCAAGGAGAGCCAGTGGCATCCACTCTTACTCCTATTCTTCAGTGAGTGAATACATTTTCCCTTCAACAGTGCTGGGGTGCAAAGAGCACTGGATTGATATGACAGGCATCAGTCACCAATGAAAGTATCTAAAAACAGTTAAATACTTCCATATTACTCTCTGTAACCTACAAACACTGCAAATCAGGTATAATATGGCTTTTTAGCCCAACTTGCATCATGTTAACATCTAAACATATTTACAAGACTTAAAATTTACAAGATCAGCATTCAATTCTTCTACTTGGCAATGCACATTAAGTCTATTTGTAAAAGTTCCAAACCATCAATATACAATCAAGCTTCCAAAGCAGTTCAAAGAGTTAACAAACTTTGGCTTGCTATAATGTATAACTAGCAGTAATGCTTGAAGATTGCCCAGATTTCACTTGGACTAGGGGATTCCAGGAGGCATAGTATGCCTCACAGAGAACTATTATGGTCTTCTAGTACGTCATGAGACTGTAGAAATTTCAGCCACACTTCCCTGGCACAGATAAATTAATTTCTTCTCATTCTTGAGAAGAGGAAAGCTAATTTATTCCACTGTGTCACCTTTCTTGTAACTGACAAAGAGATGAATAATTCAAAGAAGTTTTTGTTCGATAGCATCACATAAGGTATTTCTAGGCAAGCTGAAATCTTTGTCAATTGGTGCAACCCATTACTAATGCACATTCAATGCAAACAGTTCTACAGGACTTGACTGTTATTTATTTTGTAGCACCCAGATCACACACCCCAACCAGAATTTCTAGATATCCCTGAATGCTCAGCTGGACAACTTGCATGTACATAGCTACTGATTTAGGATCCACCAGTTATTTGTCATGAATAAAAAGATGGGAGTATGGGCACAAGAAAACTGAGGAATCATTGCTGGAGTATCCCAATTGTAACCTTTCACATAAACTTTATCAGTCAGAGCTCACATGGGGAAATACAACAGAAATGTCAAAGAGAAAAAGATCTGGAACCACTGCTCCACTGACCTTGTCCACTCTGGTAAGCCTAAGATATGTGAATTAATGTCCCAGGCCTACTTTCTGTAGTTTTCTACGTACTAGCCTGTCAGTTTAGCTACCACCAAAGGTAAACGAAACACAGTAATCCAGTTGTTTTTTTCTATACTCATAGTGCAAATTCTGATTAATGCACCAGACTCTTTATCTGAGTTAGAACAATAAAAGTTAATATAAAATACACAATGGTTATAACTCATTACAAGTCTTCAGATCCTAAAAAACATGAATATAAATCAAAGAAAAATTTGTGAACTGCATTGGGGAAAATAAAAAAATGTTAAAGTGAAACCAAAGAATGCAAATAATCAGTTCCTAAATAATCAGTTTTGTATTTTAAAAAATATTGAGATTCAAAATACTGGAAAAAAGCAAGAAAGGATAAAGATACTATATATGGTAATAAAATAACAAAAACTAGTCAACTGGGCCCTCCTTTAAAAGAAAATTGTTCTTTAAACCTTGACAAAACTGACAGAAACATTCTATTTGCACCTAAGATCTCAAGTTTTAATGAAGATGTCTATAGAGATCAGTGTCCCTACTTTAGTCAGGGAAGGAGGTTGAAATGATAGCACATTCCAAATTTGCTTGGCAAACATTCAGGTATTATTTGCCACAATATGAACCAAAACTATTTTTCTAGGACTCTCTTTCACTATTCCTCCATAGGAAAGATGTTATCTAGATTACAGCTAGGTCAGAGTCATGGCTAAATTTTACTGTATCTTCCAACAGACCATATACAATACAAAAGGACATAATGTTTGCCTTGTATATGGAAATAAGGGAAAAAAATAAAGATTAGGATAACAGGAATCCTTGACTGAGGGTAGACTGATCGACTAACTGACCTTGAAAATAAGACAGGCATTCTCACCTAAGTCTTTCTGTTCTTGGTATTTTTCTTTTCCATAGAAAACGCCCTTCCCTTCTCCATCGTTTCAAAAGCTTCAAGGCCCTGCTCAAGTCCTACTGCCTTATAGAAGCCTAATTTGACATCTTGACCCCTTTGAATTTTTCTGAGTTATGAGCTTACTGTCTTGTGGAACTACCCTATCATCTTTTAACACTTCTTACATTTAGCTGATCAAATATCCATCTTATATTCTTAGCTAAGCTCTAAGCAACTTGAGACCAGGTCTTTATCTCTCCCAGACCACAGTGCAGGATGTCAATTGAGTTTTCAAAAATATCAACCAATGGTTTTACTATGATATAATTTGGTCTTTCAATGTTGGATCTACATTCTTTACTTTGTAACATGTTAATTTGCAATTACGGTTTTCTATTATTTTATTATGACAATACCAATGCATTAAATATTATATTTATTATATACATTATACAGTACACATTACTTGGAATAAACATTTATATAACACTTATTATATGCCAGAAACTATGTTAAGCACTTTTTAAAAAAATGTTATCTCATTTGATCCTCACAACTACCATGTAAGATAGCTGCCATTCTATATTAAAATGTATCAATTCTTTTGGCATGACAGAATGTGGTGAGGGTTCCCCATTTCCATTAGTCTGTATTCCTAACAGTTCTCAATTCTACAAAATAAATACAACGCCCACAGTGGAATCAGAAAAAGCAGCTTGACTGCTACAGGTGAGACTAGATCTAAGTATAAGAAGAACAGGTGGTATTTAATGATACGATTTTAGAGGAAATCAAAGACCTCGCAATCTAAAAATACCTTCCTGTGAGTGTTCAACTGAGCTTGACATTAACAAGAATCCGCTTGGATTAAGTTATTAGAGATCCCTCTTTTAAAAGTATAATGATGTTATACAAGAAAGGTGAAATACGGTGTCATTATGATTCATGAAAACTTGAGCTTAAATTACTTTATCATACTTAGCTAGCGAGTCCAGAGACGGTCTGGTGAGAAAGGAGATGCACTGCTCTTTTCATGGAGGGAAGGGGTCAGGAAAGAGCTAAAAGGGAAAGCACCACTGAGCAAGCTCAGTCCCTTGTCCAAGTCTACACATTTTGAGGTATACTCAAGGACTGAAGGACAACAAGAGACAGAGTGGAGTACAAGAACATTTCTCCTTACAGGTTTGCATATGGGTTGAGTTATTGCCAAAGTTTAAAGTCAAATTTGAAATAAAGCTTTTTACTCACAGTCAAACTTTACTCCAATATTGCAACATAGCCAATATTTACTCCAATAGTCACCACTGGAAAAGAATACCTAAAAGGTCTTTACCCTACCTTGAGAGTTATAAGAGGAGGCAGTGTATGTCTTTTTGTTTTTCAGTTTTGTCTGATTCTTAATTTGATGTTTCCTTTGCAAAGATACTGGAGTGAATTGTCATTTCCTTCTCCAGCTCATTTTACAGATGATGAAACTGAGATAGACAGGGTTAAATGACTTGGTTCTACAGACGGTAAGGGTCTGAGGATGCATTTGAACTCAGGAAAATGAGTCTTCCTAACTTAGGCCAAGTGCTCCATCCACTGTACCACTTAGCTGCCCCTAAGTATATGTCTGGCATTATTACATGACAGGCAGTGTAGACTAGTGGAAAAAGCACCAAGTCTGGAAGAGGAAAATCAGGGTCCAAATCTTGGTTCTTCCATTTACTATCTCTGTGACACTGGGCAAATCCCTTAAATCTCTTTGGGCCTTAATTTCCTTACCTGTACATGAGGGGACTGGCCTAGATAAGGTTTATGGTCTTTTCTAGCTTTAATCCTATGCTCTATACACATAAGATTATCACATTCATATCATTAGTCAGAAACCTATAGTCATTTTGCTTAAATGGAAAACAAACCATACCCAAACTTTGGAAGAATTTATGTTCCTTATCACTAACAGATAATTTTGCTAATACAGATAAAATGAGCTAATTTAAAGTCCACATAAAGGAAGCATACCACATGAGAACACATGAAAGGACCATACCTGTCCAGGTGACTGAACCTTGTAATTCATTTTAAAATAAAAAGCACATTTAGGAAAAAAAAGGAGAAAAAGGTTCTAAGTCCTTCAACCTTCCAGATGTTTGCACACCTTCCTGAGGTTGTCTTTAGGATACAAAAGTTATGTTCCTATGCTGTAGTCCAAAGGCATGTAAAATTAAAACATCAAAACCATCAATATTACCTTGGATTTTGCAGTAGCCCCTATGGCCAAATCAAATGTGCAAAGAGAAATACATGTTTCTGAGTCTGATGCAAGAATATTTTTATCCCAAAGATACCCAAATATAATACAAATTTAAGTATATATTTTTAAGTATAAAGATAGCTAATTATACAAAGAATTGCATGGTAGTAGGCCTTAGCTGGTGATCTTTGTTACAGGCTACTTTTTATCTCTCCCTTACAAACTACAACCATCACTTACAAAACCTATCATGCTTTCAAAAACAATGGAGGGAAATGAAGAACATACGTGTCTGGTGCACACATAAGAAGTGTTGTGTGGAGGTAGCATATTCAGTCCCCTTACCTGCAGTAGAGATACTGTCTGCGAAAAGTGGTGCTGCTCCATGGTTGAGGTGGAGTACAGAGCTGCCAAGGGGTGATCAAATTTCTGAAGGTAGCTATTACTGAATCCCCTGTGGTCTAGGTCATGACACAAGCATGCGATCAGAAGTCCTTTTCTCTAAGGAAATGTAGCACAGACATTCAAAGGAAGGAAATGGGCTGTGATGAGACTCATACTTTGCCTTCAGTGTCAAATTAACCATTTTCAATAATGCCATCAACTCTCTCTTGTCCCCACTGAGAGATGTGTAGATTCTCCCAGCTGTTAGGACAGGTACATACATAGTAGGTACTTAATATGTGTTTACTGACTGTTTGACAAGACCCCAGTCCCAGCTGATGCCTTTTCCCTTTCTTCACTTCTCTCAGCTGATACATCCTCAGGGCTATCCAATTTCTCTATTCATTTATAGCCAGGGGAGGAAAGTGAAGGAAAAAGGTGGCAGAACAGTATCAGTAAGCAAAGTGACTTGGAGCAAGTCATATTCATTTGGATTTAAAAAGAAAAATTATCTATCTGTGTCTGTCTCATTCTTCTCTATTCTGAATGAGAACTGAGACTATATGTCAGAGAAGGGTTCAATTAATAATAAGCAAAGGGTACATGGAGGGGAATAATGAAAAAAAAGCTAAGAAGATAAAATCGTGCCAAGGGCTGAAGGGAAAACAGAACATTTTTAGTAGGTAATATGCAGTCACTGAGGACTTTAATCATAGGGATTGGTATGATCAGTTCTATGGCTCTGAGACACAATTATGTTATGGACATGAAGAATGCACCATTAAGGGGAGAGAGCACAGGCCGGGAAGATTACAAGGTCATCATGTTAGTCAAGGTTTGTGGCAATGAGGGCCTGGACTAGATTAGGGACATTAGGAACAGAAAGGAGGGGAGAGATGTGAGAGATGGTACAGAGATAGATTGTACAGAACTTGGTGCTAAGTTTGGAAATATATTTTGCAAATAATTATAAGTATAATCTTCATACCTATACTTTGCATACAAAAAAGAAAATGCTAAGTGACATAAACTAAAATCTCAGACTAAACCAAAAAAACCAGATGATCTGTTTGGTAAAGATGCAATGGGTAAAGGCGCTGATATGTACCCTGAATAACTATGACACTGATAAAGGCTTAGCTATTGAGCTTTAAGGAAAGTCCATTAGAGTTTCAAGGTACTTAACTAATTTGGCTTCATAGAATAGCATTTTCTCTAAGTTTAACTGAAATAAGAAGTAGTTCTTCATACATACATATTTCTTTATACCTACCTCCAGATCTGTAAAAAGCCCTTGATTATTCTGAAGTATGGCATACATGCAGTGTGCCACAGTTACTGCATGTTTCCAGTTGTGATAAGGAACTCGTCGATAATTTTTCTTAACGGACATAATAAAACGACATAACTTTTCAGAGTCAAAGCTGTATTGAAAAGAATTGTTATAATAGTAAAAGAAGTAAACCAGTTTAAGTCAATTAAAAACTATATACTCTAAAAGAAAAATGGCAAAATATGGTTTTATACACATGTATCATATTGTCTATAGCTAATTAGTATGTGAAAGGGAGGGTCTGTTTTGTGTTTTTGCCTTTCTTTGGATATCCAGTCCTTATCAGACTGTCAGGTACATACCAATACTCAATAAGCATTTGTTGACTAATTGACATACGCATACATCTACAAATACATACAAATGTACATAAGTTAATATAAGTACTTGTGACAATTATCTATTGGAATTTTCCAGTGTAGTAACTCCTACTAACTTAAAGTAAAAACTATCTATAAAGTATAGGCTTAGGAAGCTGACTGAGGTCCAGAGATATCAAATGACTTCACACAGTCACACACATGAAAAATATAAAATGCAGGATCTAAACCAAGTCCTCTGATGTGAAGCCCAGGACTTGACCCACTAAGTAACAATGCCCTCCCTCCCTCTCTTCTTTCTCTCCATCCATCCATTCATCCATCCTTCTATGTAAACAAAGCAGTAAACTATGCTAGCAGTAAACAGAATTATAGGAAGAACAGGAATCTTAGAGGTCAACTAGAGTAACTCTTTCATTTTACAGATGTAAAGAACTGAGGCCCAGGATTTTAATACATACACAACACACACACACACACACACACACACACACACACACATACACATACACACACTCTGCAATGTTAATTATGTTAATGAGAATTAAAGATCTTCTCTATCCATTAATGGGCCTGCCCATTAAGGGACGCTTGATTAGGGGAGATTTATTTTGTAGGAAAGCCCATACCTTTTGTTAATTTCTAATGAGGGAATGGTTCTGAAGATATACATACATACACACACACACACACACACACACACACTCTGAGGGGAGGTTTTATTTTGGGACTTACTCACTAGAAGTGTTTGTTTGGCTAGAGGAGACTCTGGGTAGTTGTTAAGGAGTCACCCAGCTCTGACAACCCAGATGTTGGTGCTCCTTTCTCTGGTAACTAGGTATGTATGTAATGATTAGGCAGCTGGAATTGTCTGTTGACCTGTGATGTATGTATTGTTTATAGTCAGACAGTAGGAAGCTCTATCTGTTGGTCTTCATTTCTCTGTATTTCCTCTAAAGTTAAGGGTGCTGACTTTTTCCCCTGACCTAAGTGAACGATATATGTGGTTGATTGAAATAGATTGCTGACCCCTTAAAAGTTGCTTTTCTTTTAGAAAAGCAGATCTAAGCACTTGTACAGCAGGCCCTCCTGTGTATGCCAGGGTCCTTGCTGTACACACACACACACACACACACACACACAAACACACATACACACTGCAATATCTCCCTCCCATTCCTTATCAAGAAGTATTAATTAGTTGCTATGGCCATATCTTTTATTATGAGTTCTACATCTCAGTTACTCTGGTCCATGAATGATATATGCAGAGTCTATCAACAGAGCCATAGTTAAAGACCTTTATAGCTTGGTAGAACCTGCCTGAGCTGGTGTCCTGCAAAACCTTTGGGTACCCAAAGTCACTTCCATGGTGGTAATGGATGATATGTCTGTGTCTCTATCTCTGTCTGTCTGTCTCTCTCCTCTCTCCCCGCCCCCCCCGACACACACAGGAGTTGGAAAGATAGAAACTCTAAGGAAAGTACTGGAAGAATTCATTACAGGGATCCTTAAATCAGCTCTCTTAAAAATGAGCAGTTATACATGTATATGTGTTTCCATTGAAAATGTATAGTAGTCAAAAAAATCCACCTATGTATGTTTTTACTTATATTTGAAATATACCTTATAATTTTTAAGAAGGAAGAGAAAAGCAGGCATAAGTACATATCTAATCCTCCTTCATTTTAAATGGAAATACATCTAACTTTCTCCCTTCTCTTTCTAGTGAGGGAGACTTGGCTAAACTCAAGAGGCTGGCCTGGATACACTGAGAAAAACTGGGGCAATCTAAGGTTTGCGATCTTCCAGACTAGTCCTAAAATCTAAACTAGACAACCAGGGAATGTATTCAATCCACACTATCTCAAAATATATAGCCACAAAGCATCCAAGCCCCTGAAAATCTCATATTTGCAAGCATTTCTGCATTTTATTTGCATTCAGTGAAAACAAAGTATTGTATACTGCTTAGAAAAGGGTGTCATGGAGAATATTCAAAACGATAAAATACAAAGTGGGAAATCAAAGCACAAGTGTTTTATATATAAATACAACTCCATTTTAAAGCTTGAAATCTAAATTGCTATACAATGGCCAAATCCAACTGTATAAAATTAAAACCTACAAATGATACAAAAAAGTGTACAAAAAGAATATATGTATCGATCTATGTGTACTTGTCTCTCTGTGTACCTATATGTGTGCATGTATGTACACATCAGATTTGTTCTAACCATGTTTTATTTTATTTGTGTTTTTCAGAATGTTCAGAAGGAATAAATGTTTGAAGAAGCTAAGCAGGAAAAAAATGTTGATTAAGCTTTCATATCTTAAAGTTTCACTAAAGCTTTTGGGACACCCAGTATATTGAATTTTGTTCGGTTGTTTTCAGTAAAGTTTGATTCTTTGGGACCCCATTTGGGGTTTTCTTGGCAAACATACTAGAGTGGTTTGCCATTTTCTTCTCCAGCTCATTTGTCAGATGAGTAAACTGAGATAAACAGAGTTAAGTGACTTTCCTAGAGTCACATAGTTAGTAAAGGTATAAGGCTAAATTTGAAGTCAGGAATATAAGTATTCCTGACTTCAGTCCCAGCATTCTATCCACTGTGCCACCTAGCTGCCCCAAATGTTTTCTGAACAACTGTGGGCAAAGGTGGCTAAATAGGGTAACTTTAAACTAGGTCATTCAGACCTATGTACTGGGAAGAAAATAAGTAAGAACACTTGGCAAGTTAGATCATGGTAAATAAACTAAGAAACTGACAGACCCTGGTTCTCAAAATACAAATATTTAAAGACTACCTAAATTCTTAGCATATCAGTGTCAGTTGGAAGACATGGCATGTGAAGGATTTAAAGATGAGAGGAAAATGAAGCAATTTTTTAAGAAATTGGGCTGTCATAGCTAAACTAGTGATAGGGTGATAAATATTTGCCTTTTTTAAGGTTTGTCTTAACTGAAATATTTTATGGTTTTTAAGAATGGTAAGAACTGTTAAGAGGTCCCCTGAACTTATGTTTTTGAGTTGCTATATTTTCCAGAAAAACTGGACCTATTCAGAGCATGCAGAAAGCCCTGAATGTTTAAGACACATTCTAGAAGCTCTCAAACTGAGCTGACGTGCTATTTGCATCACAAGCTGGACTCTCTGTGTCTTTTTGATTCAAGACAGGCACCAGACAGTTTGCACTAGCCTACACCAGGCCTGTGAAGCTGGAACCCTGTGTAAATAAGTGGACTCTTCATAGTCCAGCAGTCCCCAACAGAAAAGAATGCATCTTGCTCCTCCCCTTTGGAAAGTGTTTTCCTTTTCCCACCTTTGCTGCACCATATCTCCTCCTTTCTTTGTCCTGCTGCTATGAAAATGCAAACTTCTGTATGGACTATGAGCTCCTTGCTCTGGGTTTCCGTTCTACATGCATGTTCATTTCTCCTGTAACAAAACCTAGTCTACCACTAAGTTTCATGAAGCTGTGATGTCATCAGATAAGTAGAAAGTAGATATTAATTCACAGGCTGCCATTTAAATAAGTAGTTTTGAAAATTAAAAAAGTGAGTATTTTAATTGCCATCTATTTATCTGTAGAGCCCTCTTCAAACAGAGCCTGGAGGCAGCTGCCCAACCTTTATGCACAGTGTCTTAGAAGAACTGAAAAGCCTCTTTCTGACTTGTCCTAGAACCTAGAACACTTTTTAGTGAGAAAAAAAACGCACAGTTTTCCATTTCTGAAAGTTTGATATATTAGAGATTTACAAATAATAACAAATCCAAGAGGGAGAGGTACATGGCACAAAAGGAAATTATATAATAAACAATAACACCCAAATTTCTGAAAATGTATCTAGGAAATTCATACCAGGCTGTCCCACAGGACTGATGTATCATGTAGACAAAAATGGCAGGCCACATTTCCTCAAAAGGACTAATATCAAAATGGTATCTGAAATTAGAAGAGATAAATTCATTTAGAGTGCATGTAACTTAAAATAAACACAACTGACAAAGAAGATAACTGCCTAGTTATACATTAAATGATTCAAATTATCGAACAGAATAGCTAGAAGCAACCTTGAAGTCATCTAAACTTTTTTACTTTCCCTGATAAACCTCACTTCTTTTTAAGAGCCTCTTGAAAAACAAATTCCATAGGTTCCCTTAAAAACTTGGTCCAATATTTAAGACACAACTTGATTATTAAGATGCAATATTATCATCTGTAACAAATTGTCTTCCAGATAGCACTAGAGCAATAAAGAAAAATACAAAGAACTACTCCTATTAGAAACATCATGATAATCCATTTCCAGTTTTTAATGCCCAGATACTACAACTTTGTAACAAGTTTATTTAAAAAGTTTAAATATGGCTGTATTTTTCATATTCAAACATAAGTTTTAATTTAGAGGTAATAAGTAACAGAAAAATCACTTGACTGTTTCTTAATTTGTTGTTCTATTACGTTAATACTCAAAGGAAACCAGTAGAATGCCAAAATTTATTTTAAAACATTTTCAGTCATGCAACTTTGTCCCTTAAAAATTTTCTTAAATAATTTTTTTGTTAAAATAAAAAGAAAATTGCTTTCTTTTCAAAGTTAGTTTTAGAATTTTCATAATCAGTGGGTGCAGTACATTGCCACAAATGTAGAAATTGTTTATTCTAATCCTAAAACCCTTTCTATTGTAAACTCAATTTACAATTGTTAAATTATATTCAAATAAATTCAATTCACAGTTATCTGCTACATGAAGGAATTGTGCTAGGTAGTAGTTCAAACTTCATATCTGAAATAAAGGATTTTATAAGTACAAAAAAGCTCACAATTCAATTTCTTTTTGGAGACTTGTTGGGACTGTGAACTGCATGAGATTTTGCCACTCTTCTGTAGTACATATACTGTGATAGGAAAGCTTTTCCATGGTTACTCGGTAAATGCACTCTGAATGGCGAATTCTTTGATACATCTGGAAGAAAAATTTCAGTAAGAAATTAATACAGTTCTATAAATACATTTTGTAAGTTCAAAATTTTTCATGTAAAAGATTCATAACTTTTCATCCAGATCAAGACACTGTTCCCACCCTATTCTACAAAAACACACATTCATATTACAGAAACTCTAGAGATTACCCTGCAGTTCCGTTTAAAACTTTGCTATATTTTGTTTTGCAATGTTCCAAAATACTGAGTTTTATGGAAAAGAACAGGGTTGTTCTGTGTCATAGATCATACTGCCAAAAGTTAAAACACTAGGAGAAACACATGTTGTACTTTTAAAAGGCAAAGATGTGGAGTTAGAGAGGAAACAATAACAACCACAACAAATCATTCATCTGATTAGGGAAAAGTTGGTCATAGCAAAGTCATATTGATGAATGTGACATGTACATGACTAATTTATTTTCTATTCCTACTTCCATCAATATACTTTACCTATCATCACAGTGTGAAACTTTAAGTACCATCTATGAAAATATCTAAGACTTTATTCAGTGAAGATAATTCAGGACTATCCTGTATGTTCCACTTAAGACACAGTAGCTGCTTTGCCATCATTATGTCCTAAATTCTTTGGAGAGATAGCACTTGAGCAAACATTTTTTACAAGATCGAAGTCAAGCACCAGGCCTCCTACCTTCATGACTTAGTAAAGAGTCTCTGAAGAACAAAAGCCTCAAAGGAGCCCTGAGCTTAAGTGCTTCTAAATATGGAAATCTTAAATTCAGCCTCAACTCAAAACTGTATTTATCCCTGAACTAAGAATTATGCTTATCTTTTGAAAGAGCTCTCTAGAAAAGAAGTAGAATGAGAAATGAATAGAAATCAAGTGTTTTCGGAAGTAGTAAGACAGAAAAAAACAAAAGACAAAAAGCCACTAGCTCTGGAAGGTCGGTACCTACCACCAACTGATTCTGTAGTTTACTGAATATCAGAACTGTTGTATTCAGGTATCCCAGAGCCCTAATGCCCAGAACATAGTCTTAATATTTGTTTATTACTGAGTCTTGTGGAATAAATTTTCTCCTGCCAGACTAATGCATTTAAGCAATTATGAGGTTAGAAGAGAGGAACAACTGTGTACACAGACTTGCTGTGAGTAGAATTAAGGAGTTGCATATAATAATTGCCTGTGGCAAGATAAATTGACATAAAAGGAAACTATAATGTACTTTAATAGGATATTAAAAGTAGTTGAGCATGAATAATGCTAGACTAGGCTTAGCATTCTCCTAAAAGGTACGGGGAGCACCTTTCTCCTGGTGCTGGCTTTTCTTACAAGACAACAAGCTATTTAAACTATATAGTTGGTAAGCAAAGCAAAGCTATAGAATACCTAAATTTACAAAGCAAACCAGCACAAGTCACATTTCTATCAAATATCATAAAGCAGTTGTTAGCAAGTAGTTAATAATATGAACACAATTTTTTACTATAAAGACTAATTTTATGCCTTGAGGTTAAAGAGCAGATTATTAAAGGAGCAAGGAGAGGAAAGAAAAGAGAAAGGACATATCACCCAATGATATACCAGTCTCAGAGAATAAGCTCTTTTGTTTAGCATTTGAGGCTCTTCAAGACCTTAAACCTTCTTATTTTTCAGTCTTCTACTTGACTCCCCTACCAATTAATGCATGATCCTGCTACATTGGTATTATTTGTCTAGGTTCCATTTTCATGTTTTGGTACTTACTGTTTCCCTTACCCCACATCGCTGAGATGTTCCTTTTTTTTATTCAGGCCCATCGTTTACAAGGGGCCTTGCCTGATCTTCCCAGATGCTACTGCTTTCCCCTCTTAGACTATTATCTTACTCTATATGTATATCTTTATGTCCTTAGTTATTCATATATTGTCTCTGTGTGACCCTGGGCAAGTCATTTAACCCTGTTTGCCTCAGTTTCTTCCTCTATAAAACGATCTGGAGAAGGAAAAGGGAAACCACTTCAATATCTTTGCTAAGAAAACCCAAATGGGATGACGAAGAGTCAGACAATACTGAAATGATAGAAAAACATATTTATAGCATCAGACAAGTCTCAGGAAACAGAAAGAACACTTAATCATGATGGGAGATCAATAGTCCAGTATGTCAGGATTCTGCTAAATTTTTGACTTGTTTTAAAACAAATGGAATGAAATTAACAAATAAAAACTGCCAAGGAATGAAGAAATGGAGAGTACAGTTATCAGTAGCCTTATAGAGGAAAAAGTAATTTCAGAAAGAGAGGATTTTAAGGCTTATGACACATACACGGTATATAAAAACAGCAAAATTAGTTTAAGAGTAACCTGCCTGTTATATTCCCTTGGAGGCATACTGAATGACTAAAGGTTCCTCACCTTTTGGATTTGTGAGAACCAACTTAGGAGTTCTATGGGAATGAAACACTTGATCCACTTCCCATGCAAATTTACAAGTTTTACCACCTGAGTAAGGTCAAGACTCTCCTTTTTACCTCTTCTGAGTATTATTCCAATTCAAAATAAAGAAAGGCAAATGAACCAAAATTCTTTCAGTGAAACCTCAGCTTTATATAGCAATTAAAAATGTGTCTCTGGGCATCTGTTAACTAAACAAACCAGGAGAAAATGAATTATGCTGGTGTAACAAGTTCAGCTTCCTTAAAAATCACTCCTCTAAAAATATCTCTGGTACTATCTCTTAAGAAGTCTTACATGATGAAACAAAGAAAATATGAATTTTATGATTAAGTGATAAAAACTGCTAAAAAAAAAAAAGGACTAACATACTGAATACATTTTAACATCTAAATAACAGTATTCCCCTGTTGTCTTACCAAAATTTTAACATCTAAATAACAATATTCCCCTGTTGTCTTACCAAAATATTGTATGTGAAATCTATTGAAAGAGGGATGAAGAGTTGGGCCCCACAAGCTAGAATCAGGATTCTAATGAAGAGACAAAGATCAAATGTTTGTGCAAAGGTAAGTTTATACAATTAAAATTTTGTGAGAAAGTAGTGAAGGAGAGGTATAATCTTCCTTTGAAAGGGTTCTATATGGGGATGTTTTTGAAGACAAGGTATTGAATCAATGAATAATTATCTGACTACATAATCTGAGATGCACCAAGAAATAGAAGTAAAGCTATATGTTCATATGAAAACAACCTGTCATTTAAGCTGAATCTAAACAAAATCACAGCCTCCACTTGCTCCAGTAAAAACTGAGTCAATTCCTTACCTAAATCAGTTAAGCCAAATATCTAATAGATAACAGATTGATAGTTTTTCAGTTTTTAAAATTTCAACCTCCTCTATTAGTGTTATGTATACAAAATCTAAAAATTTCATTTCTTTAAATTGAATTTATTCAAGTAAAAATTCTAAGAAGAAAAGAGAAAAAGAGAAAGGAAAAAAAGAGAAAGAGAAAACATTTTGGTAATCAAGTTGATAATTCTAAGTAAAAGACATTGGCTACAAATAATCAGCGGTCACCTGATTAAGAAATCAGGAAGGATGAAAAAGAAGTACTAGATGACTTGTGATCTCCCCAGCAGGAGGAATATCTAGATGCCATGAAATCAAAGCTGCATTATAGGAAACAAGAATCAAAAAAGATTCAAGAAATTTCTCATGGCTATCCAGGTGGTAAATGGCAAAGCTGAGAGTTCAAATCAGATGTGCTAATTTCATGTCCAATGATCTTTCTGATAAATGATAAATTTCTGATAAATAAACAAATATAAAATATGCTTTTAAAGTCTTAATAAGTCTATAGTTTCATATTGGTATCTAGTCTCTGCCTTTCCTTCTCCACATTTTTCCACAAGAGGGCACCACACCAACATCAAGTAGAATTTATGCTATCATTTTCTAATGTAAACATTATGACATGAGTTACTGAATTTTGCATCATGTCTTCTCAAATATTATTTATACAACTTAGAATATGACCTAGACAATATTTTCCTCCTTTGGATTTTTTTCTTCTTGAACTATATACGAAACTAATCATTTCTGGCTTTCCACAAACTTCCTTTTTTCTTGGGTTGTCACACTTTCCAGGATACCTGAATAAAGATATGGGTATTATGCTGTTTTGATTCAAGTAAATCTTCTAATAGTCTTGTGATTATGAAATCTATCAAATAATGAATCACTCTAATCAACAGAGAAAATACAATTAGCAAGTACTTGAAAACTTTACTTCTATATGAGGCTTGTTCAATCAACATTGGATTCAAGAAACATTTTAAGAAATATTACTTACATTAGCACAGTGTAAGGCTAAAGCACAAAAGACTGCAAACATTTTAAAGTTGTTTTCATCTGTTTTGGAGAAGGCACTTCCACTTATTTTATTCACCATCTGCACAACACCAATTACACTCCCTCGACTCACAATAGGCATACACAAAATATTCCGTGTGGTATAACCTGTGTATAGATCAACTTCCCTGAGGAGTTGTTAAAAAAAAAACAAAAACAGAAAAGAAAATTATTAATATACCACTTACCTGATAAATCTCTGATAAATCTTAATTATTCTATTTAGTAAGACTGCTGTTATTCAAGAGTTAAGAAGATATTAGCACTGAGTGAGCACAACCATTTAAACTGATGACAGAAAAATCTATTCAGAGTACTAGATTCAATGAAAAACAAACTTTACAATCTTAAATATTTCATTAAAACTCATTTCTTTTTGGAGATGAGAGCACTTAGGAAATAATTATTATATACCATATACATGTTAGCTGCTGACAGAAGTAGAACAGGAATTTCCATTTGATCAAGGGGATCAATATGCATAAAAGACAGACAAAAGCAAAAGCAGTTCTGCTGGGGGAAATAATAGTTTAGGGGATTAGGAAACATGATGTCACAGTTAAACCAAGCCTTGGAGAACATTTGGGGTGCAGTATCTATCTCCAAAGTCCGAGGGACAGCCAGTACAAAGACATGGAGGGGAGAGATGGAATCACAGTGCATGAAAAACAGGAAGGCTAGTTTGGCAGTATCAGAGACCGTATCAAGTGAAATAACGGGACGATAAGGTAGAAAAGTTAGCTTGGGATGAGGTTGCTAAGGGCCTTAAATTTCAGAGGAGTTTATATTTTACCCAAGAGGCAAAAGGGTTTCACTGAAGTTAACTGAATAGGGGAATTCAAGGTTAAATTTACATTTGAGGAGAAATGTTGTCTCTAAGTAGAAGATGGATCCAAGTGAGGAGACGGTAAGGCAGTGAGAACAATTAGAGGGCTATTGCTGTATAGTTTAAGTGAGAGATGATGAGGGATTAACCTAAATTTCTGGTAGGGATAGAGGTGAGAGATGTTGTGAACAGAGAAAAATCCAGCACCTGATTGGATAAGAATAAGGAGTAAAGAATGCCACAGAGGATGCAAATCCGGATGACTGGAATGATGGAGATGCCCTTTGGAAGGTTTTGAGAGAAAGGTATTGAGTTGTTTGGGAAATTTTAATTGTGAGGTGCCTAGTACCATCTTATTTGAAACATCTAATTGGATATTAGTGCTGGTAAACTAGAATTCAGGAGACAGACACCAATAAAGAGAGAAAGAAAAGATAAGATAGCCTAGAACAGAAATCCAGAGACGGGGGGGCATTAAAAGGATGATGACTCTAGTGAAAAGGCTGAAAAAGGAATGGTCAAATAGTAGAAAAGAGATGAAGAAAGAAAGGGAAGGAGAGAAGGAAAGAAAGGAAGACAAAAGAAAGGAGAGACAAAGATATGGGGAGATAGAAAGACATAGCAACATAGAAAGGTGCCCCAAAAACCAAAGATGGGAGGAGAGTGTGATCAATAGTGTCAAACACTACAGAGCTCAATAAGGGTGTAGATTAAGAAATGGCCATCAAATATGATAATGAAGAGAGCTTTGGTCATTTTGGAGAGATCAATTTCATCTGGGTAATGTTAAAAGCCAGACTGCAAAGTGCTGAGAAACAAGTGAGAAGAGAAAGTAGAGGCAATGAGTATAGACAAAAGCTCTTCAAAATAAGGGCCTCCTTTTTGTAAAAGTGTAATGTGTTCAGGTATACCTGGAACAAAAGCCAGAACGTTAAGTTTTGCCCAACCACTGTGACCCTCAGATATCTCACTGGTCAAACAGGTACAATAATCCCTGACCTAGAGATATGACACAGTTGCTGCATATGCTAGAAGAACAAGAAAACAAGTAGAGCTAGGAGTGGTCTAAGTGATCATCTAGCCCAAAGTTCATTGTACAACTGAGGGCACAGGCCCAGAAGGTGGTAAAGTCTTTCTACAGGATCATAACTTACCCCCAAAACCGGTTAGGATGGTAGGGTTGGGGTTTTTTGTTCTGTTTTGTTTTAAATAATAATAAAAAAAAAAGAGTGGTTTTTTTCTTTGGTTAAATGATTTGGTGCTGTGAGTTCACTCCTAGCACCTATTTTTTTCTCAAATTGCTACAGCCAAAACAATTCAGTAGCCAATCTTCTACTGATGAAACTCTTGAGATACTAGTCAGGCATCAAACTGATTCCCGAAGTGAAAGCTTGCTACTCATGCTCAAGGGAATGGCCTGGTTTGAGAAAACCCAAACTCACCCAGATGGCACGATAAGGTATCTGATATCAGAAGGGTATGTTAGTGGATACATTTCTAATTATATTGTTAAAATCATTAAACTTGTTTGAATCTCCTTTTTGCTGTTTTGGAAACTGGGTTAAAAATCAATACATGTGGCAAAGAGACTTTTTAGTGTTTTTAGTGTTATTTAAAAACACGTTAGAGATAGTGTCCAACAGCAATTTAAAAAATGAATTATTTTTAATGCAATATCATTAAGAGACAAAGTTCTACATTTACTCTAATTTTTAAAATACATGACTGGATAAAAGTTCAGTCTGTATCTCTAACAGATATGCATTTTGGACTGATTATGGATCCCAATTACAAGGCTCTGCAAGTTGTATAGCTTACTGCAATTAGCTCAATGTTAGCTGCAAACAGAAGACCTAGGTATCTACAGGTCACGTAGAGAATGAAAGATAAGTGAAAGATAAGATAATGAGATAGAAAGATAAACCTGTTGGCTCAATTGGTATCCATACAGTGTCAAGAGGATTAAATAAACACCCTTGGCATATCAATCGGGTGTACCTCTGTGAAGGAATTACTGGAGGACAAAGATAACAGTATAACAAGTTGAAAAGGAATGTATACATGGCCAAATATACCACCTGAAAGATGGAAAGGTTAGCACTTTGGAACCTCAAAGTCTTCTTTTCTGATTACTAGATGTTTATTTGAGCTCTGTTTTTCCTGTTCATCTCTTTTTTTTACATGCCTCAGAAATTACAACTTCCTTTGCAATGACATCCAGCCATCTACTTTGCTGTGTTCATACTGCGGCTCCTGAGGTGGACTACCCTCTATGCTCCAATCCTCTACAATTTATTCCTCAGTCTCCTGGGAAGCTAATGTCTATTTTAGAGTTTCTGCCCTGAGGATGAATTCTTTTAACTAGGGAATGAGTGGATGGGAACATACTTAGTCCTCTGAATCTAAGTGAGCTCTAGAGCATGCTTCAACCTTCTATCCAATCATCCAGGTGTCCAGCCACTCACTTGGGCCATCATGTTATATACTGTTCTACTCTATTCCCAGCTTGCCTCCCCCATTTTTCCTCTTGCTAGGATCACAGGAATTCAATCAATGGTATCAATCTATTACTTCTGGAAAGGGCATGTCAACTTGTCTGACTCAGGAGTTAGTTCACCAGATCTCTGATTCCACTAGCCAAAATGACCCCTGGCCACCATTCCACTACATGTGTTGTCCCCCAGTTAAAAAGAAGGCTACTCCAGGGCTGGGAATATCTGGCTTTTGTGGGCCTGTATCCAAAGCACTACAGTACAGCATCTGGAATGCTTTAAGTGATAATAACCACTTTTCATTCACTCATTCAATCCTTCATTTAAAACAGAGTTCATAGTAATACGTCTTCTAAATTCTTATAGAGATTTACGTCATCACCACAAAACTAGGTGAAATGACTTCATAAAAATGTCTTTAAAATTTGTCTAGCTCCAAAATGAACCTTTGGTTGGATTCTATACATCTTAGAAGACACAGATTTTCGGAGAGGCAACGTGGTGGCCGAAGGGCAGGCTTCAGGTCAGGATAGCATGATTCAAATCCTACCCTCTAAAGTGTTGATAACAAATTCAAATAGGCTTGCAGGTCACTTGTTTGATGCCTCTGTACCCCAGAACACTGACTATGTGACCCTGGATAAAGCACTCCACAATTTCCTAGAGAAATTTCTAAAATTCTTAAGTTGTAGAAAAATTGCTAATTTGCTTTGATAGAGAGAATTTCCTAATTAGTAGTTCTCCACAACCATGAAATCACAGGGACAGCATATCTCATCTCCCAAAAATATTTTTGAAAAAAATAAATTGATTTGAAAATTGAGATAGTAATTCTTTCTAACTGGTTAAAAGGATATTTTTACACTCCTTTCTCTTTGGAGAATGATCTCTTGACAGAAATTAAATATTTTATTAGAAGTAGGAAATAAAAATGGTATTTAGAGAAATTATGTCCAAACTGAAAAATTTTCGAATAAATACTTTTTAAGAAAGCAGTCATGTATTGTTATGTGCCTTGCCATCCCGTTTATCATGACCATTTAATAGCACAGATTAATGCCTTTTTGAAACTAAATGGATTAATGTTGCCTCTAATTCTTTCATAACTGTGGCAAAACAACACAGAATGATAAAAGGTGCTAAGTGGACAAAGGACTGAACTCACATCTAGCAGCCAGAAGATTGAACGGAATCCTGCCTGAGATACTTGTTAGCCACATGACCCTGTGCAAGTCACCTAATTCAGCTCAGCCTCAATTTCCTCATCTGTAATATTATCAAGGTATAATAAGAACACCTATTTCATAACCTATTTCACAATGTTGTTGTAAGGATCAAGTAAGATATACGAGTAAAGCACTTTGTGAATCTAAAAGTGTTACATGAATGTTAGCTAGTAAAGCACTGTTAATATACTTTGCATAATTACAGCTAGCATAAATGATACATAAATGGTATGGATTTATATCAGTTAGGTTATGACAACCTATTACCCATTTTTGGCATCATTTAAGAAGTATCTGTGTCTTTCTGACAAGAATTTCTTACCTGTTAAAACGCGGGTCTGCATAGGCATCTGGGATGTTAAGGACCTCCCCTGTTCTAGCCACCTGACCAGCTATTCCTTTATCAATTGAAAATCTGCACAGATAAAGAAGAGGCATGCTGATCAGTAAATGCACATAAATCCTCAAAACAAGTTACCAGGATTAAATGCTAGTAAACAACATAAAAGGCCAGTAAACTTGAGACAAAAGGCTCTCAGTCCTGTATTCCAATTATTTTTAAATATTCCAAAAGTACATAACAATTACTTCACAAACTTGTTAGAGAAAAGGCAATGTTTAAAATGTTTTAGGTATCCTAGATTGTACTAGAGGATCAATGACTATAAAATTTTAACTTTTGCCAAAATTACACTGCATTTTTATATCACTTTCCTAATGATTTCCATTACAATTTGCTGTTTACACCTCTTCCTTTCGAAAAACAAGAACTATGTTTTAAAAGGACAGTTTCCCAAAAGAAAATGTCATAAAAATGTAAAGTTAGTGCAGAGTCATAAATCCAATGAATGCTCAATAAATATTCACGATGACACAGTATTATATCTACCTATTTATTTATATGTTGTCTTATTTATATAGAAGGTCAGTTCCTTAAGGCAAGGATTGTTTTTGCCTTTCTTTGTATCTCCACAATTTAGCTCAGGGTTTAACACATATGAAGTGCTTAATAAGTAACTGCTGCCTGCCTGTCCCCCTGTCTGCTTGATTTATGAGCACAAAGTAATCAGAGCTTGATCTTCTTATTCCTATCAAGGAGTGGCAGAGCATTACATTATCTAAAAGACATCAATAGTGCTCATTTATGATTTTTGGGAATAGAAGAGGAAAATTTCAATATGCATAGCACAGCAAATCACACATCAAGTTCCAATGAATTCAGAGACCATGCTGCCATGAAAATCTTATCTGGGGGACATTGAAAAGCATGGTGAATTGCTGCACCCACAGTCCTCACATGACTTCCTCATCCTTGCCAAAACTGGAATCAAAAATAGACAATAAAAGGCCAATGTATCCTGTCCTCATTCTTGGCAGGCAATAAAGCAGAGATTAGCACCATGTTGCAAGAATTTCTCCAAGTAAGTAAGTACTGGTCTGAGTACATGAGAAAATCAACTAGATGACCATCACTCCCATTTCCTTTCTATCACTCATTACAAATTCTTCAAAACAGGTGACTAACTCTCACCTGTATTTGGAAAGCAATAACCAGGACTATGATATTAATATGGAATTCTGCAAAGACTAATGAGAAAAGTCCATAAGGACTTTGAACCGAGTCATTACATAAAGAATAACTCACTTTTTATATCTCAAATACATTTGGACATAAAAACTCATAAGTATCTAGCACAAAACACATTTCAATCATTGTAGTGTTAAGACTGTTTTTTGTAGTTAGTGTGACAAATACTGAATAGCACTGGTTTCAGAAGTGAGGTACACGAATTGCAGTATTAACCTTGCACACAGTAAGTGATGACAAATATTAATTAAATTGATTATTTCGATCCAATTACAAACTTTAATTGAATTAGCTGAGAATGAATTTTTACAATTTGACATTTGCAATAACATAAAGGTAGAAGTACATTGTATCACATTTTCTGCCTTTGTAATTATAGAGATAACACTATTATGTCACATAAAAGAAGTCCTAAATAAAATAACATTTCCAAAACATCAGTAGGTAAACAAAACACTGTAGTTTCATGTCACAAAAATCATGAAGGCGATGTTCATTTTGCTATTTTTTATAAAGGAATTTTGTGTTGGTGATTATAAAGTCTTCTGTTACAACTGAAATTTAATCAGAAGCATTCTCCAGATTGTTCTCTCAACAATACACACAATGCATGCAGTCATAAAAAAAAGTGTGATGTACTCTTAAAAGAAACAACATGTTAAATGTTCTTCAAAATAAGATTTCTATTCTATATGAAGCTGTCAACACTTGGACTTTAAACAAATGACTCAATTAACAACTATGCTGTTGTTCAATTGTTTCACTTGTGTCTGACTCTTCATGACCCCACTGGAGTTTTCTTGGCAGTGACACTGCAATGGTTTGCCATTTCCTTCTCCAGCTAATTTTACAGATGAGGAAACTGCAGCAGAGAGGGTTAAGTGATTTTCCCAGGATCATATAGCTAGTGAGTGTCTGAGATTGAACTTGAACTCAGGTCTTCTGACTCCAGCCCAGTGCAGCACCCTAGCTGCCCCACACTATACCTACACTGTTCTTTAGAAGTTGCTAAATGATTAAATTGTAAGATCATGATCAAGTGAACACAGGCTTGTCTTAGCAAGCCAAAAGAGAAGAAGACATACTTCTGGTTTCCTAATCCTATAGTGTATGGAAGTTAACTAGCTAATTTTCATGGTACTCCAGAACATAGGTTGTCAAGAGGAATCTAGTTTACTAGGGGGAGAAAAAGTACATTGGGATGTGGTAATTACCACAGCACTTTGTGTTAATGTGAGAAAAAGAAAAGATTAAAATAGATTAAGAGTTATCTATATTAAATCCTTTATAATTTTTGGATTATGCTTAAAGGTTCCACATGTAATCTAACTTGAATGGAAAAAAAGTCCATGTCTGCATCAGTGAAATAAGCATTCCACTGATCTGCAATGTTGTACCAGATGATTTCTGTAAGCAGAATCCTACCTATGATGGCCATTTATAGCTTATCGATGTTATTGATAGGTTATTGAAATTCCAATTTCAATATGCATATGTGTGTGTGACATGACTGGTTGCAATAACTGTTCAGTGATATGAACCAGTTAACTTAACGCTCAAATTAATCACATAAGCCACACTGTGTTTGGTTCTTTGGTGTTAGAGATACAGCTGAGGAGATGCTCAATGTTGGTGCACCCTTATCAAACTTCTCCATGCTCTTCTACATGGAAAATGCACAAGAGCAGACAGGGTGCACCTGGACCTACCTTGACACACTAGTAAGTTTTTCCACCATGATTTCCAAAAGGACCGCCTCCGGAAGAGGGCATTTCCAGGAGTGACGTTATTGCTTCAGAGAGGCTGTTTCGGTGGCACTGCAATGTCATTCCCAGAAGTACTACCTTCTGGAGGCGGGTCCTGGTGGGAATGATATCACAGTATGACAAGTATTGTCAGCACACCTGTGAATAGGCACAGAAAGCGGGTAACATAATACCAGCACATCTGTAATCAGAGCCTATTTGCTTTTTTACTTCATTGCATACCTTATTTCTTTGGTCTTCTTAAAGACAGGTTTCCCTTCATTTTCCTCCCCAATATCAAAAAGGTCTGAATATAATTCTTTGTTCTTATGATCTACCTGGAAAAGTGCACAACGATCTGCATTCACCAAGTTTTTTGCATATATCTAAAGAAAAACAACAAAACACAGATTAGACATCAAGAAATCCCTCATGTAGGGAGCCTGAGATGAAGTGCATAATCGATGCATTATTTAAGTAAGTGTGGCCAGCCTTTGCTCTGGAACATGGGGAAACATGGGACAATCAAAAAACTTTTCAATTTGAAGTTATAAAACTTCAGTTCAAATCTTAACTCTGCCATTAACAACCCACCTGACCACAGGCAAGGTTTAAGAGGCTTAAATTCTCAGTACTTTGCCTCTTCATCTGTAAAATAAAGAGATTGATTAGTCTCTCTACGGCCCCCTTCTAAGCTTTAGTCCACGATCCTATGATTTCTAAGTGGCTTTCACAACATGTCAAAAGTCATTCATGTTAAATATTTAGTGTACACAGAAATAATATATTGTTTAAACTGAGCAGTAATCTCAGATCTTTTATATTTCTATTCATTTGTTTGAATTAAATAGCAGGTGAAAAAGTAGTGGGGGAAGGAGGAGTAATTAAATTAGAATCCAATCCTTCCTCAGGATTACTATTGTTTCCAATATGCAATTCTTTTTCATCCATTTCCTATTCCTCCTTAACACATATTTCTTACTTCCCACAGCTACTTCTTAACCCTTAGTCTCCCATGTTATGCAATCAATCTGACTTTTGTCTTCTCTCAATTCTGTCATCTACTGACACTAATCTTCAGAACAATGTCCTTAATTATCACCACCTGATTTATAGGCTCTCAAATCATACTAAGATTTCAGTACCCATGCTGTTGATTCTTCTAACAATTGGTTGTCACCATTCCTTCAGTTTCTTAGCTCTTGTGTCCACCATCTCTATTTTTCAACAGTAGTCCTTTTTCACCCTTGCTGTGATCTTCAAATCCTTGAATTATTCCCTGTTCTCCTGTTCTACCCTCACTTCCCTCTCTATTCTGTCAGTCATTTCAATAACAGTTCTTTCACCTTTGAATTCCTTAGTCTTCTGCTAGTCTAGTCTAGGTAACGTTTAATCCTAGATAACATCCATTAATATTCGGAAACACAACTAATACCTAAAACTATCAACCATTTAATAGCCAATTCAATTATTTCCACTGAACTGAATAAATCTTGTAAGTGACCTTGAAAAATAATGCAACTGTCAAATGATAGCAATTTAATCCCTAGTGTGTCAAGCATGCACCTTATCATCCCAATCTGATATATATATATATATATATATATATATATATATATATATTAGTGTTTTCCCTGGTAAAATATAACAAGGAGAGCCTAAGATCCATAAATATAATATACATAAAATTTTCTGTCAGTCTACTAGATTTAGTCAATTGCTCTCTCAATTTACCCCAAAGTGCTCTTCTGGTATGGCTGATAATATATTCATTTCTGGCTATTACAGAATCCTTGGTTGGTTGGTTGTCCTTTATTCTAGAAAAAGGACCAAAATTATATCGCTATGCTGGAGTTAAGGAACAGTGCGTAATGTAGTTTGATAATAAAGCACTTAAGGGATGATTAATGCTTAACTATCATGATTAAATATTATGACTTTAACACTTAACTTTTATTGTACAGTGGATAGAGGGCCAAGCCTGTAGTTAAGATCTGAGTTCAAAGGAAGTCTCAGATACTTATTAATTGTACAGCAAATCCCTTAACATCTAATTGCCTCATTTTATTTATCTGTAAAATCAGATAAAAATAAAATATATCTCCTAGCATTATTGCGAAGATCAAATGAGACAGTATTTGTAAAGCACTTAGTAAAAAGCCTGGCACACAGTTGTGTGTTAATAACAACACCTTAATGTGTTAACAATAAATGTTAGCCACTCATCACTATTGTTACTGTCATTATTGGTGTTAAAAATGAATTGCATTTCACCCCTAAATCTCTCCCTTTGTTCCCTTCTCCATTCCTTCCCATTCTTTATTTCCTTCAAGTAGATTATATTAGTGATATTTTGTTTAATAAAATGAACAGGAAATCTTGAACATTTGTAGCCACCAAACTCTTAGAAAAATTCACATTGATAAAGCATCAGAATTAACTAAAGAGTCTTCAGTGACAGGCAGAAAGGATTCAAGACAAGGAGAACACAGGAATTCATACTGAATCCATGAACCACAAAGAAGAGGGGAAAGAGCTAGAATCTAGGGAGAGAATTGCTTGGACACATCTGTTCCCAAATTTTTTGAAACTGTTAATTTCATTTTAGTCTGCTACTCTCCATAATTCTGTGAATGACTTAGATGAAGATGTAGCAACATATTTATATAAGTCAGGGAGGAAAACTCACATATTGGATGTAAGAATTAGAATCCAAAAAAGATTCTCATAAATTATAATGATGGAATAAATTTAACAATAACTAATTTAAGAACAAATTTCTACTACACTATGCCATCTGTGTTCAGGTATATAGTAGACTACAGGGAGAGTCTATTATTTATTGTGTTTTTAGATACAGAAACATCTCCTTTTTCCAGAGGTCATTTGTGTGGCTTCACACATTTGTGTGGCTACAGAATACAACTGTAAAACCAAAGTGGGGCAGGAGGGATGGCTTTGAGGAAAATGGCTATCAAAAAATTCATTAATTATGTTATAGAAGAACATCCTGCAACCATCCATAGGATAGAGGACTCCCAACATTTTATGAAACAAAGCTGACTGATTTAATAAGTTTGAACGATGGCAAGGCACTTCAGTTAGAAAGGAGGGAAAACAGAAACAGTTTCAATCAACAAAAGTAAGGTGGGGTTTTTTTTGTTGGATTTTTTTTTTTTAGATGAAGCAAATATGCCTATACATCTCAATAGAACTTGAGGATATCTGCATAAAAATCATGGTACATTACAAAACGATGTTAATCCTGTAATCAAAAAAAGGTCATTATCTTCAGAGAAACTAGTAATTTATTTCTTAAGTCTAAAATTTATACTTCCATAATGGAGTAAAAATAAGATGACATTCTGGGAAAGCTTGGCAATAAGTATCCTATTTTTAATACAGTCTCTACATGGAATACGAAAAACAGATAAAAGAGAGAGCTTCTGGTAGGTCTGTATGCTTGTCATTTATGCTAAGAGAATTATGTTTCACTCATTGGAAATAAAATGTAGTCATGTTACTTTCAATGAAGCAACAGGATACTAAAGAGAGAAGAAAAATATTAACCATAGCTTTAAAAACTTTGCCAAGAAAGCTTTCTTTTTAAGGGAATGGTGGTTCTTTACTATGACACCTAAAGCTCTCAAATCATGTACTTAAAACACGGTGTGATGCTAATTAAGAACAAAGATTTAAGCTCTTATCTGATAATGAAACCCAACCTCTTTAGCAGACTATGAAGGCTTCAAAAATTTCAACATTCTAAAATACCTTATGCATTTGGCCTAACATGCCATGACCCTGAAGTCCACATAGCTAACATGAAAAAGACTACAGCAAAGATGCCGCATGGCAGTCCTGAATATTTTTGTAATAAACTGATACTGTGCCATCTCACCAGAAATCCTGAGACTCTCTTTGAGGAAAGGGCAAGAATAACTGTTGATAGTCTTGGAGTGAAGGATGCTGACAGTTTGTACAGGGGAAAGCTTTGAGGAGGGGAGCACAGTGGAAAATGAAGGTATTTTAAGTGACAAGGTGTGGAAAATGCTCCAAGCCACGATGGAACACTGTTCATGGCTCTACCCTTGAAATGCTAGTTAGCTTTTAGGGAGGAAAAACATAGCTTGCTATTGGTCCATGATCAAATAGATTTAGATTAGACTATACAACAACCTCCATTGTCAGGATCTGCAATGCAGTAAAGTAGTACAGGAATCAACACTAGAAGGACCAGATTCAAGGACAGATGAAAGAACTGAACCTATTTTTTTGGATCAATTGACAAGCTTCCAATTGTGTGTTTGACCTTTGTTTTTGAAGAGGACCATGGCATCAGGAAAATAATCACACAACTTGCAGTTGACTTTGATCTGAATCACTGAGGGCTGTGAAAGGTCACCAACCTCACTTTCTCCTCCAGAACCATCTAGGTCCAGTGGCCAGATATTCATCAGGACAACTAGAGATGGCCTAGGATGCAATGGGAGCCTGTCCCATTTAGGTTAAGGCCTTTTCAGATTCTCACTTTGAGGAGGAAATGCCCATTTGGTGAATAGGTCTCTTAAAGAAGTGAGTCCAAGGACATCTCCTTTAATTAAAAAAAAACAAACTGGAAATGGAAGACCCTCAGGGTTGCTGGTCAAAAGAGAAATGTTACTATTGACATTCACTCTGAGCCTGGAGCACCCAAAACATAGTTATTAAATGGTGCTTTGGCAGGCACCTATGAGTCCAATCTATGAGCTCCAGAGTGAAATGGGTTTAAGGTTTGGTCTTTGAGAAAGTGGTAGTGAGTTATTTAAAAGTAAGGCTGGAAATATCAAATTATTTAGCATTAAAAAGAAAGAAAAGTGTTCAAAGGCTATCTGACTTTCAAGGATAGTCTTTATTCAAGCAAAGATGAGCTTTGTTTGAAATATTCAAGACAACATTTTACTCAAAAAAGTAAGCCCTTACTAGAAATGATCAGTAATTTGATGACAACCAAATTACTTTTTATTAAATATCACCATCCATCATAATATTAATATCAGTTTATATAAGTGCAGAATGAGAAGCTGAGATCCTTAAGACTTAATAACATCATTTAAAAAAGTAAGAACCAACCTACCATTATGTGTTCAAGTAGAGAATCTATTGCAACTATGTTATCAAAATAGGTTCTGTAGAAAAAAAAGGAACATAAAGTCTGTAAGTAGTCTTATATAATAAATACTAAGACTTCAGTAAGTTTTCTGATCTTGATTATGTTTAGGAAAAACAACAACAGTTACACCATAAATTTAAAAAGATACACCATAATTTCATATGCTGACTCTTTAGATACTTATTGTAGCTATTTTTAATAGATGAATTTTTTAAATGTGCTAAACTAATTTACCTTTCTTGTTAATTTTACACAAACCATAAAATGCTGACTGATTTACTCAACAAGTATTAGTTAAGAGGCTACTTTATATTAGGTACAATGTTGGGCACTTGGCTACAAAGAAGAAGAAGGAAAAAAAAGTGCCTGCACTTAAGGATCTTATCTTCTCCTGGGAAAAGATTAGAAAGATATATCAGTCATATGTAAATATAAAATCATATAATATAAATACCAAATACTTTTTGAAGGGCGAGGGGGGCACTAACAAGTGGGAAAGATATGGAAAGTTGTCGCACAGGCGGTGACATTTGAATTGGGTATTACAGGAAGCTAAAAATTCTACAAAATGAGGTGACAATGAATTCCAGAGATGGGGAAAGCTGTGAAAAGACACAAAGATAGGAAATGGAATCACATTCAAGAGAAGAGCAAGTAGGCCTGTTCGATAAGAGCATCTGATGGACGGTAACACACAATAAGCCCAAAAAGAGAGGGTCAGTGTACACAGGCTTGAAATACCAAAGAAAAGCATTTCAGATGTGTACTTCAGAAATATCAATTTGGCTAAGTAATGTGAACCATGTTCTTTAAATTTTCTTGTAATTCTCTCTTGATAATTTATATCATGTACCCATTTTGACCTTAAGTTTATTTCCGAAGATGATTAGGGAAAACAGAAAAAAAGCCATACATGTTCTAAAGTATTTACAACTGGTGACAAGGAAGTGGAACTCAAAAGATAGACTATAGCTAGATCTGGCAATCACCCACATAGAGATAATAGATAAAACAACAGAATGGATGAGATTACAAAAAGAGAGATTACTCTAAGCAAAAGGTACTACACATGGCAATCTCACATTTCTGTGTATTACTCATTACTTAAGATTGTTTCCTGTGAGGTGTCATACACCAAAAATCAGGTCTGACAAGAAGGGAACAAACATTTAAAACTCTAATTTTATAACAATAATAACTATAACAATATTCAGACCCAAGAGGAATTAGAAGTTCCCAGTCAATCCCTGGTTGGGTGAGGTTATGGAGACAAAGTAAGTGATTTACCAAAAAATTCTACACAAATATAAATTGACATCCATGAGGGGTGAGAATTATGTCATATATATAAGCAACATCATGTAGGTTTGTTCAACTTCTGTTACATACATATTCAGTCATTACAACAATAAATCCTGTTAAGGCACAAGCTCAGTTCTCATGTGAACGATCTCAGGTCAGGTAAAGGTGAGGGCTTAACCGCTGAGCTCTCATGAGGCCCCCCCAGAGAACAGCTGAGAATTGAGGAATGAGACATGAGTTACCTTGTTTTTCCACCTCTTCTCAGGGGAACTAGCTGGAGAGAGCATCCCACCCTTGAGGCTGGTCCATGGTCTGAGCAGGTTTTGTTAACTGGCTAAAAGGCTGAGAGCACGCTGTCCACGAGTGAACTATGTAGTTGGGAGAGCTTAACTGGGGACAGAAAAGCCTGAGAAGGGGGTTTTCCTTTCTTCTTTGGAGGGAGAAGGAGGCTCCCACAGGGAGAACTCATCCTGCATGTCAACATATAGCCTGTATCAGTAATAAAGCCTACACCTCTGCTTCACTCTGGTGTCTCTTCTCCCATAAGTTTAGCCGGCTGATCACTGAAGATGTGGTATAGGTAAGAGGACCCAGCAGCTCACGGCAGTTAGGCCGGACAAGTGGCGCCTCCAATAGGGACAGGGCTAGAGATCCTGGGGATCTCGGGGAACCCCAGAAGGGGCTGAATGTGAGAGAGAGGGTACCTGAAACTTGTGTTTGGAAGGGGAGAAAGAGTGAGCTTCCCGAACCTGCGGGAAAAGGGCAAGATGTTGCCAGAAACAGCCAGAGTGAAACAGGAGGTCTGGCCTGAGATACACAGAGTGCAGGAATGCAGGGGTCTATATTATCTGAACGACCTCGGAAAGCTTTGTAACAGGATAGGGAAGGTCTCTCCATGGATCAAGCACGCCCGGAGTACCAGGAGAGAGATGGGGAGTGGTTGGGGAGCAAATGACCTCTTATGAACAGCAATGCCCTGGGAAGTTGGAAGACTTAGATTTCCTGATATCTGATAAAGGGCCTGCTGAAAGGCCCTGAAAGACTGAGGTGGGATTGGGATGAAAACAAAAGTAACAAAGCAGAAAGGGGAGAGAATCCTGGCGAGCAAGATAATGAATAAGTTAAGACCCTAATGCCCCTAATGAGGTTCGGAGGGGCCACATACCCATAGAGTGGAAGAGAGTAACTCTCAAGAAGATCTGTACTAACCACGGCCCTAATTCATCCTTTGTCATTGCCATGCTTGAGACTCTCACTGGTCAGTTCATCTTGACCCCTAATGATTGGAAGAACTTAGCCAGAGGCTGCCTTACTCTTGGGCGGAATGTGATTTGGGTGTCAGGAGGTGAAGGATACCACCAGTGGGCTGGGGGCTCAGGCCTCCCAGGCTTATCAGCAATTGACAGGAACAGGGCAGTATGAGGCTAAGATTGGTATTAATAGAAACCCCACATCCCTAAAACCCAGGAGCGGCTATAAGAGAACATACCCCTCTGGATATAGCTAAATCACTCTTGAGGGATGAGATTGCTTGGTTGGAAATCTGAATTGTATGAAAGATGTTTGGGACACAGTGATGGAAAGTAAACCAAAGTTATAATTTGTGCAGAGAGTTTCTGATTGTCTGTATATGTGTTCTGTCTTTACATGTTCTGTGTGTGTGTGTTTGTGAGTTGTTACTACCAGCTCCATTGTAGTTGAAATTTGGAATGTTATCTCTTTTCTTCCCCCTCCTCCCTTCTCTCTGATGGCTGCAGCATCAGGGAGGACAATGGAAGAGAGAGAATGAGAAACTAATCTTAAGAAATGCAAGGAAATAATGTATGTGCAGTTTTAAAAGGGCTTTAATCAAAGCCCATTAGGAGAACAACATGGATATAAAGTTTAAGGAAAGGATAAAAGTTTTGGAATTTATTGGAAAGTTGTTGGTAAAATTCTCTCTCTCTACCTTCTAACCCTGGCCAGGTTGTGAAGGTGGAGAGAAAGACAAGAAGAAATTGGGGAGAATTTTTCCCCTCATATCAGGAAGGCAGATTGAATAGCATTTTGATTATCTCATAGCTCACCTAAAAGAGAAAAGTTTTTGTATATGAGATACCACTAAAAGGTAGTTATTCTGGTCATGTTTTAAGTGAAACATGTCACTCCTAATTGGATGTTTGGGACAGGTCAGAATTTGTTGTATTATTTGGCATTAAGGCAAACTGAGAATATGCATAAATCTGAAAATGAAAAAAGACACCCTGAGAGATAGTGCTAAAGATATTGTTACGGCAGAATTGTAATCGTGATTGTAAAAAGGCAGCGCTGAGACTGCCAAGAAATGCGTCCCCTGAAGAAATGATACAGAGATGTGAAAGGGTAGGAAACCAGGTGTACATGGCACAAACCCAAGGGGAGTGTCTGGCCACAGACTTAAGTAACATCTCTCTGGAGAAAAGAAGTTTTCACTGTGGAAAACCAGGACACTTCAAGAGGGACTGCAGGCAAAAGGAAGGAAAAGGGAGAGATCAGGGCCCCTCCTTTTCATGTGGAAAGCCAGGTCACCTAGCTAAACAATGCAGGAAGTCAGGAAACGGGGTGAGGAACCCCTTGAGGGCCCTGAAAATGTGCCCTTTGGCAGAGACTCGGGATGGCCCCTTGGAGATAGAATACAAAAGATTATGGGGCCAGAGGAAGAAGCACACCACCTTTACAGCCTGATAAATACCAGCTTGCAGCCCATCAGTTTGCCATGATCCCCCTGAGAGACCCTGTACAGGAGGAATCCCTGATATTGCAGAACACTTCCTACACATCTGTAGTCATGTATACAGGAGTTTGTCCCGCCAGCACCACTGCACTTCCATGCTCCAATGTGGTAGCTGAGCCAATTTATATAGACAATTAGCTTCCCATAGCTATCGTCCTTCCCTTAAAGCACTCAGTCCAAATCCAGTTACTAAGAGAAATAGGACAGAATAGACCTGAGTGTACAATCTGGCTAGATGGAATTCCCATGACTGGCCTCCTTGATACTGGAGCTGATAGGACCTGCCTTAGTGGTCACTCAGTACCCCGATAATGGAAACTCAGAGAAAGCCAGAGACCAGTGTGGGGAGTAGGAGGGTGCCAAAATACCTTAGAGACAATGCACCTAGTGAAGTGGGAGGCAGAGGATCGCTAAGGAAACGTATGGCTGTTGGTGATTCCAGGACTTAGTTTTAACATTTCGGGAAGAGACATCATGAGTTGCCTGGAGATAAGGCTATCAAATTCTTAGTAAGGGCCATTGCAGTTGCACTGGAGTCTCCACCCTTGAATTGAAAGTCAGACACCCTGATTTGGGTGGAGCAGTGGCCCCTGACTCCAGAAAAACTCCAGGTATTACAAACATTGGTTAAAGAGCAATTAGAAAAGGGCATACAGAACCATCACAGTCGCCTTGGAATGCTCCCATATTTGTAGTAAAGAAGAAATCAGGAAAGTTCAGTTTCCTCACAGACCTAAGGAAGGTAAATCAGTCTCTCATTCCTATGGGAGCCCTGCAGCCAGGTCTCCCTTCTCCTAATGCCATTCCGGATGGCTGGTCACTTGCAGTGCCTCACTCCAATAATGAAGGAACTGCAAAGAGGTATCAATGGAAGGTACTGCCCCAAGGCATGAGTTGCAGCCCCACCAGCTGCCAATGGTATGCTAATCAAGCGTTAGCCCCAGATAGCAGTACCAGTATAAAATCATCCATTATATATGGATGACAGTCTTATAACTGCACCCCAGCTCAAGGAACTGGAAAAGTGTTTCCAAGCAATAGAATGGAACCTTCAAGAACTAGGATTAATCATTGCACCTGAAAAAACAGAGAAGACCCAATTACAAATATCTGGGATATCAAATACAGGGTATCATCATTCAGCCGGAACCCCCAAAATGGGATGTAAAGATCCAAACACTCAATGATGCTCAAACTGGTAGAAGCTATTCAATGGATAAGATCAAAGGTGCCCATACTCCTACCTGTCATGTAACCTCTTTATTCACTACATCAAAAGGAGAAGCCCCTAAAGTGGGTATATCTAAGTAAATCAGGAAGCAGTTTACTAGATAAATGGGAATTTCTAGGACGGCTATAGCACTAGAGGCAGTGAAAAGAGCTGCCCACATATACCAAAAACAGCCAATTCTCTATGCTACATTCACCACCAAGGATGTAGAAGAGTTAGCTCAGAACCACATTTCCAGCTCAGAACCACTATACTCCAGTGGGCCCAGGTGAAACCCAATTCGACTTTCCTATTCAAACAGTTGTTACAGTGGGCCCCAGCACCAGTAAAAAGGTACATGTTACAGGAATCCCCTGCAATCCACAAGGCCAGACCATAGTGGAAAGGTTCAACTTCACCATAAAGGCAATCCTCACTAAACAAAAAAGGGGAAAAGGTCACCTAACACAATCAGAGCTCAACACAGCTGTATAAAAATTTGCACACTACTCCAGCTATGAGATTATTCCACGGTAAGCCCAGAAGGAAAATGATACCTAGGCTGGAAATAAGGACACATGGGCCATGGTAAAGGACATGGCTTCAAGGAAATTGCAGGGTACGTTTGTATTTCCACAGGAAAAAGGGATGTGTGGATCTCCATCAGAAAGATTCGCAGGTGGAAGCCACCGTGGGAGATGAAGAAGTGACAGGTCCGGAGGCCCTGGAAAAGGACCATGCACCACCTGAGTCTACTGTTGACAGCTTTGACCTTGATGCCCAGAGCGGGGAGCAACACCAATCCCAACCATTGCCACACCAATATAGTACTGGGCGCTCCCGCCGAATCCACTGGTCAGTCCCCATCGAGTGGACTGACACATTGCCGCCAGTTATCCATCAAGGCAACTCTTCCCAGTAGCTGGAGGAGGACTTTGACATCACGGACTCAGGATGCACAGGGGTGACAAACTTTCACCTGAATTTCACAGGCTTGGCTGTGCAGTCAAGTTGCATAACTAAAGGGGGTGGTAAAGTGACTATGAACACCTATGTTGTGCTCCACCATGCCCACACCTGAATTAGGATTAGTGATTACAATTCCTCTTGTTGTACATTCTATTTATCCATATATTAAAGGCCTCCCTAACCTACTTAGCTGCCAACTGCTATTGGCTCTAAGGTCATGTGCGCTCCGTGCAAAACAAAAAAGGGGATATGTTAAGGCACAAGCTCAGTTCTCACATGAACGATCTCAGGTCAGGTAAAGGTGAGGGCTTAACCGCTGAGCTCTCATGAGGCCCCCCAGAGAATAGCTGGGAATTGAGGAGTGAGACATGAGTTACCTTGTTTTTCCACCTCTTCTCAGTGGGAACTTGCTGGGGAGAGCATCCCACCCTTGAGGTTGGTCCGTGGTCTGAGCAGGTTTTGTTAACTGGCTAAAAGGCTGAGAGCACGCTGTCCACGAGCGAACTATGTAGTTGGGAGAGCTTAACTGGGGACAGAAAAGCCTGAGAAGGGGGTTTTCCTTTCTCCTTGGGAGGGAGAAGGAGGCTCCCACAGGGAGAACTCATCCTGCATGTCAACATGTAGCCTGCATCAGTAATAAAGCCTACACCTCTGCTTCACTCTGGTGGTCTCTTCTCCCATAAGTTTAGCTGGCTGATCACTGAAGACTTGGTATAGGTAAGAGCACCTGGCAGCCCACGGCAGTTAGGCTGGACAAAATCCATTTTAAGTTTTAGAAAAACACATCAATATAAAAATCATCTTAATAATGTTGATACATGGCAATTCTACAAAAAAATGAACTGTAAGGATACCTTCATTGTCAGTAATTTTACTGTCTATGGCACAAATAATATATGCCTTCTAGGATACCAGAGAAAACAGGCTATGATTATTAAGTGATAAAATATCCAGCATGCCAGAAAACATCACATCTACATCTTGGAGTTACACAATGGAAGGAAGGATACAGAGGAACTGAATTAAGGTTAACAGAAACTGAAAAGGAAAAAAGGAGAACAAGAGGTTTGAGGTACACCCAAGTGGGTCTATATATGACTGACAAGAAAAGGTAAAAAGAAAAAAGTTGAAAATACAGTATTTAAAAAATGGCAGAATTTTCAACCTATCTCAGGTTAGCCTTGTTTATTTTCAGTTGAGTGGGGAAAAATAGAACTTGTCATCAGATATATTTTTATAAGGAAGAGCAGATTTTCCTATGCATACATGTAACTCTTCATTCCATAACTAACTGTTTGGCATTTATTTGTTTTAAACATGCTCTGTTTTAAAGGAATTTCAATACTAGAGAAATCATTAAAGTATTACTTGAATAGTTTTTCAGTGTCAGTTTTTCAAAGAATTTGAGCGTAATTACACAGGAGTCAGTTCTGGTTGTTCTTTTGAATATTTTCATCAATGATTTCAGCTGACAGAATAGACAATTTGTATGAATTTGATAACCCCATCAATTTGTATGATTGGCTTGTCAAAATGTAAGATATTATGGAATAAAGAGCAACACGTAGTCTGTTCTGTTCAGACAGCCTGCCTGTTCTGACAGCTTCTATTTATCTACACCCACCCATCTCATGGTAAACAGGACTTATCCTAGGTAAAGTCAATTTTCTCTATTATATCTTCTGTCTCTATATCACATAATACCACAAACTCTCCAGAATTAAAATTGTGGGGCTCACAAAGAGCAACAGAGTGACACATGATGGGCATAAATAGGGTATCACTGAAAATAATCAAGTCAAATGCTATGAGTGGAAAAAAGGTAAAGTGGTTTTATAGTAAGAATGAACAATAAATGATAATATCAACTAATATTAAGAAACCTAAAGGAAGCCTGTTGCATAGAGCCCTTGGGAAGGATTTATAAGAGGGAAAATGACAATAAATCACCAGCAACAGGTGTCAATATTACAAAATAGGTGTGTACCAAGATTTGAATGTGAGTAAAATGTACAGATTTAAAGACAAAGTATGATACTTAGATAAACCAACTGTAAAGATGATGGCACTCCTAACAGAATTACACAAATTTGGAGGACAGGTGGGCTCAAAGGATAAGATAATGAATTCTCTTTTGGCTACTTTGGGTTTAAGATGCTTGGAGTATCTCCAAGTGGGGAAGTCCAATAAGGAGTTGGTAATATGAGATCAGCACTCAAGAAAGTCCACAGGGCTGGATATGTAGATCTGGTTATCATCTCTGCAGTTATAATAATTAAAGCTTGTGAGATCACCATGAGAGGGCCTTTACAAGATAATCCTCAATTAGGGGTAAAATATAAGTGATAATATAGAGAGGGCAGTTTTACAAAAAACAAACAGAGAAAAGAAGTACCCAGGAAAGAGGGCAAAAAGGATAAAAACTGAGAAAAGGCTACCAGATTCAGCAACTGAGAGATCACTAGAAACTCTGGAGGAAAAAATTTCTGTTGAATTGGTAAGGCCAAACACTAGATTGGAAAGGGCTGAGAAGTGGAAAAGAGGAGAAAATATGAATGAATACAAACAGCTTTGACAGATTTATCTAAGAGTATGATAGTGAAAATGGGGATAAATACGGGGTACTATAGTTTAAGGGTACAGGAGTATCAAGTAAAGTTTTTTTAAAAATTAAGGGAAGAGAGGGGCAGAGCCAAGATGGCAGAGTAGAAAGATGGACCTACTCTAGCTCTCCCCCGAAAGCCCATAAAATGTCTGTAAAAAATGACTAGAAATGACAAAATGACAAATTTCAGAGCAGCAGAAGCCATCCACAAAACAACAAAGTGAAAGAGATTTTCAGCCGAAGACAGCCTAGAAGGTCAACAGGAAGGTCTATTGCACTGGGCTCAAAGTGGAACACAGCTCCGTCGTGGCCGTGAGGCATGGCAGGGACAAGACCGGAGCAGGCTTAGAGGCACACAATCAGGGGCACCAGCTGCAGTTCCCAGATTCCTCAACCCACAAATGCCAAAGACAACTTCAAAGGTCAGCGAGAAAGTTCTTTCACCTTCATGAGAAGGGAACATGGTAGGCCCCGGACTCAGGGCAGTGGAGGCAGTGGCTGAGGCAAGCATCCATTTGAAGAGCCCTCAGCCTAAAGCTTCTGAGGGAATCAAGTAGCTGATCTGGGTCTCAGCCCTGAGTGCTGGTTCTGAGGTGAGGAGGAGCTCTGGTTGGTGGAGCTAGAAGCAGTTGTAGTCAGGAAAATCTACTTGAAGATCCTGGGCAGAAAAGCTTGTGGTGGCACTGAGAGCAGAGCTCAGGCCAAGAGAAGAGTAAAATCTTCTCCCTTGATTGTGCCATGTTGGAGGAACTGAGAACTTACAGGTCCCTAGAGTATACCCTCCACTTGACAAAGGACTCAGAAGTCAAGTAACAAGCTGGGACAATGCCCCAAAAGGGGAAAAAAATAAGACTACAGAAGGTTACTTTCTTGGTAAACAAGTATTTTCTTCCATCCTTTCAGATGAGGAAGAACAAAGGATACCATCAGAGAAAGACACCACTGTTAAGGTTTCTGCATCCAAAACCTCCAAAATAAATATGCAATGGCCATGGAAGAGCTCAAAAAAAATTTGAAAATCAAATAAGAGAAGTGGAGGAAAAACTGAGAAGAGAAATGAGAACAATGGAAGAAAATCACGAAAATTTTCTGATCGATAGAAGATCCCAAAAATGCTGAAGAAAATAACACCTTTAAAAATAGACTAATCCAAATGGCAAAAGAGGTCCCAAAAGCCAATTAGGAGAAGAATGATTTAGAAACTAGAATTAGCCAGATGGAAAAGGAGGTTCAAAAGTTCACTGAAGAAAATAGTTCTTTAAAAATTAGAATGGAACAGATGGAGGCTAATGACTTCATAAGAAACCAAGAAATTATGAAACAAAACCAAAAGAATGAAAAACTTGAAGATAATGTGAAATATCTCACTGGAAAAAACAACTGATATGGAAAACAGATCCAGGAGAGACAATTTAAAAATTATGGGGCTACCTGAAAGTCATGATGAAAGAAAGAGCCTAGACATAATCTTTCATGAAATTATCAAGGAAAACTTCTCTGATATTCCAGAAGCAGAGGGCAAAATAAATACTGAAAGAATCCACAGATCATCTCCTGAAAGAGATCCCAAAAGGAAAACTCATAGGAATACAGTAGCCGAATTTCAGAGCTCCCAGGTCAAGGAGAAAATATTGTAAGCAGCCAGAAAGAAACAAGTTGAGTATTGTGGAAATACAATCAGGATAACACAAGAGTTAGCAGCTTCTACATTAAGGGATTTAAGAGTTTGGAATATGATATTCCAGAAGTCAAAGGAACTAGAATTAAAACCAAGAATCACCTACCCAGCAAAACTGAGTATAATATTCCAGGGGAAAAACTGGTCATTCAATGAAATAGAGGATATTCAAGTATTTTTGATGAAAAGACCAGAATTGAATACAAAAATTTGACTTTCAGGGTGCAGAGCCAAGATAGCAGAGTACAAAGAAGCACATATGCTAGCTCTCCCCCCACAGTCCATAAAATACCTGTAAAGAAAGATTCTCAACAAATTCTAGAGCAGCAGAAGCCACAGAACAACAGGGTGAAGGAGATTTCCAGTCCAGGGTAACCTGAAAAGTCGACGGAAAATGTCTCTCACACCAGATGCAGAGAGGAGCCCAGCCCAGCCTTGGCTGCCCAGCATGGCTCTGGGAGGCGGATGAAAGCAGACCTGGGGAGGAGGGGTGGAATCTCCAGCCACAGTAGCAGCAGTTCTCAGATCCCTTCCTCACAGGCACCAAAGGTCAGTGACAGGGTTTTTTCAGCTGGTGGAGAAGGGCCTTCCCATAGCTCTGGCCTCAGGCAGTGGCCACAGAGGTCACATTGGACTTGAAGCAGCAGTTCCCACAGCAGCCCCTACAGCAGCCCTCATCCATTGTTGGATCGTAACCCCCAGGGCACTGAGCAGCTGATTCTTACCTCAGCCCTGTGTAGAGGCCCTGCAGCAGCTGATCTTTATCTCACACTGAATGATGGCCCTGCCCTCCCAGCTTATCTAAAAAATCAGCCCCCTACTGCTGGCTTGGCAAAACTGGAGGTGAGGTGGTTGTGAGAGGAAACTCTGCTAAGATTCTGGGCACAAAAATTTCTGCCTGCTCCCAGACCAGTGTACCACCTTGGAGGAACTAAAATCTTACAGATCCCCAGAGTATACCCTACTCTTGACAAAGGACCCAAAAGTCAAGTTGATTGGGAAAATGCCCAAAAAAAAGAGAAAAAAAATAAGACTATATATATAGAAGGTTACTTTCTTGGTGAACAGATATCTTCTCCCATCCTTTTGGATGAGGAAGAACAATGCTAACCCTCAGGGAAAGACATAAAAGTCAAAGCTTCTGCATCCCAAATATCCAAAATAAATATGCAGTGGGCTCAGGCCATGGAAAAGCTCAAAAAGGATTTTAAAAATCAAGTAAGAGAGGTGGAGGAGAAATTGGGAAGAGAAATGAGACAAAAAAATCATAAAAAACGGGTCAACACCTTGCTAAAGGAGACCCAAAAAAATGCTGAAGAAAATAACATCTTGAAAAATAGGCTAACTCAATTGGCAAACAAGGTTCAAAAAGCCAATGAGGAGAATGCTTTCAAAAGCAGAATTAGCCAAATAGAAAAGGAGGTTCAAAAGCTCACTGAAGAAAATAGTTCTTTAAAAATTAGAATGGAACAGATAGAGGCTAATGACTTCACGAGAAACCAAGAAATTACAAAATAAAACCAAAAGAATGAAAAAATGGAAGATAATGTGAAATATCTCATTAGAAAAATAACTGACCTAGAAAATAGATCCAGGAAAGACAATTTAAAAATATGGGACTAACTGAAAGCCATTATCAAAAAAAAAAGAGCCTAGACATCATCTTTCATGAAATTATCAAGGAAAACTGCCCTGATATTCTAGAACCAGAGGGCAAAATAAATATTGAAAGACTCCACTGGCCACCTTCTGAAAGAGATCCAAAAAGAGAAACTCCTAGGAACATTGTGGCCACATTCCAGAGCTCCCAGGTCAAGGAAAAAATATTGCAAGCAGCTAGAAAGAAACAATTCAAGTATTGTGGAAATACAATCAGGATAACACAATCTAGCAGCTTCTACATTAAGGGATTGAAGGGTGTGGAATAGGATATTCCAGAAGTCAAAGGAAC
>CM053770.1:446118763-446154053 GCA_028658325.1 Potorous gilbertii
GATATTCCAGAAGTCAAAGGAACTAGGAATAAAACCAAGAATCACCTACCCAGCAAAACTGAGTATAATACCTCAGGGGACAAAATGATCTTTCAGTGAAATAGAGGACTTTCAGGCATTCTTGATGAAAAGACCAGAGCTGAAAAGAAAATCTGACTTTCAAACACAAGAATCAAGAGAAGCATGAAAAGGTAAACAGCAAAGAGAAATCATAAGGGACTTACTAAAGTTGAACTGTTTACATTCCTACATGGAAAGACAATATTTGTAACTCTTGAAACTTTTTTCAGTATCTGGGTAGTTGGTGGGTGGTGGGATTACACACACACACACACACACACAAACAGAGACAGAGAGCACAGGGTGAGTTGAATAGGATGGGATCACATCTCAAAAAAAAATCAGATTCAGAGGTGAGAGAGAAATATGTTGGGAGAAGAAAGGGAGAAATGGAATGGGGCAAATTATCTCTCATAAAAGAGGCAAGTAAATGATTTTTCAGTGGAGGAAAAGTGGGGAGGTGAGAGAAAAAACATGAAGCTTACTATTATCATATTCAACTAAAGGAAGGAATAAAATGCACACCCATTTTGATATGAAAACCTGTCTTACAATATAGGAAAGTGGGGGAGAAGGGGATAAACTGGGTGGAGGGGATGATGGAAGAGAGGGCAATGGGAGGAGGGAGCAATTAGAAGTCAACACTCTTGTGGAGGGACAGGGTCAAAAGAGAGAATAGAAGAAATGCGGGGCAGGATAGGATGGAGGGAAATATAGTTAGTCTTATACAACAAGACTATTATGCAAGTCACTTGCAAAACTACACAGATATGGCCTATATTGAATTTCTTGCCTTCCTAATGGGGATGGGTGGGGAGAGAGGGAGGGAGAGAAGTTGGAACTCAAAGTTTTAGGAACAACTGTGGAGTATTGTTCTTGCATACAACTAGGAAATAAGAAATACCGGTAATGGGGTATAGAAATTAATCTTGCCCTACAAGACAAAAGAAAAGATGGGGATAAGGGAAGGGAAGGATGTTAGAAGGAAGGGCAGAATGGTGATAGGGGTAAGGAGTAATCACAATGCATGGTGTTTTGGGGTGGGGGAGGGAAGAGATGGGGAGAAAATTTGCAACTCAAAATCTTGTGGAAATGAATGTAAAAAACTAAAAATAAATAAATTTTAAAAATATTAGAGGGAGACTCAAGTATATCTGTAGTTAGCAGGAAAGTAGTTTATAAACAAAGAAGCACTGACAAAAATTGAGAGACTGAACTATTAGAGGAAATGGGATCACTGTCATCAGAGACTGGAGTAATGGAAGACAGCAGAGAATGATGTTATGGCTTGATATATATTTTTTCACAGAAGACTAAAACAAGTCTTGTATTGTGAATAATATAGGAAGTTGAAAAGAGAAGAATAAGCTTCAACCAGCTGCTATGCAGAGTCCAATAGTATCAATTAGCAGTGAGGACCCACTTTATAACTTTCTCCAATACTAGTGCATAGTATACGACTAAGAGCAGAGAAGCTGGATGGTGTGGATAGCTCACCATGGGAATATGACAAGGAGCAAGCAATGATGAGACAAGTGATTAAATAGTTAGAGATCATCCATGAACTAATTATCTATAGGGTCAAGACACATAAGGTGAAAAAAATGAGGCCAGAGTGGTGATGATGGCCTGGGAAGACAGGAAGGGCAGAGTAACCAGAGGTAATGGTAAACTATCTATATATGTGTAGGAAATAATGAAGTACAAAGAGAGACAGAAGCAAAATAGGTTATGGTCATGTGTGTGACTGAGATAGAATAAAAATGGAAAATCTCTCCAAGGAGAGATCAGGTGGTTGCTCAATGCCCTGGTCATCTTGTTTCTGTTTTCTCAGTCAATGAGAATATTTTTCTTCCAAAGGATGTTTAAATAATGGCTGAGAGGGAGTTAAAACTGAAGATCTTTAAAACTGAAGACAGTTCACCCAGCTACCTTTGATGAGCTCAAGTCACCAAGATCAGATGAATTATTTCCCAGCACACTGAAAGAACTGGAACTTATTATTACTGTCAAGTCATTCTTAATAAATTCTGAAATATAACTGAAAATAAGAAGGGCCTGATAATGGTAGATTATCCTGATTTTGCAAAAGGGAAGAAAGTAAAATATTTGAATACACTGAGCTTGACATTAATTCTTGAGAAGATATTCCTAAAGGAAAAGTTAGTTAACATCTAATAAAAGAAAGAACACATCACAAAAACCAGCACAGTTTTATCAAGAATGTCATGCCAAACTGATCTCATTTCAGTTTTGGATAAAGTTACTTAATTAGCAGGAGAGTGCTATTGATAACCAAAATTCTTACAGAGAAGGTGGGTGACAAGAGTCTCATGCTATTCTTATAGACCTATGGAAAGATACAGATTGATCATCATTACTAGGACGAGATAAACATAAAGTCTTCAGTGTAGTGTCTCAGGGATTTATTCTTAGCTTTGAATTGTTAAACAGCTTTATCAGTGTCTTGGATGCAGGTATAAATGGTATACTTATCAAATCTGCAGATGACAAAGTCTGGAGGAACAGCTAATGTATTGGATGACAAAGCCAATATCCCAAAAGACCTCAACAAGCTCAACTGCTGGGTTAACTCGAATAACTTGAAAGCTGATAGCAATAAGCCTTATACTGGGTTTTGGAAAATAAACTTTTCTAATATAATGGCAAAGTATGGCTTAGCACTTCTTTGGAAAAAAGATACCTAGAATTTATTATTTATCTTAATATGATTCACTGCATGATCTCTAAATAAATAGAGTATAAGAATATTATTGTTTATAAGAAATGAGAAGCAGGTAGATTTCAGAAAAACCTGGGAAGATTTACATGAACTGAAGCAAAGTGAAGTGAGCAGAAGCAGAAGAACAATTTATTCAGTAATAGCAATACCGTATGATGATTAACTATGAATGACTTAGTTATTCTCAGCATTACAAGATCTAAGATGATTACAAAGGACCCATGACGGAAAATGCTATCCACCTCTAGAGAAAGAACTGATGGAGTCTCATTGCATTTCAAAATATACTGTTTTTCACTTTATTTTTTTTATTTTGGCCTCTTTCTTCTTTTACAACATGACTAACATGGAAATATGTTTCATATGATTCCACATATATAGCCTATATCAGAGGAGAGGAGAGGAGAGGAGAGGAGAGGAGTGTCTTAGGGAGGAGAGAAGTGAGAGAAAGAGGAAAAGAGAAAATTTGGAACTCAAACTTTTTCGAAAACTAAATTTTAAAAATTGTCTTTACATGTAATTAGGAAAAAATAAAATGCTATAAAAATGAAATAGAATGCAAGCTCCTTGAGAACAAGGAATGGTTTACTTTTCTTTGGATCCCTAATATTTTGCACATAGCAAGCAATTAAGAGTGTTTCATTCATTCATTCATTCACAACAACCTTTTGGTACACTCTTAACTTCTACTTGTCTTGGTAGCTGACAAGAGAAGTTTCTAGGACAGGATGGGGGTTCTTAATCTAGGGTCCACTGGGTCTGTGGATTTGGGTAGGAAAAATGCATCTTTATTTTCATTAAATTCTAACTGAAATTTATCATTTCTTTTAATTATCTGAAAACATTCTGAGAAGTAGCCCACAGACTTCTTCATATTGCCAATAAAGTCCATGACTCAGAGAGCCCATGCTCTAGTCTAGGGACATGTATCCCCTTCTAAGGAAAGAGGCATCTCAACAAATGAAATATTAATATAAATAAAAAGAAAACAAATGTACTGGCATTGTTGGAAAATAAATCACTGAGCAATAGCAGTCCTCTAACCCACATCGTCAATTCATTCTTTGATTTTTCTCAAAGATTAAAATACTAGGAAAGTTTGTAGTCAACATTCATGGACATATTTGAAAAGTAAAATGCTATATATCTTGTATATTTAACTACAAATTAATTTTCATCATACACACATCCATATCACTACCCTTTATGTATTTGAAGTGATTGCTATCTATAATGTGACAAAAGAATAACAGGCTATCAATAGCTCTTATCACACTATACCTAGATATAAACTGAGCTCCAATCAGTGATTAAAATAAGTTGTAATAATTACAATTATTTATGACTTTCTGTTAAATATGCACTCATTGCAAAATCTTTGCTCAAAAAAAAGTTATATTCTTAGACACTTACTTTGATACGTCAAGTAGGAAGTCATTCAATTCAGTCTGTTTGGCAAGGCCTCTGCACACCTGACATAAATTAAAGCACGGAGGCTATTAATTGCAGCAGAAGAGACTTCTTTTCATTAAAAAATAAAATGGTAGGGATGTCATTTGTCTCACTAATTTTCATAGTCACAAAATAACAACTTGGTTTGTGACTGTGGTATCATGTTGTTTATATCACAAAGCGGGCATACCTCCATCTAACATGTCAATTGGTTCCATGAAAATGGACACCACAAGGGGCACTTAGTATAAGATGAACAATGCTTTTAATCAAATGTTACAGAGCAGAATGTGATAGTAATAAAATAATGCTACAGTGCAAAATGATATTGTTTGGGAAAAGCTGTAAGAGGAATACCTATGGGAGTTGTTGTTTAAAAAACCTTACTTTGGCAAACTGCATTATATTTATTATATAGCCCTATTTTCTTTTCCAATCAACAGTTTCTTAAACACTGACTTCTAAGAAGGGAGTGAAAAAATTATGCTTTTTAGAAGGTTCCCTTTCCCTTGAATACTGACTCACAACAGATTATCCATAGGCCCCTTCACTATCCTAATAAAAATGTTCACCCAACATCAAAGAAGTGCTATTTCACTGGGGGAGATGGTACAAGGACTAACTTTGTAACAGACATCTCTTGTGTCATCTTTAAATTTGGTCATTGTCATAAAAATAGCCAGAAATCACCCTGTGGTTAAAGACTCATATACTGTTGTGACTTTTTCAATCATATCATACATTCAAGTAAATTGGCCTCTTAAGTATAGGAGACAATTTAAGAGATAAGAATAGGGACTGAATCTATGATTTTATTGGTATAAGAAACTTCTAGATGAGGAAACTTCTTTACTAATACAGTTTGGTCCCTTCTTTGCAATTTGCAGAGGACTACCTAAAGAACTGAGATCTTGGGTGTCTTGGACAGAGTAACCAAAGCAGCATGCCTCAGAGGCAAAATTTGCACTGGGGTTTTCTTAATGAAGAGCTTTAAGGATGGCTCTTTATATTGCACTGTAAGAGTTTAGCAAATGATCTTTTGAAAAGTTTAATGCACTAACCCAAGCACCTAACAAACTGTCAGCAGTTTCCTTTTCAGGAGACTATTTCCTAGAATTTAATTAATGCATCCTGTCCCTTTCTGAATAAGAGCACAAATATGGAGCTGGAAATTTGGAGCTTAGACAACCCTTAGCTCAATTTCCTAATTTTACAAAATAGGAACAAAGGCCCAAGGAGTGCCTTTGATTTGCCCAATGTCACACAGGTAGCAAGTAGAAGAGATAGTTTTGAACACTGGGCCACTGACTATAAAAAATACCACGTTTCCGAGAACACAAAAATCATTAACAGGACCGGGGAACTCTAGGAGTCATAGAGTAAACAGCTCCATGAATTACTCTAATTCAATGACACGGTTGACTTAGCTTTGCCAGAAGTTTCTTAAGGTAGAACTGCTAGGTGTGGTGCTTTTTCTTCTTCTAAAGCATACAACATATACTACTATACTTTGTAGGTTTTCCCTACGATTCATTCTCAAGTGTGCACACAGGGCACTTGTCATTGTCTTATGAGAATATTACTAAGACTCACTTGTACTTGATGTATTGCTACTGAGGCCCAGGCAAGATTTGCTGTTGCAACCTGAAAAAGAAAATAGGAAAATATCTAAAACTATTTAATATCAACTTCACTTTAAATTTCAAAATTATGTCCACAGATCTTTTTGCAGAATTTTCTCTACAATGGCTAAAGGACAATTCACTGGCAAATAGATTTTCTATTAGAGTTCTCTAATAAAAAAGCACTGAAATACATTTTTGAGGTCACTGAACTTGTAGATGCTTTTACAGATACAACACCAATTCTGATTTTAAAAAATATATATTGAGCTTCTTTTTTACATTTCTTACTCTTCTGCACTGTAGAACCTCAGTACTGTCATGTTCCCTGTTATTTCATATTAAGGCACATGGTAAATTTATTGACAAGAGCCACAGGAATCTCAAAGGGTTTACAATCTTTTTCTAGTCCAGCAACTGTTCCTATTAAATTATTTTTCAATGAAAATCATTCCTTATTTTTAAGAAATAAATCTAAAGATTAAACATCTACGGTATGTATTAATAGTTTAGTTTGCTATCATTTTTATTTGACTATCTGGAGATAAATAAGATAATAGAACATTGAAAATATTCCCATTATCAGTAGAAAAAGTATGCATATATGAATGCGTGTCATTGTGGAGTGGGGGCCACAAGAACAAGGAGAGAAGTAGCCTTTATTTTTGCCTTAAAAGCTGTGACAATTTGTCCTAACGTTACAGCTGATTTCTTATTATGATGACTACAATGATGATTTACAAACATGAATAAACGACCTATTTATTTCAGGCATTATTCAAAGACAAAAACATTACACCACAGTAAAAAAATATGGATACCACCTTTGAAGGGTATGGCAATTTTCTTTAAAAAAAGCATAACTATGCTTTACAATGAATTATTCTAATTTACTCATGTGATTTTGGAGAATATTTGGTTCTGGATAACTTCTTAACCAAATAATATGTTTCTCCATTTGACAAAGACATACTGGGAATCTACTTTACATAAATAAGACATAATAGGTACTTAAAGACATATCAAGTAGCTATAACAATAAAGCTAAAAATTGCATGACTGCTTCTTTACAGTCTAGACATGAGGTTTTACTAGTGCAGAGAACTCTTTGTAAAATATATCTCTATATCTATATGTTTTTTCTTTTTTTCAATTTAGTTCCAGAACCTTCTGCAACCTATAAACTTCAAAAGCTATTTGGAGTACTTAGAGTGCTCAGTTCACAGTGCTGCCAACATGTCCAAGGCCAGACCTGAATACAGGTCTTCCTTACCATGTGGTCAGGTCTGTCATATTTCATTATTAAAACAAAAGCATATACAACACAATTCTCCTTTTTTTGTAGGTGAAATATACAGTCTTAAGAAATGCTATCATACCACTTCTTGATAGAGAAGATACAAATATTTTTATCATAAAAATATTACTAAGATAATCACAATGTTAATATTAAAAAAAACCTTCCATTTCAACAGCTAACAAAACCGTTTGTTTTTAAAAGCTTCAGTATAACTATAGGGACATACGTAATCCAACAAAGTATTTTAAACCTGACTGAAACATGACCAACTTTCAACTCAGAAGCAAACAGCTGATGAATCCTCACCTCTTGGTGACAGATATGGAAAGCTTCTTTGCCCCAGTTTCGATACAGTTCAAGGATACCAATGAGGTCACCAATTGCAGTGACAATTGGTAAACAAAGAACAGACTGGATACGTGTCCCTAATTCCAGTCCAGTACCTTTGGGAAATCGTTCATCCTAATAAGAAAAGAAGGGAGAGGGAAGGAAAAAAGAGAAAACAATCTCCCCAATCAATTTTAGCAAATCAAATCAATAAACTATGATGTATGCTATCTAGTGGAAAATACTAATAATCAATACTATTCACTAGTAAGCACTTACCAGCTAAGTGACCACCTGGCAAGTCTCAAAATCACAGAACCTCAGTATTGGAAGAGACCATCTGGTTCAGTTTATCTAATCCATGTAAGAAAAACTTCCTGTACCTAACAGGACCATACCCAAATGAACTGGATGGTCTCAGGAGGTCTCAGTAGGCGCCCCTTCCTTAAATATGTTTTCTACGCAAACGTTGGATAAACATTTGTCAGGGACATTTTATTTTTTTGGTTACGACTTAGAGGATATAGCTGCCAAGGTTGCTTCCAATGCTGATCTGATTCCTTGATTCTGTTACCCTTGCAAAAGTGTAGGTTTAACTGCTCCCCAACGCCCAATCATCCCCTCACACACCCATGTCTTTATATTCTCTGTGTTGAGTTCAGGCCTTTGTTGAAGTTTTCCATAAAAAGTCTACTGAGAAGTTTTTGGTACTAAGTGTAATCTCTCATGCCACTTCTCATATGGAAGTTGTCATGTGATCACATCCAACTTAACTTTGCTTTGATTCTTAGGAAGAGATGATGTTCCATTATTCAGGCATAAGGAATCACTGAATAGATCAATTAATACTCATGCATGTATGAGTGCATTATATATGTTAAAAAGTAGGCAAACCAATACTTAATTGATGAAAGCCTTTGACTTTTTTTATAAGTAATTATAAGTAATCTCTGAACTTTGCCATTCTTCAGGAATCTTCTCCTCTTTGACATATATTGAAAATTAAACCCAGAGTACCTTAAAAGGATGGGACTAACATGCACTGTTTTGGTATTTAGACTTTATTTCATGTGCCACTTCTTCACATATTACTTTGGATACTGAGGGAAGACATCCAATAGGGGTAGCCAAAAGACTATATCACCAAACACATGTGGGAAAACCTTGTGTCTTATGCATCTCTCTCTTTTATCCTCCTTTCACTTTCATCTGCAAATGCTCTGAGGATGACCTATATTAAGTTGGACTTCAAATGAAGCTCTTTGGAGCCCTATTTTCTCAACTCTCCTTTTCTGTTTTATTAATTTGTAATTTCAGTTTGAGAATCACTAACTTTCCTTGACATATACTTGAATATGCTTTATTATCTTACATACCTCATCAAGTCCCCCAAGATTTTGTCCTCTACCTCCATCTCTCTCTGTAGTTTCTACATTATTTACTCTCCTCTGCTTAAGTATCACCTCTACTCAGACAACTAACAAATATATATCATACCTCTAAACGCTCCAAAGAGCTCCAGTCATACTGGTTAATGAACTCAAAAAGTCATCCTAGACTCTTCCCTCTTTCTCTTCCCCCATATCCAAATAATTTTGACTCTGTCTTTAAAAGATCTTTTTCCTCCATTTACAAGACCAATTACAGTTAATATTTGCATCTTCTCTTTCACCTTGACTGTAGTGATGGTCTCCTAATTAGCATTCCTGCTTCCAGTCTTGTTCCTCTCCAAACCATAATTCACACAGTTATCAAAATAGTCTTCCTGAGGAATAGATATGACTATCCCACTTCCTTGCCTCACAATTTTTAGTACCTTTCTATTTTTTCTATGTTAGAACACAAACTCCTCAGCATAGTGATTAAGGCAATCCATAATAAGACTCCAACCAAATTTTTCAGCCCTATTTTCACATTACTCCTTCTCATATACCATATCCTAGTCAAAGTGATATGCCAGCTGATCCCAGAATCTGAGATCCCATACGGAATCTCTGTGCATTTTCATAGCCTGTCGCCATCCCTGAAACGCTTTTTGAACTCTACCTCTTAAAATTCTTAACCATCTCCTGTGGGAAGCTTCTCCAGAAGTTCCAAGTTGTGGCTGCTGTCTCCCTCCTGAAATTAACTATCCATGTGCATGCAGTACCCTTCCATTAGGATGTCAGTTGCTTGAGTGTAAGGAATGTTTATTTTTTGCTTTATATGCACAACCTCTGGAACAGTGCTTTGGAAAATAATGCTAAATATTTGTTGAATGAATGAATCTTCCATCACTTTTCCCCAAAAAGTTCTGTAAATGATCTTAGCTCCAAAATACTGTCATTGATTATTGCCTTCTCTCACAGCCCAGAAGGAAAAATAAAGCTTTTTCCAGGCTTATATAACTTCTGGGTTATTTGGCTTTCTCGCTGTAGTAACGTTTTCACTGGCTAAAAACGATGTAGCTTAGAATCAGTAGCATTATTTTTATCCATTTCTCATTTTTGGAGTGAATAATAATTACTCTAAACAAGTCACATCAGAGTCGTTGTGGTCCCACAAAGGAACATTTTTCCCATCTTAATATTTTCAATTAATTTGGGAGCTATTCTTACTTTTGTTCTAATAAATTCCAAAATTAATGCTATGTCTATAACCAGCCAGTATCTTCTGACTCTCTTTCTGAATAAACTATTCATGCTGTACAGGTATAAGGTTTTTGGGTAGTCTATAATCATTTAGTCTCATGTCTTTTTTTTCCAAAAAAGTTTCCAAATTTTTACCAAATTCTCCTACACTCGGTTGTATAATGAAATCATCAAACATCATGGCATATATTGACTTAATTTGGAGGATCTTGTCAGGTTCTTCATATAATTTATCCAGACGTGTATTTTCTGCAAAGGATATGTACACACAAACTATAGATTTCATAGTTGTCTGTTCATTTATACTCATAAGCACTGTGAGGAAAGAGGGCCAAGAGATTCATGAAATTTTTTAATGCCTTTGGATATATAAGGAGAACGAAAGAAAAATTAAATTTATTAGATGCTAACTGTGTGCCCAGTAGAGACATAAATAAATTAAAAGCAAGCATAGTCTCTTCCCTCAAGGAACGTGTATTCTAAGCAGAAACAGACTGAAACCAACTTCTTCAGCTGTTTCTATAAGGAGAACTTGGACCTCCCCTTCTACTTAGTGCCTACTTTTTTATATCTTTCACTTCACTTATGTGGAAAAATATCAATATTTATGTGGTTCAACTCTTCTAGTATTTTACAACTTTATCAGTTGTAGGACAAAGATAATTAAGTTAAATTAACACGTTGTATAATTATGCTTTAGAAAAATGGTATTATAAGGTTTATCAAATCACTGTCAACTCAATATTTCTAGATTTTTAATGTTAAGAATTTAATCATAATGTAATACTCAAATAAAATTTAGGTTGACTAAGTGAGATAGTAAAAAGAGCACTAGATTTAAAGTCAAGAGGCCCAGGCTTCTATTCTCTATTCTGTCACTAATTCTATAGACTTAGAAAAGTCACAGAACCACTATAGGATTTCTTTCTTCATATGAAAAATTAGGAGGTTGGACAATATAATTTCCAAGTTTCCTCTTAGCTCAAAATGTTGTGATATACTTATTTTACATGGTCACATTTCAAAAATATCCCAAATGAAATGTTTACATTAGTCTTATAGAGAAATTACTATACTTTCTTTAGGATAACAGGACACATGTAAAATCAAATAATATTAAAAAGAGGTTAGGGAATTCATTAATTATTTTCAGTATTCAAATTAGTCAATAATTTTCACAAGAGATGAAAATGGCAATTTTTATCTGAGGCAATTATTCTCTTTAGGACTTTGGACTATTGACCATGGTTAAGTTGCAATTCATTTTCAGCAGTTTATCCTACCTGCAAAGTGTCATTACGAATAAATCTGAATATTACCCAAAACACAAACATCAAAACCAGTACTTGCAGATGATAATGTTTTAAAAGTCAAAAATGCCAGTTACCTAAATACTCCAAATGATTCAATGAAATAAATATGAATAATCTATAAATTGTAATTAATGGTTCCCAACCTCTAAGCTTACTGTAAAGATTATTTGAATCCATACATATATCAAGAATTTTCATTTTGATCTTTATTTAGCACTAAAAAAACACACAGCAAGAACACAGCTACTAATGTCATGGAGGCCTGGAAAAGTTGATGTTAAGGACATTCTTACTAAAAAAGTTTGGAAATTAGTGATGTAAGGTATAATACAAATGTAAGGTGTCATTAATGTTATTATTGTACTTAGTACTGCTATATGAAAATTGTAACTGCATTTAAAAAGTAATTATAGAATGATTAAAGCTTAGTATTGAAAAGTACCTAATATGCTCCATTCTCCTTGTTTTACAGGAGAAGAAACAGAGATGAAGGCAGGTTAAGTACTTATACAAAGTTATAGAACTAGTTAAGGGCAGAGCCAGTACTAAATCCCTAAGGTATTTCTTGCTTTACCCACTAAGCCATTTTGTAAAGTCAAAACTATACGTAGACTATAGACAATTATTCAAGACTTTTATATAATCCAGTGAAACCTTACATATCCAAAGGCAGTTCTCATCAGGCATCCTAAAAGATTAACAATCTTCAGCCAACGATGAGATAAGAAACAAAACTGGCCCAAGGGCAGCCAAAACAGCTGCCATTGTCATTACTTGAAAATGTGCCCTTTGAGGCCCTAATTCATTGTTACTTTAGACAATAATAAGGTAAGTTATCTAGATTCTAAACCCTTAGCAAGTTACAGGCAGCAAACTAGATGGGTGTGTTTCTAGGAGACAACAGGCTGAGAACTGTTAACGGTGACAAAAGAAAGGATCTTTTTGAAAACCAAATAATAAAAAGCAGACATAAAAATCTCAACAACAAAAAAAAAGGTAGCCTGGGGCCATTTAGCTTAGGGAATTATCTTTGGTAACCTCGGAGAGTATCATCTATTGTACACACAAGTGAGAGTGAACAATGACCACTTGACTGGGAGTCCAGAAGGATGGGTTCTAGTCTAAATTTTATCACTAAGAGTTGTATGACTTTGGGAAATATGCATACTATCTCTGGGCTTTGGTTTCTTTATCTGTAAAGTGGAGGAAAGAATATAAAATCTTTTTGCAACTTTAAAATTTTATGATTCTATGTACATAATGACATTAAGTCATTCAAAAATGTTAAATAAGTTTTCTTTTTGAAGGTTGAGAAAAAACATATTTTAGAATGATTTCAATCAAAATAGTCGATATTTTTGAATTGTTGATGTACAAAAAAATTTAATTAATAGGAACTTTTCCTTATTGTGGAATGTCCCCTTCCTTGGGGACATCAGGTAAATGATAGCAGATGATATCTATATTTGGATAATTGTGTCAAATATGTGGCTTTTCAAAAATTCTGAAAAAATAATAAAATTCCAATTAAAGACATGTAGAAAACATATAAAATTATAAATCAATATCCTAGCACTTATTAAAAAATTATGTTGTGCCTGCTCCCAAGGTCAAACAAACAGGGAGTTTGATGAGTAGAACCTGGTCTTAATGCAAGATGAATAATTGAGGGTGGAGCAAGAAAAAAATACCTAAAGGACAGCTCACATCAAAGCAGTAAGTCATAATGTATTTTAAAAGATCAAACATAAAATTTGCCATTACAAGTTAAAAATAATTTACCCCAAGAATATCTTCTACTAGCATTGTTTTCCTTGATTTGGCTACATAAGCAGATATTGTTGTACCATGGGTAATTGGCCCAGCTGGGATGAGTCGTGGTTTTCCTTCCTTTACTCCAGGTGGTGTGAACATACATAGACTCTAGTAAAAAGAAGGGGGTAAAAAGACAAATAAATAATATGTATCTCATATACATATACACTTTTGTGTTAAGCATTTCAGGACTCAGTGGGGAAAAAAATGAAGGAAGAAAGAAAAAAGATAAGCATTTTGTTGGGTGGGTTAGTTTTGCTTTGTTTGGTTTGGGATGTATTTTTTTTGTTTCTGACAAAAATTACAAGGAAGCGCTAAGTAAAGTAGGTTCGATATGAACAAGAATTATAGGAGAGAAACATCTGAACATAAATTATACTCATGCCATAAGAAATAATGAAAGGGACAGTTTCAGTGAAACTTGGGAAGACTTGTATGAATAAATACAGTAAACCCAAATAACTAAAAATTTAGAAACTCTGACCAAACACAATAGTCAACCACAATTCCAGATTATCAATGAAGTGATAATCAGAGAAGTGATAGGAAAGTTAACAAATAATACTTAGAGAAATTTGAAATTAAAATTTATATTAAAAATTACATTTTTTTAACTCATTTTTTCAGTCTAGTCTGACTCTTCATGATCCCACTCGGAGTGTTTTTTGGCAGATACTGTGGTAGATTGCCATTTCCTTCTCCAACTCATTTTACAGACGAGGAAACTAAGACAAATAGGGTTAGGTGACTTGCGTAGGGTCACAGAGCTGGTGTCTGTGGTCATATCTGAACTCATCCTGACTCAAAGTCTGACACTATCCACTGAGCCACCTAATTGCCCTCATTTATTTTTACTTGCTCTGCATTTCTGGCTTAACTACTAAAATAGAAACACTATAAGAAAGTCAATCATAAATCACTGTCAAAAATGAATCATCAAATATACAAGTTTCCCAACAATATCCAAATAGGATATCTAATTGGTATGCTCACAAGTATCTAGATTTTGGTTTTTTGAAGGTGAACTCACAATGTATTTAATAGCAAAGCATTTTGCTCAAAGTGGCACTAGATGGCAGTATTAATCAAGAACTTAAATTTAGACCATTTCAAAAACATAAATTAAGTACTTGCTTCATGTAGAACAGTATTAGAACCTACAGAAGAAAATAAAGTCTAGCTAAAACAGCACTTCATTGAGAGAACTTCCAAACTATGATTGCAACAACTTTAACACTTATCTAAAGCCTATAAAAAAAAGTTAGCTATTTGGTCACACATTTATAAGAACAAAAATAATTTGCATTTTAAAAGTAGAAAATGGATTCTCAGAATATTCACAACATTTGGAAAATGAGTGATTACCAGAATTTGTAGTATAAATAATAAACTGTTTAAGACTGATCATATAAATCCATTTTAACTAACTCTGTGGCACATCAAATAGTTATCTAGAGAAGTCTGTAGGTCAACATTTTTTATCACTCATTGAACTATATAAAAAACAAAATTATTTGAAATATAATCTAGGTATATACTTTGTGGTTAATAAAAATCAAGAAATGTTTGAAAAATAAGATGCTGGGGGATCTAACATGGTAATTCCCCTTCAGGAAAGACAAATGATTCTCAAATACCAAACTCACAACACCTAGGAATTAGCAAGTGACTGTTTACTTAAAAAGCAAACCTTGTCCTTAGAGGACAAAGGTTTCCCAATATTTAACTCTTGTTTAAGAGTTAACCACCTGACAATACACCTTGCAGAAATTATATAAAGCAAACAGTATCAGTCATCATAATGTCTTCACATTATTTTTTGTAGTATATACTTATTAAGGTATAACTACGTAAAGCCTTGTGTATACATTCCTCTGTGTGTGTGTGTGTGTGTGTGTGTGTGTGTGTGTGTGTGTGTGTGTGTCTGTATAAGGGCAATCTGTGCAGTAAAAAGCATGCTGCACAAGTCAGGAGAGTTAGGTTCTTTGTTCTTTACTTTCTGACCTTGGCAAGTCACTTCCATTCTATGTAAAATAAATGGGGTGTTTGAAATGACCGTGAAGGTCTCTCTCAGTGCTAAAATTCTATGTTCTATTTACACTTTGCCCACAGTTTCACTCGACTTCATAGTTATTCTCTACTTTTTACCTAGTGTAAAAAAAATGGAAATGAAAAAGCATGAAAAGCCTTATTAGAATACTGAATTTGGAGTCAGAATCTGGCTTCATAATCTAGACTCACAATTTACTATCTGTGGGAACTTGTAAGACATTTAACCTCTCTAGATCTCATTTCCTCATCATGAAAATAAGAGGGATGAACTAGATGACCTCTACACCTCAGACCTTTAAAATTTTAATTTTATAATTCTATGAGCTTTAACAATCTGTTTAAAACTGCAGTCTATTTTGTTCCACATCTGGCACAAATGGCTGCTGTTCTTGTTCTTATTTCTATGAGCATATCATAATGGTACTTTTAGCATCTAGTTAAATGTTGATGATAGTTGTTACACAATAGTTACTTCCTAGAGTTTATACTTGAAGCAAAAGCATGATACTCCAAAAGATGGCAAAAATATTAGTTTATTCTAAACCTATTACTGACTACCTGCTATTCGCATAGAACTGGGTTTGGCAATGAAGCAAGGATGATAAGCCATCATAAGGTGCCACTGATTCGTGTGAACTTGTGACAATTCATGCACTATTAGACTAATAATAGTCTTTATGTAACTCTAGAAGGATATATCCTGAAATTCTTCAGAAATTGTCATTACACAGGAATCTACCCTCCTCTCTCCAAGAGGATAAGGTTCAGAAAATTCCTGACCCTGTTTTCCATAGCTGGAGCCAGGAATTTATGCCATAAGAACTCACCTCCTGGGCCACATCGTTGAAAGCTATTACTAGTATAAAAGCCACCATTGGTTGTTGAGTGAAAGTTTTGTGTACACACATACACACACACACACACACACACACACACACACACGAGACTCTAGGACCTAGGTCCATTCTTAAGTCTAACTGTTCACTGGACCTCTCCAAAAAGGGCAAAAGGCAAAAAGTATTAAACCCCTCAAGTCACTCTCTCCAACTGATTCCCTTTCATAAGCCAAACTTAAGGGATGGCTCCAACTCATAACAGTTCAACTCAGTTGGTTTCCCCCTCAATTGAGCCACAGTAGCTCAAGAGTTAGAGGCATATCTAACATCAGCAGACTGTTACTTCTGGTTCATTGTTGTAGCCAAATAAGGCATGTACAAGAAACTGTACAGTTACCAAACACGTTTACTTTGCCTTAACACAATAAGAATAGATACAGGGACACTTAGCTTCTATAGATGTTGTCAATAGGGTCCCAATTCCACAAGTGGTGGGACTTTCTATGCTCTTAGGGTCCCAATTCCACAAGGGTGGGACTTTCTATGCTCTTAGATAACCAGGAAATTGAATCAAGGGAGACAGAAGTCCATCAAGTCTCAGGGATAGCTTTTTCACCTTTGAGGAAAAATGAAACCCTGCTGAAGGAAAGCAGGAAGGAGGATGTGTCCTATCACATCAAGTCAATCAATTTACTCCCAACTTGATGATGAATAAGAATCTCAAAGGATTAAGCACTTACTATGTGATAGGAACTTTGTAAATGTTGGGGATACAAAGGCAAAAGAGCACCCCCTTGTAAGGTCATCGAACTGATCAACCCTCTAATTTTGGAATTCAAGTAAATGAATTCCTATCAACAGAATGTGAAGATCATGGGCCTAGGAGAGTTCCTGGCCCAAATTGTGGAGGGGTAGTAGCACAGCCTTTCAGATTGAGAAATCCCAAATCCAGATGCAATCTCAAAGAAGGAAATCACAGAACTGAGTTGTGGGAACTCCTGAACTTCATATTCTTGGTTAGCAGAGGAAAGATTACTGGGCAACAAATTCCTGTTACAGTTCACAGCCCTGAACTTCTAGAAAACAAAGGCAGTTGTCTTCAGTAGTTCCAGCCTTTTAGGAAGGCTATGATTACCTCTTTATAATAACCTCAAGTTTAGAGTTTTCAGGGATCAATCCTTATGGAGGAAGAACACTGCCACCTTAGAGAGAAGAGGATCCTGAAATCAAGTCTTCTATTGTTACTGGGCAATAACAGAACTTGTAAAAGAAGAAAATCACATAGGTGGCCTGAGTTTAAAAAGTAGCAAGGTACGAGGTACCTAATGAGCCACACTACAAAGGAAGAAGAAAACAAGATTTCTTCCTCTGCTACTATGAAATTCTTGAACTGTACTAGTTAGTACAATGAGAAAGGAGCAACCTCAAGTGCATTTTCCTATCAGGGAGAGTATAAGCCTTTTAGGCAATATTGGGAGAAAAATTCATTTTTATTTTCATTAGCCTCTAACTAAAATTTACCATTTCCTTCAATTATGAATGCAGGAAGTAAACCACTCTTCTGAGAAATGGGTCCACAGGCTTCACCTTACTATGAAAGGGGTCCATGACACAAAGAAGGCTAAAAACTCCTGTTCTATATAGCATGTGCCAAGTCACATGATTGAAATTGCAATCTGGCAATTTTCTATATCTCAATGTAATACTTTTCTCAATTATACTCTCCTGAGAGGTCACAACTACAAAAATGAAATTTTGTAGGGGAAAAAGAATATATCGATAAATTGTATCAATTTATCAATGTCAAATATTTTCTTTAATTGAACTCATTTCAAAATCAACACCATCTGATCTCAAGCTAAAAGCCCAGATGATGCATTTTGCCTGCACGAAGCAAGCTTTGCATATGATGTTCTCTACATTTTTTGACTGTGCTCTTCCCTCATTTTTGTGCTCTTCCCTTATTCACTGTTCACAAGAGACTTTAAGAATTCAATTGTAAGGTATGCAACTTGATTTACCACCAAAATAAGTATCTACAAGTGACAGAACAGAATTTTCCTGCTCTCTCCCACTCACCACAAACATATACACACCATTTGTGCATTTATAAAATGTGGTATAATGGTTCAGTCTATGTTTATAGAATTAAAAATTTAGAGGTGAAAAAGGATCATAGAAATCATCTGGTTCAATTTCTTCAATTTACAGATAAGGTCACTGAGGCCCTGTGTTTAATTGACATGTCCAAGGTCACAGAGTGAATCAGAGAGGTAGGATTCAAACCCAGGTCTTCTGTTCCCAAATTTAGCACTCCTTACATGGTACCTTGCTGCCCTGATTTTTTTTTCTGTGTACCTTAAGTACCTTCCTACTTTACCTACTCCTGATTCTAGTTCTAGCTTGGATACATATGCTGCTTATACAATTTATCCCTCAATATGTGAAAATATGATTTAAACATCAGAAAAGTGAATGTGGCAACATGAATTTGGTCCATAAAAATCAGTCACTGCTTCCAAAGCTACTCAAATTGAAGGTGCTATACTTGTCCTCCCCTACATAACTAATTCATGCAGTGGTCAAATACCTAATACCCAGGTATCTTACACTGAAGATCAGAAACTCATATATGAGAAGATTGCACATGTCTTTTGCAACTGTAAATTGTGAATGGAACTTAGCATGATGCCAGAAGGCAGTGAACTACAAAATGTTAACAGGAGTCAGCTGGTTATGACTGTCGATATAAGTAATTCAAGATGTTTTCACTCAGGTTCTCAGGTGTAGTGCTTTGTAGTCTCCAGCTAACATCCACAAGCTAGTGATAAAAAGAGATTTATATATTGTGTATGGATTACAGTACAGAAAGCTTAGCTTGCCAAATACATTAATAGATACTAACGGAGTTATTACCTCCCTTGTAACGAAGACACTGAAGCTCAGAGTAGTTAGATGATTTGTCCATAGTCATATAGCTATAAAGCGTGAAAGAGAGAATTCAAACCTGGCTTTGGCTGCCTTTTGCTCTAGTTCTCTATTCACTCTGCATTTCTCATTCACTAGTAAAGACCAGTAATTTTGCTATGGCTGACTTGCAATCAATCTCACCTTGAAAAGGTGACATCAGCAACATAAAGTCATATGACACTCAATTACCATCGTCATAGACCACAAAAAATCTTGTCCATTTTAAAGAGACCTGGTCTGTTTGGTCACCATAGAAACTGCAGCTCTCCTGGCTCTTTCAATGTATAGAACACCTCTTAAAATCCAAAGCACACAATTTACAGAAGCCTTGTCCTCAGGCCAGAGGTAGAAGAACTGGTGGAAATAAGGAATGGGAAACAACTCTTAAGTGTCTGGGTTATCTGTAGCCTTGGGAAGTATGGTACATCAAGGAAACCCTGACCCCATAACTAAAGACAACATGTCAGAGTTGCCAGAGATGTGGCAAGAAGTTAGAATACACTGGAATACCTTACTAGTCAGATATCCTAGATTGATATGGACCAAATCTTAACCACTAACATTACTATGGTCAATTTAAGATCACGATGTCTAGTATTATGTCTGAATATGCAACAAGTGCTTCAATGGAAAAAAAGACGAAATACCACCATAATCACCAACAAGTTTCCCATAGCTTTGGTACTGAAGGAGGGTGCATTTTAATAGTTTATGATATAAACTACTCTATTTATGGTGCTTATTTGTGGAAATTTTATTTATTTTATTTATTTGTGGAAATACAATCAGGATAACACAGGATCTGGGAACTTCTACATTAAGGAATCAAAGGGCTTGGAATGATATTCCAGAAGTCAAAGGAACTAGGATTAAAACCAAGAATCACTTACCCAGCAAAACTGTGTATAATACTTCAGGTGAATAAATGGTGATTCAATGAAATAAGAGGACTTTCAAGCATTCTTAATGAAAAGATCAGAACTGAATAGAAAATTTGACTTTCAAACACAAGAATCAAGAAAAGCATAAAAAGGTAAACAGGAAAGAGAAATCATAAAGGTCTTCTTAAAGTTGAACTGTTTACATTCCTACATGGAAATATAATATTTGTAACTCTTGAGATTTTTCTCAGTATTTGAGTAGTTGGAGGGATTACAAACACACACACACACACAGAGTACAGAGTGAGTTGAATAAGAAGAGATGATACCTCAAAAATTAAATAAAATTAAAGGGTGACAGAGGAATATATTGGGAGGAGAGAGGAAGAAATGGAATGGGGCAAATTATCACTCATAAAGGAGGCAAGAAAAAGCTTTTTCGGTGGAAAAGGGAGGAGGCGAGGGGAAAAAGGGAAGCTTACTCTCTTTACATTTGGCTTAAGAAGGGAATGGCATGCTCACTCAGTTTGGTATGAAAGTGTATCTTGCATTACAGAAGGGTAGGGGAAAAGGGGACAAATGGGGCGTGGGGGATGATAGAAGGGAGGGCAAATGGGAGAAGGGAGTAATCAGAAGTAAACACTTTTGGGGAGGGATAAGGTCAAAAGACAGAATGGGATAAATGCGGGGCAGGATAGAATAGAGGGAAATATAGTCTTACACAACATGACTATTATGGAAGTCTTTTGCAAAAATACACATATACAGTCTATATTGAATTGCTTGCCTTTTCAGTGGGGATGAGTAGGGAGGGAGGAAGGGAGAGAAGTGGGAATTCAAAGTATTAGGAATGAATGTTGAGAATTGTTTTTGCATACAACTGGGAAATAAGAAATATAGGTAATGGGGTATAGAAAAGAGAGAAGGGGATAAGAGAAGGGAGGGATGTGATAGAAGGGAGGGCATATTGAGGGAAGGGTAATCAGAATGCATGGCGTTTTGGGGTGAGGGGAGGGGAGAGATGAGGAGAAAATTTGGAACTCAAAATTTTGTGGAAATGAATGTTGAAAACTAAAAATAAATAAATCAAAAGGGATTTATATGTCTATAAAAAAAAAGTTAGAACACATTAAAATACCTTACTAGTCATATATCCCAGATTGATATGGACCAAGTCTTATCCACTGGCATTACTATAGTAGGTCAATCTGCTATCAAGATGTCTAATATTACGTCTGAGTATGCAGCAGGTGCTTCAATGGAAAAAAGACTAAACAATATCATAATCACCAACAAGTTTCCCACAGCTCTGGTATTGTATGAGGGTGCATTTTACTAGTTTATGATATAAACTACCCTATTTATGGTGTTTGATTATTTCTTCAGATTGTATCATCTGATTTTATATCTGAAGTTGCCAGTGGCCTTCTGTACAGACAGTCTAGTAATTCTAAAGGATCCAAGTAAACCTTAAGGATATAGTCTATCAGATTTTGGTAAAAATCACCCTAAACCAGATCCCAGCATTCACGGCCAAATATTGGAGGGACCTGATGAAGAATGCAATTTAAGCTTATGATACCATTCTATCTTCAAAGCAGGCAAGAAAGAGCAAAACAGGACAGAACACAGTTGCTCTAATATTACACAGTTCACTTTGCATAACTAGATACTCTATTTTTTTCCATGAAGAAGTACACCAAGAACAAAGTAACATCCTTGGTCTTAAGAACTTATATTTCTCAGTTGCCTATAATTTGACCCCACACCTCTGATAGATGTTATAGATATAAAATATAACTTCCTTCACCAACTAGGAGAAGCATCTTCAGACTGGGAACTCTGTGTATAACAAGGAGACAAAGTCTATGATGTGGGTATACATATATATTTACTAGTACACAAGACGTGAGGGACATTGTCAAATCAGTACTCCCTCTCATGTATAATGACAAAGAGGGTGCAACCAGCCAACCATGAGATGCCAGGAAAATCCACTTCCTCTTCCACATGTAGTGGTAACCCAAAATCTTGTATGCCAATCAGAATTTTTGCAATACTGCTGACCATCCTAGAGGTTATGAGGTAGTGGGGAAACTGACACTCTTCCTCATTTAATGGAAAAGAAAAAGGATCATGTATATTCCCTGGGGCATGGTTAGAATAAAATCACTTATCTTTCCTATCTAGAACTAAGTAATGTATGAGGTTTTGGGCAAAGATGCAATGGGTTTCCTGAGTATCTCAGTGTCTGGGTGTGTACAGGATTTACCAGACTGCCAAAGGGGTCCCTGACAAATAAAATGTTAAAAATTTCTGCATTAGACTGAAACTCTACTTACAATATTAGATAATCACAGAATTCAGGGATGGAAAAGACAAGAGTGGCAGTCTGGTCCAATCCACATCTGAATAAGAATTTATTATGTAAGTCCAAAACGTAACCATTGAGCCTTTGTGCAAACATCTGCAATAAGGGGTAACCCGTTAGCTCCCAAAGAATGCCAATTGCACTTTGGTAAGTGCTAATTGTTAGGAAATGTGCATCAAGTCTGTTACATTAAAGGAACTAAATATTTTTGCTACATTAATGAATAAATGATGGTCCAAATAAGTATGACTTGGCTCTGTGTCTGAAGACAAGGCATTTAAAATTTCCAAATCTTAAGTTTATTCATTTGTAAAACGAGGATAACCCTACTTCTTTGCCCATATTATTGCTTCATGTCCACACCACAAAAGCTCTCTTATTTTGCCTGATTCTTTAAAGAACACTGGAAACAACTCAGAATCATGTCTGCAAAGTGCGTCAGGACACAAGACTTAGGATGTTTTGGAGAAAGGAGTGCAGCCAGGTGCTCTTTGACCATCCTTTCTGTTATCTTAAATTTCAGCTCCATGTAAACCATATTTGCTCCTTCTCAAGTAAAAGGTCATTCTCCTTGGCAGTGAAAACAAGCAAATGGTAAGTCTCATCACTACACCTTCTTGTCATTGTGTAAGCATTCTTCTCCCTACCCTTCCCTGCTCCTTTATGCTCTCACTAAAGACAAACTAACAAGTCTCACTTCACTGTGATCCTTAGGCCTTCTGAAGAGTATTCTTACAAGAATAAACCATTCTTTTATTTATCCTTACTTACATGGTTCCAAATTTTATGTCTTTTTAAAAAGAATTCTTCATGTATTTAATATGTTTGACTAGACACTTTCCTTGGTTGTTGAGTTGTTTCAGGCAAGTCCGACTCTTTGTCATGTCATTTGGGGTTTTCTTGGCAAAGATACTGGAGAAGTTTGTCCTTTCCTTCTCCAGCTCATTTTATAGATGGGGAACTGAGGCAAACAGGATTAAATGACTTGCCAAAGGTCACAGAGTGTCTCAGGCCAAATATGAACTCACTAAAATGAGTCTTCCTGCTTTCAGAATGTACTATGTAGCTGCCCCTCTAGTCTCCTTTCATGGAATAATTTATAAATCATATGAAACTCATGCCCAATTTGTCCTTTCAGAGATTTGGGTTATAGGATCTATCATTGTCTTTTCTCTGAATATTTTGAAATCCAGTTTTTGGACGTCGGAGCAAATGTCAGACATTTCTCCTACTTATCAATTATGAAATTAAAGAGGGCATAATCATTGCCTCTCAAGATTTCCATAATTTATAACTTCACCAACAAATTCATTCTTTACTGGTCAGGATCAAATTTTGATTGTAACAGTTCTTCCACCACCTTCTGAAAGATAAAATTATTCTGCAATCACAGCAAGAATTTGTCACTTTTAGTTTAAAAAAAAAGATCTTTACCATTTGTCTAGAGAATTGAAATTCTTCCTCATAACTATATCTCAAACAATTTGCCATCTTGTGTCAGAAACTTGCAATCCACTTCTTTTTCACCAGTAGTCTATACCAGAAATCAGTAAACTCTGGCATGAAGGCTAAATCTCACTTGCAGTCTGTTTCTCTAGTGAACCCTGATCTATACTACTGTAACAAGGGCTATGCCAGGAATGCTGCCCAGAATTTCCTTACCTCCTTTTGGTTCACCATGCAGAAGCTTTGGGATCTACTTCAGGACATTTAATAACCCAGAGCTAAATTAGTTCTTATTTATTTATTTTTAAAAGTGTGATGTAGTACATGTAAATGTAGTAAGTGATGCAATAAAAACCTTGAGTAGTTTCTTAGTCCTCCATCATCTCCAGATAATGACACAGGGCCAAAGACTGGACCACTTAAAAGACAAGTTATGGCTGATGGTCTCTTGCTTCTACATTCCATGTGACATTATGTAACTCTGAGATTTCAAGTGATGAGGTACAGAAGACATGGCTTTCTTCACATCAGAATTAAGACAACTTTGTGTAGCAGCTAACACAGGAAAATTCAGCTGGATGACTGCTCACCTGGGTCCTTGGATCTCATTTCCTATTTTGGTCTTTCCAGATTTTAGGTGAATGAGTATTGTTTGATGGATACGTCCAGATTAGGAGGCAACTTTGTGATATTATTCCAAGTCTTGGGAACCATCTGGTCTGAGTAAATTACAGCAGAGGAACAGTCCCTAACAACTTACTCCATTGCTTTCATATAGGTCAAATACCAACAAAAATACTGACCCAAATCTCACTATTTTACCACCAGAAATATTCTGGAAGTTGTTTGGAGAATTTACAGCCAAAGTAAAAATGTAAAATGCCTCATAAGCAATCCTTTACACTGTTTTGTATTCTGGAGACATAAATATTACCCAAGATATTATAATAATTGTTTTGAGTTACTAATTCTTATTTTAAGTCTATGCACTACTAAATCCTATTTTAAGTCAATGCACAATGGCTTTTGTGTTTATTAGCATTGTGTGTACGTAAAGGAATAAATTACCTGTCCCATATAATTCATCCTGAACATTAAGTATCTTTTTATTTACATAGTTAGTATTCCAAACTACCAAGAAGATACTTTATCGAGTTAGATGAAATAATTTTTAAAAATTTATTTGATCTGGTACTGACTATAAAATACAGTGGTGGATCAGTGGAATAAAACAGGTATATATTACACTATCGTAAATGACCATAGTAACCTAATATATGATAAACTCAAAGATACAAGTTTTTGGAACAAAATATCATTATTTGACAAAAAATGCTGAAAAAACTGAAAAATATTATGGTAGAAACTATGTATAGACCAAAATCTCACACCAAATGCCAAGATAAGGTCAAAATGGATACATGATTCATTCATAAAGGGAGATGCCATAAGCAAATTAGCAGAGCATGGAATAGTTTATTTATATTTAGGTATAGGGGAAGAATTTAGTACCAAGAAAAATACAGAGACCAACACAAAATGTAAAATAGGTAATTCTGATTACATACAATTAAAAAGCTTTTTCACAAACAAAACCAATGAAACCAAAATTAGAAGGAAAGAAGAAAACTGGGAGAAAACTTTTTTGCAACTTTCTGATAAATGCCTCATTTCTCAAATATAAAGAGAACTGAGTCAAATTAAAAAATACAAGTTATCTCCGAACTGATAAATGGTCAAAGGATATGAACAGGCCACTTTCAGAAAAAGTAATCAAAAGTATATCTCGTTATGTGAAAACTTGGTCTAAATCACTATTAATTACAAAAATGCACATTAAAACAACTCTGATGTACCATCCCACACCTATTAGATTGGATAGTATAACAAAAAAGGAAAATGATGAATGCTGGAGGGGATGCTGAACATTGTACACAGCAACAGCAATACCATATGATAAACTTTGAATGAGTTAGCTATTCTCAGCAATACAATGATCCAAGACAATCCCAAAGAACTCATGATGAAGCATGTTATCCGCCTCCAGAGAAAGAACTGATACTGTCTAAATACAAACTGAAGCATGCTTTCTTTCTGCTTCCTTTGTTTTTCTATTTGAATCTTCTTATAAAAAATTACAAATATGGAAATGTTTTACATGATTGCACATGTATAACCTATATTAGATTGCTTACCATCTCAAGAAGGGTAGAAGGAAGGGATAGAATTTGCAACTCAAAACATTTTTAAAATGTTAAAAATTATTTAAACATGTATTTGGGGAAAATAATATATAAGAAAAACTCACTGGGAGCAAGAAGAGGTCTATATCTAAAGGAAAGTAATTTTTAGAAGTATGAATGATGGAGAAATAGTAAGGTTCAGATCTTAAAATCTACTATAGAGCAAAAAACTTAAAACTTTTGTTATGAGAGTAGTAGAAAAGATCAGATAAAGAAGAATCAAAAACAATGAACTCAAAAACTATTAGCTATATTTGAGAGCATAAATTACTTTGGAAGGACTTTTTTACAGAACTGTTGAAAAAATGGGAAAGAGGACTTAAAGAAATTAAGTTTAAATCAACATCTTAAACTACTTATCACAATAATCTCAACCTTGATATATGACCTGAACGTGAAAGTCTATATCATTTAAAAAAAACAATTCAACAAGAAATATATAAGCTATCTTTCACACATAATGCTATAGAAAACTCCTAATAGGAAGGGAGAAAAAAATTTTATTAATTAAAAAAAAATTTTAAAATAGGTTACTTTACAGTTTGAAAAAATAATAAAACTATAGATTATCTTTGAGTCAGAATATCAGTGTTAGATCTACAGACTAAGGAAATCAAGGAAATAGGAAAGATTGGTGAACATTTTTAAAAAATGGAAACTTAAGAGGGACCATCAACTCGATACTTATTTTTAGACATGAACAATGTGTGGATTAGTTTTGCTTATTTAAGCTTATTTGTTTAAAAAGGTCGTTTCAGTTTTTTTGTGTTTTCAATGAGGAATGGGGGAAAGTAGATAGGAGGGAGAAAAAAGAAATGCCTTATAATCAAAGAAAAATAAAATTATATTTAAAAAATACAAAGAGAAGGGCAGTAAAATAAGAACTATACATGTCCATAAACTGAGTTCCTATCAAATAAAAATCAGAGGAAATGGTCTTTAGATAATAACATAATCGGTCAAAATCTGCTAACCTGCCTTTGCTACTTAAGGGTCGAAACACAGAAGATAGATGGACAGACTGAAAGGCCTATCTGAGAGCTAATGTGGTCAACTGTTTTTCATCCTCTGTTTTCAAAGAGGACGAATGGCATGGGAAGATGCCTTGATTTGTGCATGAATTGGATTTAAAGGGAAAGGGTCCCACATAAAAGAAAATATTTATAGCAGCTCTCTTTGTGGTGGACAAGAATTGGAAATCAAGGGGATGCTCATCAATTGGGGAATGGCTGAACAAGTTGTAGTATATGAATGTAATGAAATACTACTGTGCTATAAGAAATGATGAACAGGAAGACTTCAGAGAGGCCTGGAAGGATTTATATGAACTGATGCTGAGTGAAAGGAGTAGAACCAAGAGATCATTGTAACAGTAACAACCACAGTGTGCGAGGAATTTTTCTGGTAGACTTAACTCTTCACAGCAATGCAAAGATCTAAAACATTCCCAAATGACTCTTGAGGCAAATGCCATCCACATTCAGAGAAAGAACTACAGAAACGGAATGCAGAATGAAGCAGAATGTTTTCCCTCATGTTATGTTTTGTTTTTGTTTGAGTTTTTCTCATGATTTCTCTCATTCATTTTAATTCTTCCATGCAACATGACCAATGTGAAAATGTGTTTAATAAGAATGTATGTGTAGAACCCATATAAAATTGCATGCCGTCTCAAGGAGGGTGGAGAAGGGAAGGGGAGAAAATCTAAGACCTATGGAAGTGATTCTAGAAAACTGAAAACAAATAAATTATTATAATTAATAATAGTAAAAAAAAAATGAATTGGATTTAAGTGAAGCAGAATTACACAAAGTCATCAGCCTCACTCTCTCTTCCAGTGTCAATGAATTCCAGTAGGGACAAAAGTCAGGAAGACCAGCGATGGCCTGGGATCTAGTGGATGACCCTGACATCTTCCATGTCTGACCAAGCTCTAAGCACTCCACAGTGCCTGCTTCACTTGTGTTTATGGCTACTGAAACAAATTGTTGTCATCATCTCATTCCCCTGGAGGAAGTCTTCACACCTCACCAACTAGCCCATTGGTTAAGGCCATTTCCTGAGGCGATTTTACTGGAATGTGATGACTGTGAATGCTATAGCTGCTTGAAGCCATGGGTGAGAGTGGGGGGACAAGTGGACACCAAAGGTGGATGAACAGGCCTGAAAAGGGCTCATCAAGTCCTCACACCAGATGTACTAGACTAGTCCTTCCTGAATACGTCATACATGCCGTGTGTAGCTAATGTGGTCAATTAAGTATTTACTGAACACTCCTTATATGATCAGCACTATGCTATACATTTTAAACGGAATCTAAAAGAAATCTTGACCAATATTAAACTCTATGATCACAATGAAATTCTTTATAATCTATGTTCTAAATTCTGTTATTTAGGAGTAGTTATAGTATATTATAAAAAATATTATACAGATACTGATATATAAGCTACAAATTTGATTCTATAAAAGATAAAGGGAATTGAATGTTACTGGTTGGACACAAAGCATAATGAAATCTCATTTTAAATGTCACTATACAAACAGAATTAGAGAATTTTGATTGTCCTGAAAATAAGTTAACCAGATATAAGAAGAATCTCTCTGTAGAAGTAAGCCTCTGGAACCCCACTCTCTACCAACCTATCACTCATAGGACAATTTTAAGAAGCCACAGATAATCTGGAAAGAACAATTTCTTTTTTTCTTACAAAAGATAACATTTTTACATATAGATAAAGCCCCTACTTCTGCCTCACACAGAGCAACTACTGAGGGCCACTATTTATTTTAAGGAGTTATTAGCAATAGCAAAGTAAATGTTAAAGCAATCTAATTTTTCATTTCCTTAAGTTTTCAAAAATTAAATATATACGTTTTAAAACAAAAGTACAGTTAAAAAATAAAATAGCAATTTATAATTTTTTCAAAATAATTTTACTCATCAGAAAAAAATTTAGAAAAATATACTTATTGAAAATAATTCAAATGAATTTTTAACAGATACTTAACTAAAATAAAATATGTGACTTCTTAAGCAGTTTTTATGGCTTAAAAACATTTTACATATATTATTTCATTTAGATTACATGATTTCCTATGAAACAAGATGTTAGTTATTATAGGATCTTAGAAACAGCTGATTTTTGACAATATAAAATATCAGAACCTAAATCCATTATATACTTACATTATTGCAGTCTCCCAGGAAATAGAGTGCAAAGCCATCTGCTTTTGTGGCTGCCAAAGTAACAATAGAAGCAGTAATTACTCTCAAAAGAAAATATAGATGAATTTTCGAAGTTAAAATTTTAAATATATTTCACTAAATATTTCTGAATGGATTTAGTGACATTTCCGAAATCAATAAACTCTCTGACTCCTAACTCTCCCTCGTGTCCCATATTCAGTCAATTGCTGAGTCACACTGATCCCACAATCACAACATGTCTCCCATTGGTCCTTCTCCTCATTCTTAGGGCTAGCCCCCTTATTTAGACCATCACACATTCTAACTAGTCCCCCTGCTTCCATTCTCATCTCTTGCCAAGGCATCCTCCACACTGCTGACTAAATAATCTCCCTAAAACATAAATTGGACTATGCTGTTCCCCTGCTCAAAAAGAGTTGGTGGGTCAGATATTTCTCTCCGTGGTATCTACAATCTTTGACAATCTGCCCAGACTTATTTTACATCACTCTCCTTTCTAAGCTCCGCGGTCCAGCCAAACCAGCCAATCTGCTGCCCCCATATTTGGCATTCTATTGCCCACCTTTACGTCTTTGCACAGGCTGTCTGCCAGCCAGGTCAAGAATGCACCTCTTTAGGGTAATTATTATTGCTGCAACTATTATTACATGTGTATCAACCAGAAAAACAGCAGCTCCCAGGGCAGGGATGGTTTTCATTTTTGTCTGCACACCTCCCAGCACCTAAACATGCTGCCTTGCACATAAGGACTTAACGAACCTTTGGAAAAGACAATTATTTAAAACTAGCATGGAACTTAAAGGGTAAATCAAAGTTAGGTCCTGCTTCAAAAAACATTTATTCCCTAAAACCATCCCTGTTAGTGATCTGTGATAAACTCCTAATACTAATTAAAATGTGTATCAGTCAGTTCCAACAAGGCACAGTAAAATCTTGGGTAACCAACATGTTTTTGAGAGAATTTCTAATAGATGGTCAAGTTTAGTAGGCAAACATCATTTAATCATTGTGGATAGAAACTTTCTAAAACATATCACACATCGCCCTGGCTTACGAAATAGATGATAATGAACTTTAAAAGTCTTTTTTCTGATCACTCTAGCTGATCACTCTGAACATGTAACTATGCTGTCATTTTATGATCCCTTCCTGCTCTACTAAAGAGTGTACAACTTTTCTGCTTTTAAACTAAATGGCTGCAAGTGAGGTACTTTTTTAATTCTTATTTTTCATTCCTCCCTCTTTTTGTCAACCATAATGTTTCCAACTTGATATTGCAAATCCGATGTGCCACTTAGAAGTGTTTATAAAGGAGAAAAAGGGTTCAGATAGCCTGAGAGTTTTCTCAATTTATGTTTATGTATACGTGGGTGTATGTCCATGTGTAGGCAATAAGCTTTACTGAGTAGACTTTATGATAGCTACTTTTGTTTTGAAGCCTTTCCCCCTTCATTTCCTGGTTGCCAGTTACATTTTCTCAGTGAAATTATCTATTAATGGAGAATAGTTGGCATGAAGGCAGCAGAAAAGTGGTACAGTGCCTGCTTGGAAGTTAGAACGCTTGAGTTTAGATATTGCATGTAAGGTCCTATATGACCTTAGGTAAGTCATTTAGTTTGTCTGGGCCTTAGTTTTTTCATTTGTGAAACAAAGAGGTTAAACTAGATAGTCTCTAAGATTCATAATCCACTCTAAAACTATAATCACATATTGCTGTAAATGTTTTTTACTTTTGCATGAGAAACCATCAGGCTCCACGGATGCCAGAAAAAAGAAGAAAATACCTTGCATCATTTAAGGTTTTAAAAGTATTCTTTCCCCAACCTCATCCAAGACATGATGTAGGTAATAAATAATAACTCATATTTGAAGTATGTCTTAAGGTTAACAAAGTATTTTCCTCATAACAACTCTCTGAGCATGATAATCTAAAGATTTTTACCCCCTTTTGCTGAAGAAGAAATTGGGGCTCAGAGAACTTAAATTGATTCCCCCAAAATCATATCTCTAATAGAATTACACTGAAGAGATGATAACATTTTTAGTATCTTAGTACCCATACTAGGTTAGGCACTTTTAGCCCTTCTGCTCATAGTGACAACAAAAGAGATGAAAGACTATGAAATCAATAACAGCAGGTAGCCCAGGCCAGTCTATGAAGCAAATGGGTTCCTACTTTTTTTATTATAACACTTGTTGTGTTTGTTCTTTGTTCTCAAAGAAGACCATGATGTCAAGATGATGACATGACTTGCAGTTGACTTTACTCTGGGTGAGGGAGGGCTGTGCAAGGTCACCAGCTTCACTTTCTTCTCCTGAGCCATTTGGGTCCAGTGGCCTGACATTCATCAGGATGACTGGAGATGGCCCAGGATGCAATGTGAGACTCTAGCCCTTTTAGGGCAAGGTCTTATTATATTCCCACTTTGAGTGAGACACATCCATTCAATGAATAGGTTTCTTTAAGTAGTTTCTCAAGGGATGGCCCCTTTAATTAATTAAAAAAAATCAGACTGAGAGTGGAAGACCCTCAGGGTTCCTGGGTAAAAGAGTAACAGTTACTATTTAGTAATTACATTCACTCTTGAAGGGACAGAACACCTCAATGTAATAGATTCTGTATTTGTATCCAAAAGAGAGAAACAACTTTCCCTTACTCATACTCTATCTAGTCTCTTGCCCTATAATGACCTACTTTCTCTTATCTTAAAAGGCTGAATCAAGTCAGTGGGTCACAGGTACCTAATCTACCCAAAAGTGACATAAAAGGTGTATTTCAGCACAATGCAAGCCAAAGTGGCATCTTCTCCCCAAATTATGACAAAGTTAGGCTGCTTAATGAACTGAAAATAAATCAGAATGTCATTGCTGTACTTAATTTTCTTTTTTTGATTGTTTTTTAAATTATCTTATTTGTTGTCAGTTTTTTACAATCACTTCCATATATTAGATTATTTTTCCCTCCCTTCCTCTCCTTCTCCCTTCCCTCCCCCGGCCCTTCACAAGACAGTGTGCAATCTTATATAGATTCACACATACATTCGTTTTAAATACATTTTTGCCTTAGTCATGTTGCATAGAAGAATTAAAATGAATGGTAGAAACAATAAAACAAAATAAAACATAACAAAAGAGAAAATGGTCTGCTTCATTCTGTGATCCAATTCCATAGTTCTTTCTCTGGATATAGAAGGCCTCAAGAGTCAATTGGGAATTTTTTAGGTCCTTGCATTGCTGTGAAGGACTAAGTCTACCAGAAAAATTCCTCGCACACTGTGGTTGTGGCTATATACAAAGTTCCCCTGGTTCTGCTCCTTTCACTCAGCATCAGTTCTCATATGCCCTTCCAGACTTCTCTTAAGTCTTCCTGTTCATCATTTCTTATAGCACAATAGTATTCCATTACATTCATATACCACAATTTGTTCAGCCATTTGACAACTGATGGGTGTTCCCTCGATTTCCAGTTATTGGTCACCACAGAGAGTTGTTATAAATATTTTTGTGCATGTGGGACCCTTTCCTATTTTTATGATCTCTTTGGGATACAGTTCTAGAAGGGATATTGCTGGGTCAAAGGGTATACACATTTCTTTGAGCATTTTTCCATATGACTATAGATCAAGTCTAGACATAAATGGTGATTACTATATTATCTCCAACAAGTTTTGTACTGTGTGGGAAAGAACCTGTATGTAGCATTGTCTCTGATGCTCTGATGCCCCATCATCATGAGGAAATGATCTGGGATCCTCATAGTTCATGTCAGTGAAGCACAAGCTCTGGCAGGTTCTACCATGATGAAAGGGACCAGCAGAACTACAGAGGGAGAGTCTTCATCACCAATAATTTTGCCTTTGGGATTTTCTTCTTGGTATGATGGCATTTAACATTTTCACAAAAGGCTTAGGAAATGAATAACTGGCATATTTTTCAATCTGACAATGAAAGACTTACTACATCAGGTAAAATAATGAGGACATCAAAATATACTCATAGGCTACAACTTCAGGTCAAATCCAGGGAGGTCAAATTTTATTTTATTTTTTAAATCTCAGTTAATATTTTTCCAATTACATGTAAAAACAATTTTAATGTTCTTTCCCCCCCCAATTTTGAGTTCTAATTTATCTCTATCCTTCCCCTTTCTCCCCCATTGAGTAGGCAAGAAATTTGACACAGACTGTACTTGTGTAGTGATACAAAATGTATTTCCATGTTAGTCATTCTGTGAAAGAAAACACAGACCAAAAAAAAAAATACCAAGAAAAATAAAGAATGTAAAGAAAAAGTATCTTGGATCTATTTACATTCAGGCTCAATCAATTTTTTCTCCGGGGAGCTACAGAATTGTCTTGGATAGCTGCATGGCTGAGAAGAGCAAAGTAGATACTGTGTACAATGTTCTCTCATTGTCACTTAGCATACTAAGTCTTTCCATGTCTTTCTGAGAGCTTATCTCTTAAAGCATACCAGTAGTCCCTCACAATTATATGCAACAATTTATTCAACCATTCCCCAATTGCTAGAGATTCCCTCAATTTCCAATTCTTTCCCACTACTAAAAGGGCTGCTATAAGCATTTTTGTGAACATAGGTCCTTTTCCTTTTTAAAAAAATCTCTTTGGGATACAGAATTAGTAATGCTATTGCTTTTAGGGTTAGAGTTAAAGTTAGAATACTAATACTAATTTAGGGCTACAACTTAGTCTTAGGGTTTAGGGTTATAGCCAGTTGGACAGTTTTAAATTGCTCTCCAGAATGGCTGAATCAGTATACAACTTCACCAACAGTACATTAGTCTTTTTAATTTTCCTACATCCTCTCTAACATTTGTGATTTTCCTTCTCTGTCATATTAATCAATTGGACAGCAGTGAGGTAGTAGCTCAGACTTGTTTTAATTTGTATTTCTCACATCAGTAGTGATTCAGAGTATTTTTTCACATGACTCTAAACAGCTTTCATTACTTTGTCTGAAAACTGCCTATTCATATCCTTTGATCATTTATCCAATTGAGGAATGGCTCTTATTTCTATAACTTTAACTCAGTTTTCTATATATTTGAGAAATGAAGTCTTTATTAGAGAGACTCACAGTAACGATTCCCAGCTATGTATTCCTTTCCTCCTAATCCCCCAACATACTCTCTCTCTCTCCTTTTATACTATCCATTCTCAAGAGGTTTTGATTCTAACTTCTACCTCTCCCAAACTGTTCTCCCTTCAGCTGCCCCCACCACCCTTAACCCCCATTTTCCTGTATGGTGAGATAGAGTTCTATACCCAACTGAGTGTTGATATTATTCCCTCTTTGGGCAAGTTTCAATAAGAGTCAAGGTTCATGTGCTCTCCTTCCCACCTACCCCATTTTCCCCTCCTCTGTACAATATTTTCCAGGCCCCTTTTATTTCAGATAATATATCCCATTCTACCTCTCCTTTTGCCCTTCTTCCAGTGCATTCTTCTTTCTCATTCTTTCATTTTATTTTTTTAGCTAATCATACCATCATATTGAAATCACACTTCTGCTTTCTCTCAATGTATACATAAACAGTTTAACTTTATCAAATCTCTTATGATTTGTCTTTTCTGTTTACCTTGTTATGCTTCTCTTGAGTCTTGTATGCAAAAGTCAATTTTCTACTCAGCTCTAGTCTTTTCATCAGGAATGTTTGAGTCATCTATTTCATTGAATGTCCATTTTCTCCCCCCAAAGGTTAATATTCAGTTTTGTTGGGTAGGTGATTCTTGTTTGTAATTCTAGCTTTTCTATCCTCCAGAATATCATATTCCAAGGCCTCCAATCCTTGTTTGCAGAGACTGCTAAATCTTGTCTTATCCTGACTGTAGCTCCATGATTCTTTTTTTTAATTTTTTTTATTAATAAATTTATTTATTTAACTTTTTACATTCATTTTCACAAAATTTTGGGTTCCAAATTTTGTCACCATTTGTCCCCTCCCTCCACCCCAATACACCCAGCATTCTAATTTCCCCTATCACCAATCTGCCCTCT
>CM053770.1:446154553-446176780 GCA_028658325.1 Potorous gilbertii
GGATACAGAAGCCTTGACTTCTATGTCTTTCCCTGAGGGTAAGCATTGTTCTTCCTCATAAGAAAGGAAGGGGGGAAATATCTGTTCACCAAGAAAGTAACCTTCTATGGTCTTATTTTTTTTCCCTTTTCTGGGCATTTTCCCAACCAGTTACTTGACTTCTGAGATTCCTCTCCACCCCCCCCCTTGCCTCCAGATCAGCCCAGCTAGTGCTTGGGGTCTGAGATTCAAATGCTGCTTCCTAGCCTCAGGGCTTTCAGTGGGGGCAGGGCTGCTATTCAATCTGAGATTAAATTCAGGTGCTCAGGTGGGGGCAGGGCCATCTCACTGGGCTCAGTTCCCTCAAGGGGTTTATGTGGAGACCTTCAACAATGGATCCAAGCTTCTGCCTGTTTTGGGAGCCCCTGTCTGCTGCTGCCTCCACTGCTGCCTCCCAGGGGGGCCTGAGACACCTCGATCCCCCCTCAGCCAGTCAACCAGGCTCTCTCACTGACCTTGGTGCCTGTGGGTGGAGGGAACTGCATGGCTGCTGGAGATTCCGTCCCTGAAACCTGCTCAGATCTGCTCCTCTCAGGGCCGCACAGCCGGGGCAGGGTTGGGCTCTGCTCCAGGTCCGGTGCGCAACGGACCTTTGGTGTTGGTTTTTCTGGTCTCTCTGGAACAGAAATCTCCTTCACGTCATTGTTCTGTGGCTTCCACTGCTCCAGAATTTGTTGGGAGTTCTTCTTTACAGGTATTTTATAGGCTGTAGTTTTGGAGCTAGCATATGTGTGTCTTTCTACTCCGCCATTGTGGCTCCTCCCCCTCCATGATTCTTAAATTGTTTCTTTTTGACTGCTTGTAATATTTTCTCCTTGATCTGGGAGGTTTGGGATTTGACTATAAAATTCCTGGGAATTTTGATGTTTTCATTTTTTTTGGTGAATTCTTTCCATTTCTATTTTACCCTCTGGTTCTAGAATATCAAGGCAGTTTGTCTTGATAATTTCTTGAAAGATGATGTTTATGCTCTTTTTTTGATCATCACTTTCAAGTAGTCTAATAATACTTACATTATCTCTCCTGCATCTATTTCTCAGGTCAGTAGATATTTCACAATGTTCTCTATTTTTTTATTCTTTTGATCTTGTTTATTTCTTGCCATCTCATATAGTCACTGGTTTCCACTTGCCGAATTCTAACTTTTAAAGATTATTTTCTTCAGTAAGCTTTTGTAACGCCTTTTCCATTTGGCCAATTCTACTTAAGGAGTTCTTTTCAGTGACTTTTATGTATATCTTTTTTCCATTTGGCCAGTTCTGCTTTTCAAGGCATTCTTCTCTTTTTTTGGATTCTGGTGCTTCTTTCCACATTTGGCCTCTTGTTTTTTAAGGTGTTATTTCTTTGGTATTTTTTGTGTCTCCTTTACCAAGCTGCTGAATTTTTTTTCATGATTTTCTTCTTCCATCTCTTTCCTTTCTCTTCCTAATTTTCCCTCTACATCTTCCTTGATTATTTCTGAACTATTCTCCTTTGAAGATCTTGATGCAATAATTTTGACTTTGTTGTGTTCTTCTGAGCATGTTTTGCTCTTGCTTGTCACCATAGTAACTTTCTATGGTCAAATTTTTTTTTCTGGTTGTTCACTCATTTTTCAGCATATTTCTTGACTTTTAACTCTATTTAAAGTGGGGATCTCCTTCCCAAGTAGAGGGGTCACTGTTCCAAGCTTCAAGTTTTTTGTGCAGCTGTTTTCAGAGCCAATTCTTGGGACCTGTAAATGTTAAGCTCTTCCAAGGTGGTATGATCTATTGAGAGGTGGGTTTACTACTTTCTACGCACTGTCTTGTGAGTGACCACAGGCAGTCTTTTCAACCCTTTTGTGACTAGCCACAAGCTCAGCTTTGCTAGTGCTTCTTCTTGACCTCAGGATCCAAGCATGGGCAAAGCAAATGAGTCCTACCCCAGTGCCAGCAGATAGATTGCTATAATCTCCTTTTGAACCACTGTCTGTTCCCCTTATCATCTGTGGGCTGAGAGATCTTGAAACTGCCTCAATTTGGTTGTCCAAAGAACTGCTCCTGGTGCCCTGGGGCAACCTGCACTGGACTGTTCTCCATTCTCACCTTAGTGCAATAGATGTTTCCTGCTGATATTCTAAGTTATCGTGGGCTGGAAAATTGTTTCATTTTGTCTTTTTGATGGGTTTTTCCATTCTAGAATTTGTTTGGAGTCATTTAAAAGTATTTGGAGACGTTTCGGGGAGAGCACAGGGGAGTTCTTGCCTTTATTCCATCAACATGGTTCTGCCTCGGAAGGTCAAATTTTAAAAAGGAATAAAGGAAAATTTGGGGGGAAATCAAATTTATAAATACAAAATGTGGAAGATGTGATTAGATGAAATTCATCTGAAAATGATCTAGCAACTTTGATTGATGCAATTATAAGCCAGAATTTCAGAATACTGAAAATGAATCATGCCACTCATCTTTTGCCAAAGAGGGACAAACTTAAAATCCAGAATGAGAGATATATTTTTAGATACAGCCAAGGTGAAAATTTATTTTGTTGCATATGATGAAATGGGGAATTATGGTATCAAAAATTTCAAGTCAAACTGGCTTGATGCTTCCCCCATTTTTCTTATGATTTATTAATAAAACAATTGATTTTGTTACAATAAATCAAGTAATGGCTTTTTGGTTAAGGTAGAGGAGACCTTTGGAAATGGAAGTAACAAGAAGGGATAAAAATTTAAAAAGTACTTTTCTGTTAATTAGAAAATCCATGTAAGCACTGAAATTTAAAGATTTTTAAAGTTTGAAAAGTATTTCATCTAATGTCTAATTGTTTCTTTAACCCATTGTCAAAATATTTTAATACTGTGAAGGATCTGTGACCTCACTCTTGGGTCACTTCCTCCAATGATACAGAGCTGAGGTCTCCACAATGGGAACCAGGCCCATCTGAGATATCTTTTGTCTTACCTCGGGGAGGCCATGGCATGATTCCAACAAGTCTGTGAACAACCATGGATTGTCTGAAGACATGCATCATCCCACTCTCCTTGAGATGATGAGTCCCTGAGAGCTTATGCACACCACATATTCTTACTGGTCCTTATCCCTACCCTTAACCCTGAATACTCTTCTTTATATTGTGCAAACTCCCAAGCACTGCCCTTCTGAGGGGAAGAAATTACATCTATATCACATATAATTAAGGAAATATGAATATATTGCAGGCAATTCTCAAACTTTTTTTTTTACCTGGAATCTCAGCCTTTATTTTGGTTATGGATTCACACACATTCAGGGGCCTTTGAGATCTTGTTGAAAGCAGCAATGTCAATGTTCTGCACATAATCTTCAGACTTGGTGATCTCTTCCTCCAGGATGTTTGTGCCCACTTTGTTATCCTCTACCACATTCTGGATCTGCAGGTTCCGAATGCCATACCCCATAGGCACCAATCTGGAACCTCCCCAGACCAAACCATTCAGCTGTATGGAATGGACGCACTCCAACTTTGCCATGTCTGTCCCATCATCCCAAGGCTTGACATCTAGGAGGATAGAAGACTTTTGAAATCAGCCCTGGTTTCTTGGCCTTCTTCTCTGCACACTGCCAAAGGTGTTCCTCCCCAAGGCAGGCTGCCTCCTTGTCTTCTTCCTCATCATCGCTACCAAACAAGTCAATATCATCATTTTCATCGTCCTCTGCTGGGGTGACTGGCTTCATAGCGGGTGATGTGGTGGGTACCTCCACCTTCTGCATGGGGGATACATACTGAGTCTGAGGAGCCAGAGATTGGTGGGAAGGAGAGCATTTCTCCAGGGTACACAGCCAGATTTCAAGCTTGGAGAGGGTCAGATGTAGGTCTTGAATCACACTCCAAAGGCTCTGGTTCTCTGCCTCTAAATTGAAAATTCTGGTGACCAGCTCACCATGGTCCCCACTGGGACCACTAGAAGAGCTGGTGTTTGCACTTCCAGCCAGCGATTTCTGGATATTCTCCCTGGCTCTGGCAATGTCAGGGAGGATCACACTGGCACCATTCTCCTATCGGGAAGAGACAGGCACAGGACCATTCATCTATTCATAGAACTTTCTCTCTGCATCATCGTACTTCAATTTGTCAAACTAGATCTTCTCATGTACCAGGAAGCTGGTGGCCATCTTCCTGCTGAGAGGTGTTTTCCTTACCTTCCCACTTGCATATGTCCCTGACTGCCCTGGTAGGGAGTGGGGAAGACAAACTGGAGCCACTCCATGAGAAGGGAGGGTGGTGAGTCTCAAAGCCAATTCAGCGGGAAGTGGCGGGGGAAAAGGTCAAACTTTTTTTAACTGCTAGAGGTTCAGGATCAAGAATCTTGACATCACTGCATAGATGCTAATAGAGCACATATGCTGCCCAAGTTACTTTTCTTATATGACTGATCTTCCTGCTTTTCCAAGCACATGGTATTCTTTTTATCTCGTCTCCTACACTATTTTGATAGTTAATAGATATAGAATTCACCCACTGTAAATCTCCCCTTTGCCTTAGGAGTGATATCACAGGATGGCCTGCAAATTTGCTTCTGCACAGATTATGATATTCCATTATCTGTAGCCACATAAGCCATTACCAGCAATCACACACAAAAATTACTGAATGAACTAGGGTCACTATAAGGATTGCATATCCTAAAGACAACTCTTTCTACTCTCTTTCTGTTTAATTCTGAATTCACTATTCATTCACAGTATCCAGACCAATTCTAAGAGTTATTCATTTGAACGTACATTATTGTATGGAGCAACATTCTTCATCTACTTGATTTTTCCTGAAGATAAGCCAAATTCTTTTAAGTGAATATAGGCCTCATTTAAGAGGCTCTAAAATGTTTGAGGGTTTGCTCTGATCAGATAATGCCACACGAGGGCAAGACTTAAGAGTCCAGATATAATGCTTCTGCTGTCATTGCTAAAGAAAATAATTTAATACAGAAATATTTCTAGATCTTTCTTATTTTCTACCTGTTGATGGGCCTCTGAATTTAATTTAGGCAATCAATAAGCATCCCAGACACTATGCTAAGTACTGGATGCATCAAATGCCCGTGTAATGTATTGGCTTCTATGAGTCTTTCACTAATGTTCTATGGAATTTGAGATTATGCAGACCTAAACCTAGGAGGTGCCAAAAGAGGCCATCTAGTACAGCTCCTTAGTTTTATAGAGGAGGAAACAGAAACCAGCATGGTCAAGTAACTTGCTCAAAGTCATAGAGTGTCAAGAGGCAAGATTTTAACCTGTCCTCCAGTTCTAGAACCAATACTCTTTGCATTATATTAAGGGTCAGATTTATTTTTCCTTTCTGCTACTTCATACTCTTTTGTGAGGCAATGTCACTCAATTTTTGACCATTCTACTCTGAAAATCTTTGAAGTGGGTTTCTATTCTAAACCCATGTCATCCTTGGCTAGGCACTTCTGGTTTCCTCGTTGTGGTAAATTATTTACATCAGGTAAGCTGCCTTAAGAAATCATAAATTAAGGAAAATGAAAACTTCAGAAAAGAATGGGAAGACTCATAGGAGCTGATACAAAGAAAAATCAATGGAACCAGGAAATAATATGCAACAGTGGACATGGAAAGAACAGCAAACAACAAAATGATCAATACTGAATGATGTAAACTTGTAACAATCAAGGTTGGCAAAAAAAAAAAAAAAAGATATGAGAAGGCACTTCCCTTCATTTCTTTGAAAAAAATGAGGGAATAAAAGTGTGGAACACTATACAAGAGGGCCAACTTTTTCAATATTTTGATTAGTTCTGTTGCACTGATATTTTCCTCCTTTTAAAAAATGCTTTCCTCTAAAACACTACTTGCTCAGAGTGGGAGTGGTAAGGGATACACTGGGAAACACAGATGACAAAAATAAAAGGTATAAATAACTAGATAAATATTTAAGGAAATAACAGTGATAGTACAAATGGATAAAAATTTTCAGTGTCAAAGCCTTGTTTAAACAAATCAAACTGGAGTATTCTGATGACATGATATATCTTTCTCTCCTTTGTATTCTTTAAATTTGGTATCTATTTTATTTTTGCATTAATAAATCCGTGGTCTAAACAGAAGAATCCGAATCACAAACATCTTCCACATCCACAATCATTGTTTTTTGTCTTCTAATATACAACTAACTTCATTATCTATGATGTTCTTTGGAATTTATTGCATTTGTCTGTTCCCTCCCAAATTTCCCCTTGAAGAAAACAGTCACAATATTTAGGAAGTTTCTGTTGAGCACCAACACTGTTGGACTCTTTGCTTTCTTCCTTCTGAAATGTACAGCCTAAAATGTTTTGTAAATTTTTTCCCCTATAGTAAAAGTTGCCTCAAAGGTTGACAATCTCCTAATTTATTTAACATGAAGAATCTTATCAAGTACTTAATAGAATTTCTCTACAACAGACATCAGCACATAAACTCCAACTAACTTCATAACGGTCTTCTTACAAATACTTCTCATGAGCATTACAATATAAAACAACACAATATGCCATGAAATTATGTTTCTGGCTGCCCTCTGACTCATAAGGCTAGAACTCTGGTAACTACTCTCCTTGCTTCTGCAGGACTTGGCAGCTATTCTTTCATTTAGCTATAATTTCCTCTTTTTTTTGTCTTTGGATTTCATCTAAAAGTTCAGTCAATGTTGATATGATTTTATCCCTTTAGTAGTATATCCACTTGGTCACTTAGTTTATTTGAAAGATAGTCTAAAGTTGTGTGTTTGTGAGTATAAATACCTACTGTAGTTTTTCAACACTGCCTCTATTGATGTGGAAGGTGAGGGGGATTATAGAGGACCAAAGATCATTTTGTATTTTTCTTTATTTTGTAGATTGACAAAGAATTCATCACCCATTATCCAGACAATGAGTGGTATGCTTCTATATAATTAGCTGTCTTCAAAAAACAGAACTAATCTATTGCTAGGGCCATACTCAAATCCTTTCTATCATTATAGAACCTGCCAGAGACAGTTTTCTACTGACATAGTGTTTGATAAACCCAGGGTCAACTTCATGTCACAATACTGCATCTAAGTAGTTTTGTGGAGGATTATTTGAAGGAGTTATGCTATTTTCATCTAGGATGTGTATTTCTTAGGAGAAAATACATTAAAAGTGTCAAATACTCTTTATGTCTCACAGTCTCAAGAATCTCCAAAATGGAATGAACCTCAGGCTATCTCAACAAACCAATAGCTCAGGAGTGGGGAATCTGCAGCCTTGAGGCCACATATGACCCTCTAGGTCCTTAAGTGTGTCCCTATGAAATTTGGATTCAGTCAAAGGGACACACTTGAGGACCTAGAGGGCCACATGTGGCCTCGAGGCTGCAGGTTCCTCACTCCTGCCATAGCTGAACCCAATACTGTCTATACAAAATACCCCACAATGGTATTCCAACCTTTGTTTGATGACTGCTAGTGAGGGTGGATTTACCACCTTCCCAAGCATCCCATTCCACTTTTGTACAGACTTAACCTTTTGTAGCTCTACCTGTAATTCTGCACCCAAGGGCCTATGATAAGTCTGATCGCTTATCTACACAACAGCCCTTCAGATACCAAGTCACATCTATCATAGAACATGCATCATTAAGGACATCTAGCGCTCATTTTATAGATAAGGCAAAGAGATCAGAAAGGTAGTATCACTCACCCACGGCCACCCACACTCTGAATGATGGATTCCTCTAGGTCTCTTCTCCAGGTCAAAGATCCCCAGTTCCTTCTGGGGATTCTCATATTACATGATTTCAAGGTCTTTCACTTGGGATGCCCTACATATTAATTTTACCTCAGTTTAACTTTTTGGATGTTGGGTATATTATTTTTTTAACAATCCCACAGTAATGCCACTTAATAACTTCCATCTGTTTTCAGTGAGTTCAACTTTTCTGCAAATATTTCATAAACTGATGAACTCTCTGAAAACTACCTATTAAGGCAGGCTCACAGTTTTTGTGTAATTTATAGTCTTAAAAGCTGGTTGGGGGAACTGAAAAGCTAAACAACTAGGCACACAAAACTAACATATGTCAAAGGCTGGACTTGAATCCAGGTCTTGCTGTCTCCAAGGCTTCCTCTATTCACTGTGCCAAACTGCCTTTTTCAAAGTTCTATATAAAAGATTAAAAATATGTTTTCTTACCTATTTTGATGAGTGTACTCAATTCATAGAGCAGTAGCTGGTTGTCTCCTCCTGTATCCAATCGTTGTTCTATATAGCTGTTTAGTTCATATACAACGCCTTGCATATTTGTATCCCGGTACTTTTGAGTCAAAAGTAATGAAATAAAATTTAAAAAAATAGTTTAGCATAGTAGAAATGTTCTTTGGTTAATAAAATATGCTATCAATATGTTACAAAATCATGTACTAGATAAACATTTTTAATTGGATATCATTCAATTTGTCAAAGAACAAAAAATAGGTCAAAAGGCCTAAAAAGTAGCAAAAATCTTTCTAAGATTGCTTCTTTCAGAGTGCCTATAGAATTACTATATATTTTTCCTGAATAATAAACACATTAAAATTTTTTTTAGTGGTTTGGTAAATAATTTCATCATGAACTGTCATTAGGAGGAATCATGACCTTGATTCCTAAGTTCATGAAATGGTATTTATGTTGAAGGATTAATTTGTGGAGCTATCACATTATGCCAAACCCTCCAAATGATTTATGTAGATACGACCAAATTAACTTTCATGGTGAATATTAACACAATTCAATAAATGTTCATAGAGTGCCTACTATGTGGAGAGTACTGTGCCAGGCACTTTAGGGAATGCAAAAGATAAGCAATACAGTATCTGTCCTCAAGGAGCGTATAATCTGATTTTAACACATATTAACAGCCATCACAAGTGACACTCATCCACCAATCACTGTGGTCAATCACAGGCTTTAAAAATTTTAATTATCTAGTATCAGGATCCTACCTGCAGCTGATGCTCCTTCATCCTTTTCTTAACCAGCTGCAGCCACTTTCCCCACATCTGCAGGCCTAGATTCTGAAACAACTTCCTACCTAGGCAGAAATTGTAAGAGAGGGAAGAGAGAAAACTGTCTCTTCCCTAAGATCAGGCTCACTTAGGTTTATTCTTATCACTAATGCTATATGTTGAAACCACCTGATCAGCTGGGCTCCAGACTCTTGGTTGCTTTCACCTGAGATCTGATTATTCCTCACCACATTGCCAATATCTCAGGTCCTAGACCTTTGGTTTGACAGTCACTGGCTCTCTTTCTGATGGCTTGATGATCTCTTGGTTCACAGACTGTTATACTCTACATGCCCAGATATCTAGTCGCCCCATTCTCTCCTTGTATGGCTAGCCTGGTCCAGTAACTGCCAGGCTCTACATAGAAATCCCTAAGATTAAGCCTTCAAGAAACTATACAATCATAATTTGGAAGGGAACATGAAAAGTTATCCAGCCTATTTGGTCATCTATAGAGAAGTTTACACTACAATTGATCAAAGAAGATAAAAAGCTAGCCATCTCCAAAGGAAATATTGTGTAGCATTTCATTCTAATGTAACAACTTCCATATAACTTATCTAAACCCTTCATTCTGCAGTTTAAGCAACTTTGTTCTCACTTTTTTAGTCGTAGATCCTGAGATCACTGGTTACCATCCTCCGTAGTAGAGCCCCTTCATATATATGAAAGTTGACGTTATTAAATCAGATGGATAATCCCATTTCCTTTAACCTTTCAATCAACAAAATGAACATTTATTTTTGTTCAAAGCACTGTCAGGAATACAAAGAAATATAAGACATGGACCTAGCCCTAAAGGTGCTTATGATCTACTTGGAGAGACAAGACATAAAGACAAGAATGGCTTAATAACAATATTAGACTTAAACAATGAGATTGTTTCTAGACTTGTTAAATTTGAGGCAATGGTAGGATGTTTTTTCATCTAATCTCAATTTTATTTTTGTCTCTCATCTTAATTTTAGTTTTCTTCATTAATTGTGCCAAATTTTTGCTTATGTATACAAAGTAATTTAATACTTTCATAATTTGTTAAATAACAAAATAAATCTTTTGATTCAGTAAAATATGGATGATATAATGAGAAAGTCTCAAATTTTTCCCTAGAGGGCTCCTTGGCCCTAAACATAACAAGTTACTGAGGGAAAAAGAGAAAAAAAGGACTGAAGGCACATGTGTAGACAGATTTTCTCTCCTCTCCCTGAGAACAGGTCTTAAGGACTGTTATACCTCTACTGAGATAGATAATCAGCTGTTTTCTATCTCCAATGAAAAGGAAATGGGCTGTAGCACAATTTATTGGAGACCAAGGAGAATTTTCTAATCTTAAGGTTTAGTATTAGATTTCCAGGCCTCAGCTTCCTCATCTGTAAAAGGAAGGGGTTGAACTATATGAACTATAAAGTCCCTTCTAGCTCTAATAATCTATGATTCTATGAACCAAGACTGATAGGGCAGTCATGCTGAGAAGGCTGAAGAAGGGTCACATGAGTGTGCACTTCTGTGCATGCCTCAGACCATACTAATGGTTCTAAACACAGACATAAATCACTGTGGACAGCAATCACATAGAAAATGGTCCAGATACTTAACATGTGAAATTCTGCCATATGTTCTTTCAGAACCTTATATAAATGTAAGCACTAGATAAATGTAAGTTATTATCTATCATATGCAAAGTATTACATACTACTACATTTCTTTATGGAGGGGGGGTGAGGCACAAAGGCAAATATACAAGTTTCCTTGCTCTCAAGGTTTTTATTTTCTAGAATTATCATTAATAATTTATACCTTATTTTACCTTAAGAATTTAAGGTGATTTATAAAGTTACTAACAAAATAAAAGAATCCAATTAAATTTAGGCAGTTTTGATTTGGTAGAAGGAACTTGAACATTAAGTTTTAAATTATGGATAGCGGAACAGATCTTTTTCCCATTGGCTCCCCTAATACCCACAATGATACTGCATATATTTCACAACAGATTATTAATCACAGAGTCAATAATTTATTTTTATGAATTTATTATGGAGCTATCCTTTTTTGTTTCTGTTTTCTCTGTTGCCTGCTTTGTACCCACTGTATTGCTTATTAGTAGTTACACAAAATGGTCAACTTGGGAATTAAGAGGGGATAAAATTCCAATCATTCTTTTTCTTACTGATATATGACTGTTTAAAAATTTAGATCATAAAGGAGAGAAAATGAACAGTTAGTCAACTCTGTAAAAAACAAAGCTGATTTATCTGTTCTGGAGTAAGGAATGTTACAGAAGTAATTCAGTGATGTCCACATACCTCTATAAACATATCCAAATTTTTCAATGTGCTTCTATATTTCTCTTTTACTATTTTAAAAACCTAAGCAAAGGTAATGTTTTGGTATTAACAATTCAAGAAGAATTAAACTTTAAGGGCAGAATTCTAATTGGCCTCAGTTTAGAGTCCCAGTAGATACTGTTTTATTTCATTAAGGAATGGGAAATTTTTCCCAGGGTCATTGACCTCAAAGATAAAACAAAAAAATTAAGAGCCAAATGGAGAGAAATGGAAGGAAAATGCAACTTAATTTTATCAGTTGGGGTTGTGATCACTTATCTGTACAAATGATATTAAATTGAATTAAACTAATTACACTTGGCTTTTAAATGAAGAATAGGAAACACACTTTATCCAGTAATGAAAATGAACTTTAATTTCATATTAACACCAGAAAAAAGAAAAGAGGGATGAAAGAAAGAGAAGGAAAAAGTTGAGAGAAACATAGGCAGAAATATGAGAGAGAGAGAGAGAGAGAGAGAGAGAGAGAGAGAGAGAGAGAGAGAGAGAAGTGGGGAGGACAGAGGGGCAAGCCAAAACAAGGGTTGGAGACTATTTTGTATTTGCTAAGATGTGAGTACAGAGTGAGGGGTAATCTCAAGAAATTGTGAAGGCTGAAAATTAAACACTACTACCTGGGCTTCATCTCTATTGCCAAAGACTCTCTTAGTACACTCCACCAACATCAGTTTGCTCACTATGATTCAAAGACCTTTAAACATTCTTTTTTTTAATCCTTCAGAGTATTCTTTCTTCTTCACTCCACATCTTAGGTCACCACCCTACTATAAACCCTTGTTACTGTGATTATTAGTCTCCTAAAACTTGTGCTTATACTTTCTCCTCATGCCAATTCATCTTTTACCACAATAATCCTTCTTCGGCATAAACTTTATCATATCAGTCCTTTGCTCAAAAATCTTGAGTGGCTTCCTATTCCTTTTGAGTAAAGTTCGAATTCCTCTCCCTGGGATTCAAGGCCCTACAAAATTGAGCAACATATCACCTACCTAAATTTCACTTCTTTTCCACATACTGTATGATCCAGCTAAATTGAATGTCTCTTTGTGACCCTGGCTAAGCACTGTCCTCTCTCTCTGGTCAGGACATTCCCTATAACTGAAATGCTTTCCTACCTTTTTGCTCTAAAATATCTAACCATTCTTTAAAGTCCACAAAGCACTTCTTGATTCTCCCAGTCCTACCCCAAGCTGGTAATGAGCCTTTCAGACCTTGCATAAAACTCTGTTCTATAATTCTGAAACGCAGGTATCCTGCCATGTTGTGCACTGGTAGTTCTCTGTTGGGCACACCTTTAAAAGTGTGGAAGCTTCAGAGAGTTTCATCTAACCTTTGCATCTCTAGCTATACCTAAGGTGCGGCAATGTACTGGTTGCTTAGTAAACATCCCTTGCATTACATTGACACAGACTAAGCTGTAGTACTTGAGGGTCAAATGCTTTCAATATGAGCTACAGACTGAAGATCGTAAGTTCTCCCACCCCTAAATTTAACTGATCTCCATAGTTCCAAAATGGCAATGACAATATATTTTGGAAAAAAGGCATATGAAAATATCATTTATTAAAATGAATCCATGTGTAATAAGTGTCAGGCTTTAGCTTATTTCAGTAAATCTGTGGATTTAATGAAAAGAAGTCCACAAGCTATAGAATGAAACACACACACACACGAAGTATTTTCAAAAAATACTATTCATTATATAAAGTAATTAAAAACCACATCAGTATTTAGGTATCACTCTAAGTATGCAAACCCTAATCTAAAAATATATAAAATACAACAAACACACTCACACACAAACACACACGACAACTGCAGTGTAAAGACAGGAAAGTAAGGGATTCCCCCAAAAAGACTAAGAGAGAGAGAGAACTAGTACCCCTGCTAAAGTGAGAGAACTTTTTAAAAAAGCCTTTAATATCCTAAACTGCAAACAATCATCAAATATTCAATGTTTGTTTATTATGTGCTTGGCATGATAAGAAGATGTAAAGATATATGATAGAGCAGCAACCTGTCCTCAGAAAATTTGCCATCAAATGGGAGAATATTCTTTGTTGTATTTTTTAATTAAGTTCCCAATAATAAAAAAGAAATGAGCTACCAATCCTAAAATACATTATTCCATTTAATGTACGTTAGAAAGTCTCAGAGAAGATGAGAAAAGATAGTCTGATCAGCACTAGAGCACTTGTGAAAAGACAGCAGGGACAGCTGAAGCAGCAGTAGCAACAGCTGCAAAGCTCTGGGAGAAAGCAGTCAGGAAGAAAGACAGGATGGCTTCATGTTCAAAGGGCCGTAAGGCACCAGCCTGACTCCTGCCCAGCACTCATTTCAAGAAGCAGTGCAATAAAGAAGAAATGGCACATGGCAAAGCAGGGGAATGCTTTCTTCTGGAAATTACTCAAAGCTGCATAAGAATATAGCAAGTAGTACAAAGTAGGAAAGAAGAGCCAGTCTACAATCTACTGATGTCAGCTTCCCAATCTGATAAGAAGTTTAAATGGGGTAATACTGCATCATGAATGGTTCTCTCTGACATGGTATTCTAAGGACACTTATCCTCAAGCAACTCTTCAGAAGATTTCCATGATCCTTTTGGGGAAAATCTTCCTTCTAATCTTAGTTCAGAACAATACTACGTACTTCCGTTATGAGATCACGTGCCATTTTGTATTATAATTATGTGTCATAGTTCCCCACTAAATAACAAACTCCATAAACTGTTTTATGTTTGTAACATTCCCAGTGCCTGTCACATAAGTCACTTTAAGAAATGTTTGTTGAATGAAATTGGATTCAATTACTCGTGAAAATCTGAGGGTAATTTTCAAAATAAATTGACTTACATTGAATTATAGTTATTACTTTTTCTAAAACAACATTTACATCATGTCATTCTCTTGCCCAATAATGCTCCCCATAGCAGGAAGCCCTCCATCTTTTCAAAGGAGTATTAATTTCCAGGACTCTGACACACAGAAGCCACTGTCAAGGAGCAGGAAGGATGAGCTTAAGAGGCCTAGGTGTAGGATCAGCTGTGTTCCTATGTACTCTAAGAATCATAGTAAAATGCAGAAAAAGGTTTGAGGTACAGAAGGCTCTATGGCATAAGGGTCCACAGTGCACAGATGTAGCCACTAAGATTTCAAGAGTGAACAGAACCAAGCCTACTAAGTGAGGTGCGCTGATCTATAGGATAAAGTACAGTACTTAGTCATATTCCTCATCTGCCCTATGTGAATCACCTGCTTTGTGAATTTTTCTTTGAACTTTCTTTTCCTTCCAGACTGGATTATTTTCCAAAACATTCCATAACCCACTCTTCTTTCAAGCTCTAACTCAAATTCTGCCTTCTACAGAAAAACTTTACCTTGCCACCACCTCATCCCAAAATGACTTTTTCTGAACTTTGCATTTTGAGATCTGTACAACTTATTGTAATTGTTATTTGCATATTAATTCACCCTCTTTACATTCTAAGTTCCTTAAGGTCACAGAGCACCTAACACCGTATTTGCATGTATGTATTAGAGACAAAAATTTTTGCTAATTGAATCTGTTCTGCTGACTTACATTACCATTTCAGAAATATTTTTCTTTTTATGACAGTTCTTCAATGGAAAAGGGTGCCACTATTTTTAGCTTTACATTTATCACTTACACCTGATTCTCATTTTCAAACATTAAGATCTACCAAAAATAACATCTCTCATTTAGTCCTCAAACCTTTTCTATCTGGCTCCCAACTGTATCACCTCAAATCGGGTGTTTTTTTTTCCTCAAACCTTATTTTTTTTCAACAGTTATGTTTGACCCTCTCTTCTATTTTCTCTTCTCTGGAATTTCCTGACACAACTCTCTTCTGATTTTCCTAGCAACTCCTTCTCTCCATTGACATATCATAAACCATATTACTCTGTCAGTTTTCCATAATGTTGTGACTTAGGCCCTCTTTTCCCTCTACAGTCTCTCTCTTGGTAACCCCACTTTTCACTAGATCCTATGGATATTTCAAATTGGATGTCTCTAAGATATCTCAAATTGAACAAGTCCAAAACTAAACTTATCTTTGCCCCCAAGTCCTTCTATTTTCCAAATATCCCTATTTCTTAAAAGGTATCACCATCCTTTAAGACTTCCAGCTTCACACTATGGCCACTATCCTCAACTCTTCTTTCTGTCACACCCTACATACCCAATCAATTGCAAACATTACCATTTCTACCTCCACAGCATTTCTCATATCTCTTACTACTACTTCTTCTCCCCCACTCACGTCTACCACCATAGTTTAGACCAAGTGTGAAGAATCTGCGGCCTCAAGGCCACATGTGGTCCTCGAGTACAGCCTTTTGATTGAGTCCAAGTTTTATAGGACAAATCCTTTTATTAAGGGGATTTGTTCTATGAAGTTTGGATTGAGTCAAAAGGCCACAACCAAGGACCTACAGGGTCACATGTGGCTCCAAGGCAACAGGTTCCCCACCCCTGGTTTAGGTTCTTTTTACATCCTGGTCAGGTTATTGTTTTTAATAAAGTCAAGAATCCTTCCATAAAAGAAATGTTTCTAATTTCTCGAGGCAGCTAGGTGAAGAAAGCATCAGGCCTGGAGTCAGGAGGGCCTGAATTGAAATCCAGCTTCACTTGCTAGCTGTGTGATCTCAGGTAAATCACATAACCTGGGAATAATAATATCACCTACCTCCCGGGACGTTCTGAAGATCAAATCAGATAATATCTGTAATGCACTTAGCACAGTGCCCGGCACATAGCAGACTCTATATAAAGGCCCATTCCCTCCCCTAATTTATTTTGTAAGTTCAGAATGCTGCAAGCTATATGGTAGTCAACCTTGTTACATCAGGAAGCTTAAAGCACAGTGACCCTTCTAACACAGAAAATACCCCAACATATTAGAGTGCTTTGGATCTCTCACCTCTGTTCCTTCTAGGGGTTCATAGTTTGCCATTTCAGTCAGTCCTTTCCTCCTCTCCCGTATAATTGTTTCTTCTCCAATGCCTGCCAGAGAGTCAATACCTCAACCTGACCCTGCAAATCCCTCAAATGATCACCCTGTGCTTCTCCCTTTCATACCTAATATCCTACACTTGTTATTTCTGCTACCTCCTCTCTACTTTAGCGCCAATCTTTTTTCTCAATCTCTTGCAGTCTAGTTTCTGGCCAATACCACTGAAGTGAAAAAGCATCATCCTCTATTTCCCATCCCCTGATGATGTATATTATTAGAGGCTTTATCCTGGGTCCCTTTCTCTTCTGTCTCTGTACCCTATTCCTAAACTATTTTATAAGTTCCTACAATCCAGACAAATTGTTTCCCAATCTACATATCCCCCGTCTCTTGAAATCCAGTTACACATCACCAACTAACAGCCAGCTATACATCTCTACTTAGATGATCCACTGGTATCTCAAATTCAAGATACCCAAAACAACCTATTATCTTTTCCTTTAAATCTTCTCCTTTATCAAACTTTCCTATTTCTACAGAGGTCAATCATCAGTTTTCAAGTTATCCAAGTTTGCAATCTCAAATTAATGAATGGTTCTTCTTTCCCCCTCACCCTCCAAATTCAATTAATTGCCAAATCTTTTCATTCTTCTTCCATAATATCTGTCATGTACATTTATTCTCTTCTCTTTCTTCACAAAGTCATCCAAAGCCTAATGACTTCTCATTGGGATCTTAATGATAGCTTACTAATAAACAGGACTCCCTGCTTCTAGTTTCCCTATTCTCTAAATGTATTTTCAACAATATAGACAAAATTACCTTCATGAACAGACCTGACCATCCCTACCCCAAAGCCTTGAATGCCTTCCTACTGCCTTTAGGATTTAATATGAACTCCTTAACTTGAAATTTAAAGTCTTGTGGAATCTGGCTTCAGACTCCCTTTAGAGACTCCCCTTCAGTAATGTCTATATTCCATGGAAATCCAGAAATTCAGAATTTCCTTTACTCTCCCCTCTACCCATGCCTTTTGACAAGTGGTCCCTTCTGCCTGGAATATGCTTATTCCTCACGCCTACTTCTTAGAATGCTTTGTTATTTACAAGTCTTAATTTAGGGGCCATCATTATGGAAAGCTTTCCCTAATCCTCTAGTTCATTTCCTTCTTTTTTACCTATGGTTAAGATGTGCAGATGATTGAGTTTAAAAGCAAATACTGGTTCAAGAACATGCTGGTACTAATGGACTTCATTTATGTTCACATGAATTCCAATTCACAAGGAGTTGACCACAATACTCCTTTGGACCATGACCTCTTGATCATCAGTTATCACCTCGGATACAGATCATATAGCAGCAGTGGAGTCTGAGGTTGTCATTGGCTTGTATGAAAGTTCTTGTTTATTAAGCTAAAACCAACTGCTGACCTTAAAGATTTCCCTAGATTCAGAGTCTGATGGCAATCTCAGTGCATTTTACACCTGACCTTGGTAGACTCTGAGATAGTCTGTCAATCCTCCTGTCTGGCTTTCATTTCTTCTGGGTCATAGCTGACTACTAGGATAGTAGTACTAATTAGAGTTTTAAATTACATTAAAAAAAGCTGGAAGCTATATTTTGATGTTAAAAATAATGCTCTGACTGAAGATGTGAAATGGACCATAGAAGCATAATTTAATGGTATCTGCTTTTCAAGATAATAATTTATGAAATATCGCTTCAGTCCATGGCTTTCTCTATCTGGTCATCAAGCTAGGAGTAAGACACAATATAAACTTAACGTACAAAGTTGTAACCAAAAATAAAAAATAAACTGTGCTTATGTACCTGATAAAATGGCCATGCCAGAGATTAAGTCAGAATGTCTCCTAAGGGTCTAGCAGTAGAGGAGAACTGGGACAGGGAACAAAAAATAAAATTTTGGTCAAAGTGTCTACCACCACCATGATGCCCTGACCATGAGAGAATTATGAAATGGAATTCAGGTAATCGTACTAAATTAGAAGATTTAGAATGCCCAACCTTCCTCCATGGGACTCTTGGCCTAGAAATAGAATACACACAACTGCACATAGTAAGTTTTATTGTACTGTGGCTCAGGTCAAAGAAAATCCTGGGTTACAGGATGGAGAATCTTCCGTATGGCTACACAAATTGTACCTCACACACATGAACTGTGTGGTCCTAGGCAAGTCACTTAATCCCTGTTTGCCTCAGTTTCTTCATCTGTAAAATGGGCTAATAACAGCACCTAACACCAAGGATTGTCGTGAAATAAAATGAGATATTTGCATAAACTCTCTCCATATTTTAAAGTACTATGAAAATGGTAAATGATGGTATTGTTATATGCCCATCTTCTGGTCCATAAATACAATATTACTTAATTTTGTGTTGGCAGACCAAAGGTGGGTGCATGTAGGTGTATTCATATGTGTGTATATAATATACATGCTTATATGTATACAAATATGTATGTATATGTGCATATACATATTTGTCCCCACACTGAATTTTCATTAACAATGCATTGGCACAAGAATCCTATCAGTGAGAAACAGCAGATATAGCAATAAAATTTCATTTAAAAAACAACAAAAAAGAGATAGGCATATTATATCTGAAGTTTGTCACTGAAGTCATCAGTCACTGTAGTCTTCGGTTATAAAGTCTTTCAAAGTTATTTTTCTATATGTTATTGTATTTTTAGAAATTATTGTACTTCTGTTCACTTTATTCTGCCATCAATGCAAAGAGGTCTTCCTGGTTTTCCTTTAAAATTGTCAATTACATAGCTCTCAGGGCACAACTCATATCTTATCATTGTATGGCCATTCCCCAATAGGTGGGAATCCTTTAGTTTCTAGTCCTTTGTCATCACAAAAATAAAAAGAACTGATACAAATAATTTTCTCCATCTGGATCCTTTCTGTCTTTTTCTGACCTCACTGGGATATATGTATTGGGAGGCTATAAACTAGTTCAAGGATAGATACAGGTAAAATGAAATAATAATAATACAGGTACGGGCACTGCTCCAAAATGCTTTCAGAGTATCCCAGTTCACAGCTCTACCAAGAGTGAGATCATGTGCCCCTTTGTCCACAGCACCTCTGACACTTGTTATATTCCTCTTTTATCATCTTTGTCAATCTGATGAGAATGAGACAGAGCCTGAGTTTCTTTGATTTGCATTTCTCTAATTGGTAACGATTTGATATACTTTTTCATGTAGCTATTTATATACTGAATTCCTCCCTTTAAAAACTGTTTATATTGTTTGAATAATCACCTGTTGGGGAATTACTCTTAGCCTTATAAATTTAAATCAGTTTCTTATATATTTTTGATAAGAGGCTTCTTCTGGGAAAATTAGTTACACAGATATATTCCCCCAGTACCCATTTCCTTTCTAATTTTAAAGTACATTTTTTCATTTGTGTAGAAACTTTTTAATTACATATAAACACAAATTACTCATCTTCCATGAGCCTCTCTATTTCATGCTTGGTCATAGATTCTTTCCCAATCCAAAGGTCAGAAAGAGAATTCCATTCTTCCCTTTCTAATTGTCTTATGATGTCATTTTTTTCCAAGTCATGTGTCAATTTGTAGTTTATCTCATTTGAAATACCGAGTGAATTGTTAGTCTATTCCAAAATTCTTTCAGATGATTTCCCAGTTTTCCAATAAAATTTTGACAAATTATGTATCTTTATCCCAGTAACTATGAACTCTGGGTTTATTGAATTATGCTACTGTGTTCAGTTGTTTTGATATGTTGTAGATCTACTTTGTTCCACTGATCAACTGCTCTATTTTCTTCGTCCACTATCAAATCACTTTGATGATTACTATTTTGTATTTATATTTTGAAATCTAGTACTACTTCTTTCCTACTTTTTTCCCATGACTTCCTTTGAGATTTTTGATCCTTTGTTCCTCAAGATAATTTTATTGTTACTCTTTCTATCTAGTTTGGAAGAGCATTTGATAATTTAAGCAGCACTGTTATTTTCTTAATATTAGCATATTTTCCAATGATGGAGGTCATCTTTATTTGTATTTTGTAGTTGGATTTATTTCCCAAGTAAGATGAGGTATATGGCCTCCTAAATATTTTTATTCTTCTGTAGTAATACTGAATGGAATTTTTATTTCTAACTCTGCCCGCTGGGACTGGTAGGAAATATACAGAGATGCCGATGCTTTATGTCAATTCATTTTTTAAATTTTTTTAATATTCTGAAGTTACTGTTTCAAGTAATTTTAGCCAGTCTTTACATTTCTCTAAATAAATCATTATGTACAAAAAACTATAATTTTGCTTTCTCTTTGCTTACTGGATCAGTCCTTCTTTCTTGTCTTTGTGCTAACACTAGCATTTCGAGGTCTATGTTAAGTAGTAGTGGCAGTAATGGACATCATTGTTCTACTCTGATCTTACTGGAAAGGTAATATTTTCTCCATTACATAAAATGCATACTCTTGGTTTTAGACATTCTTTAATTTATTAGGGAAAAGTCAACTTTTTACTATGGTTTTAATATTTTTTTTTAGTGTGTGAATTTATTTTATTTTTTTTAATTAATAAATTTATTTAACTTTTTACATTTTCACAAAATTTTGGGTTCCAAAATTTTCTCCCCTTTTGTCCCCTCCCCTCTCCCCAATACACTGGACATTTTAATTACCCATATCACCAATCTGCCCTCTCTTCTATCATCCCTCCCTTCCCTTGTCCCCATCTTCTCTTTTGTCCTATAGGGCCAGATAACTTTCTATTCCCCATTACCTGTATTTCTTATTTCCTAGTAGCAAGAACAATACTCGACAATTGTTCCTGAAACTTTGAGTTCCAACTTCTCCCCATCCCTTCCTCCCCACCCATTCCCTTTGGGAAGGCAGGCAATTCAATATATGCTATATCTGTGTAGCTTTGCAAATGACTTCCATAATGGTCATATTGTGTAAGACTAACTATATTTCCCTCCATCCTATCCTGCCCCCCATTGTTTCTATTCTCTCTTTTGATCCTGTCCCTCCCCAAGAGTGTTGACTTCAAATTGCTCCCTCCTCCCATTGCCCTCCCTTTCATCATCCCCTCCATCCCCTTCTCCCCCTCTTTCCTGTATTGCAAGATAGGTTTTCATACCAAAATGAGTGTGCATTTTTTTCCTTCCTTTAGTTGAATGTGGTGAGAGTAAACTTCATATTTTTCTCTCAGCTCTCCTCTTTTTCCCTCCATTAAAAAGTCTCCTGCCTGCCTTTTCTATGAGAGATAATTTGTCCCATTTCATTTCACCCTTTCTCCTCTCAATACATTTCTCTCACCGTTTACCTTCATTTTTTTTAAGATATGATCCCATCCTATTCAATTCACTCTGTGCTGTCTCTGTGTACATGCATGTGTGTATGTATGTGTGCGCACGCACACGTGTATGCACACACGTGTACGCACGTATGTGTGTGTGTAATCCCACCAACTACCCAGATACTGAAAAGTTTCAAGAGTTACAAATATTGTCTTTCCATGTGGGAATGTAAACAGTTCAGCTTTGGTAAGTCCCTTATGACTTCTCTTTGCTGTTTACATTTTCATGCTTCTTCTCATTCTTGTGTTTGAAAGTCAAATTTTCTTTTCAGCTCTGGTCTTTTCATTAAGAATGCTTGAAAGTCCTCTATTTCACTGAAAGACCGTATTTTCCCCTGAAGTATTATACTCAGTTCTGCTGGGTAGGTGATTCTTGGTTTTAGTCCTGGTTCCTTTGACTTCTAGAACATCATATTCCATGCCCTGCCATCCCTTAATGTAGAAGCTGCTAGATCTTGTGTTATCCTGATTGTATTTCC
>CM053770.1:446177280-446195647 GCA_028658325.1 Potorous gilbertii
GATCTCTTTCAGGCGGTGATCGATAGACTCCTTGAATACTTATTTTGCCCTCTGGTTCTAGAATATCAGGGCAATTTTTCTTGATAATTTCATGAAAGATGATGTCTAGGCTCTTTTTTTGATCATGGCTTTCAGGTAGTTCCATAATTTTTAGATTGTCTCTCCTGGATCTATTTTCCAGGTCAGTTGTTTTTCCAATGAGATATTTCACATTCTCTTCCATTTTTTCATTCTTTTTTATTTTCTGATTTCTTGGTTTCTCATAAAGTCATTAGCCTCCATCTGTTCCATTCTAATTTTGAAAGAACTATTTTCTTCAGTGAGCTTTTGAACCTCCTTTTCCATTTGGCTAATTCTGCTTTTGAAAGCACTTTTCCTCATTGGCTTTTTCAACCTCTTTTGCCAATTGAGTTAGCCTATTTTTCAAGCATTTTTTGGGGTCTCCTTTATCAAAGTATTGACCCTTTTTTCATGCTTTTCTTGCATCTCTCTCATTTCTCTTCCCAGTTTTTCTTCCACCTGTCTAACTTGATTTCCAAAATCCTTTTTGAGCTCTTCCATGGCCTGAGTGCACTGAATATTTATTTTGGATGTTTGGGATACAGAGGCCTTGATTTCTGTGTCTTTCCCTGATGGTAAGCATTGTTCTTCCTCATCATAAAGGATGGGAGAAGATATCTGTTCACCAAGGAAGTAACCTTCTATGGTCTTACTTTTTTTCCCTTTTCTGGGCATTTTCCCAACCAGTTACTTGACTTCTGAGATTCTTCTCCACCCCTACCTTGCTTCCAGATCAGCCCAGCTAGTGCTTGGGGTCTGAGATTCAAATGCTGCTTCCTAGCCTCAGGGCTTTCAGTGGGGGCAGGGCTGCTACAGTGTGAGATTAAGTTCAGGTGCTCAGGTGGGGGCAGGGCCACCACACAGGGCTCAGTTCCCTCAGGGCTTTATGTGGAGACCTTCAACAATGGATCCAAGCTCCTTCCTGCTTTGGGAGCCCCGTCCTCTGCTGCTGCCTCCTGAGGGGGCTGGAGTTATGGGGACACCCTGCTCCCCTCTCAGCCATCCCAGAAGGCTCTCTCTCTGACCTTTAGCGCCTGTGGGTGGAGGGACTTTTGCAGCCGCCAGAGATTCTGTCCCTGAAGCCTGCTCAGATCTGCTCCTCTTGGTTGCAGTGCGCCCAAGGCAGGGCTGGACTCTGCTCCAGGTTCGGTGTGTGATGGACCTTTGGTGTCGGTTTTTCAGGGCTCTCTGGAATAGAAATCTCCTCTGCTCCGTTATTCTGCAGCTTCCACTGCTCCAGAATTTGTTGGGATTTTTTTACAGGTATTTTATGGGCTGTGGGTACGGAGCTAGCATATGTGAATCTTTCTACTCTACCATCTTGGCTCCTCCCCCGATTTTAATATTTTTAACAGAAGTTAGGGTTTTTTTTTTCCAAAAGCATCTATTAACATTATCACATGGTTTTGTTGACTTATTTTATTATTTATGTTATTAATATGGTTTAGTATGCTTATAGTCTTTTGTGAACAAACCCTGCATTCCCAGTACAAATTCAACCTATCCAAAATGTTTCTAACTAATTACTCTGCTTCCTCGCCATTTCTGTGTCACACGGAAACATAAGGCATGTTTGGTCAAACCAGAGAAAAAAACTTTTTAACAATTTAAGGGAGTAGTCTACTTGCTTCTCTGAAACATTGGGAGTTATTTCAGTCAAAATGGTTAAAACAGTTATAGAAACAGCTCTCATAGAGAACTAGAACTAGATGCTGTGTCAAAAAACAGAGCTCAGAATGAAATCTAAGATATTAGTTACATGAGCCAGAGCAAGCCACACAATTCTCAGAGTCCTGGTTTCTTTGATGACAAAATAAAAACCAAGTTAATAAAAATAAGCCAGACCATCCTGGGAGCATCTGTGGATAAAACAGGAAGACAACAGATGATTTTTACATGTAATATTCTAATTTTTAGTGTCTCACTCTGTTGTTGCCTTGTATTTCTTTCTCGAAGAGGACCAAGACATCAGGGAGATGATGCCATGACATGCAAGTGAACTGTATTTAAGTGAGGGAGGGCTATGCAATCATCAGCCTCACTTTCTCCTCGAGAACCATCTGAGTCCAATGGTCAGACAGAGATCAGGATAACTGGAGATTGCCCAGGATATACCCTTACCTGCAGGTGCGTTGCCTAAATGGAATGTAAATTTTAATCTCTGAAATCCCCTCTTCCCAAAAAAGACCAATCTTAGACCCAAATCACTCTGGCTCATGTTGATTGGCCAACAAGAAGACACAGGCCAAGGCTTACTGGTTTATTGTTTTGGCCCATAATGAGTCAGAATCAAAGTCAATAGCAATTGTTTCTTTTGGGGGGCAGAAACCCGGAAGGTCTTCCCCTTCCAGATCCATTATTTATTTACTTGTTTGTTTTTGACTAGGTAAAGAAGCCACTCTCTGCCTCAATTTTTATTAAACTTTAATCACTGAATGGTCAAACAATTCTGTTAAAAACCTTAGCTTCAAAAGGCCAAGGTTCTCTACTGCATACAATACTCTATGATGGACAATCAGACATAACTTGATCAAAGATCTACTGAGTACATGAAATGGATGCTGTGTATGGACAATCAAATGAGCAACTGAAAAGGGCTTTAACTGATTTCTAATAACTTTCAGTTGTCAAAGTTCTCCTTAATGTGATGTCATATGGCTATGACTCATGGAATATCACAATGTTAGAAGAATTCAAATTACTCAAAGTAACTCAAAGGGCATTAGAAAGATGTGTGGTGGCTATAAAAAGTCTCTAGCATGGTGCCAAAGATGAACTGCACATAAGTAAGATGACATTACGGAAGACAGATGTCACAAGAAAAGGAAGTGGGGTCAGTCAAATAGCAAGAATGAGACATAGAGGATAGATACATCCAAAATTGAACTCATTTTCTTCCTCCCCAAACCCTCCCCATCTTCTTTACTTCCCTATTGTTCCTTATAATTGTCAAGGGCACTACTAGAAATGTGCATAGTATAATGTTAATAGAATAGGAAGATCCTGAATTAGGCCATTAATAGGCCTAACACATAGAGCCTATGGTGACATGGAGCCTAGGCCACATGGAGCTCATACTGGGAGCAGTTTGCTCAAGGAGGACAGAGAATGAGGGCAGGCAGAACAGAAAAAGAGAAGCAAGCAAGCTGTGAGTGAGCAGGGAGGAATGTGTCTAGGGAACTTGCTTTTTGTAGGGAGGCCTGACAGAAAGAAGGTTTAAGATGTCAGTTCTCCTTGGATTAGTGAAATTAGTTAAACCTTACCCCCTGGTATTCTAGTGATGTCCCAAATAAATATTTTGGTTTTGCCTTTGAAAAAGATAGTTTATTATATTTTGCAAATTTACCCTGGAAATATGCATGCATATTCATAGAGGCTGCTATGGGTATTGCATTGGCATTACACACAGAGATAATATTTTAACCTATGCAAGATGAGATCATAAAGAGACAGTATGGACAAAAAGGAGCCAATCTAAGATAGATCCTGAGCCCCTACTTTTAGCATATAAAAGAATGATTATTCAACAAACAAGACTGAGAAAGAATGGTCAGATAGGTATAAGAGATAGACATAAGAGAGAGAACAATGGCAGAAGTCATGGAAGGAGACAGTTGACAAGGAAGAGATAGTCAACAGAGTTAAAAACTGTAGAATAAGCAATTTTTTAAAGGGCTAAGAAAAGACCATTAGGGTTAAAAGAACATTGGTAATTTTGGAATAGACAAGTTTTAGTTAAGCAGTGAAGCTTAATGTCACACATTGCAAAGGATTGAGAATCGAACTGGGAGTCAGAAAGTGGAGGCAACTAATGGCAACTAATGTACCCATGATTTTTAGGAGTTTAATCTTCCATCTGAAGTTTAAAGGTGAACCTTCAAAGTAGATCAAGCTGGGCTTGGGGAAAGAAAATAAAGGAAAGAGGGACTAAAGAAATGGAGAAAATAGAAAGAAGAGAGGAGAGCAACATGTAGCCTACTAGGTGAAGGTATCAATGAAGATGACCCCATTTTAGAGTATCTATGGTACCTCACATCTGTTTCTTATTGTAGGGATTATACAAATACTGTACTATGAAAGGAGAATAGTGCAGTAGAATAAGAACCATATTTGTGGTCAGAATATATGACAAGCAGGATAATTTCAGAAAAAACTGTAAAGATTTACATGAACAGAGAACATTGGACACAGTAATAGTACAATACTGTACAATAATTAACAGTGAATGATTTAGCTATTTTCAGCAATCCAATGATCCAAGACAATTCCAAAGGACTTATGATGAAAAATGCTATCCAACTCCAGAAAAAAAACTGATAGTCCGAATGCAGATCTAAACATACTTTTTTACTTTACTTTTCTTGGCTTTTTTGTTAGGTTTGATTAGGGTTTTTCTTTCACAATATGATTAATATGGAAATATGTTTTGCACATATATAGTCTATGTCAAATTGCCTGCTATCTCAAGGGGAAGGGAGGGAGAGAATTTAAATGCAAAATTTTAAAAAACAAATATCAAAAATATTGTTATGTGTAACTGTAAAAATATAAATATTTGAAAACAGAAAAGAAAACTGTAATGATACAAGTGTCACATAAGGCTCATTTTAGGATCATGCCATTTACATAGCAAAACTGTGATGTGATGAACTTTAGGTAAGACTTGGCTCTTCTAAAGCTCTCTTAGCAAAAAATTAATTTTCATTTTGTTTTCTTGCTTAAAGGCAATCTCAGTTTTCTTTTTGCCATAGTTGGAAACAATGCAATAGGATTACTATATTTGAAAGGACTATTCCTATTGTCGGTTAAAATGCCTGATGTTAAAAATAACCTAGCCTGAGAAGATCTCTGTCTTTTTTCTACTCGCACTTCCTTCCCCCATTCCCCTCCACCCCATTATCTGGGCTCTGGTCATCATACTCTATGCCTGTATTTCCAATAACAGCAGACTGAGCACAAATTGCAGACTCATGATTTTTGTACATTATGATTTCCAGATCTTATGCAGTTCTGATCACTAACCAAAAGAACAAAGTCTCTCCCCTCTAGAGAGATCAGCTTCTGTATATAAATAAAAGAGTTACAAAGAAATCTATAAGGAAGAAAAAAACCTTCACAAATATTGGTAAAGAGTTTGGAGCCCAATATATTGATTTGCTTTTGGAAAGAACAGGTAAGTCTAAAGAAGACTAGCAGAGCAGGACCTGCCAACAATTGACAATAGAAGCTAGGAAACGCTCCCTTGATCCACATACCCTACAGATTTAATGTCTGGCCTTCTTCTTTAGAATACATGACAGAGAAATCAGAAAAATTAAGAACCCTCCATCCCAAGATAAAGGAAAAGAAAGTTACACAGATTGTGTTTGGGGTAATCTCTGAAGTAGCCTCAGTTAATATTACATGTCTCATGTTTACCTTTGGTGTCATGGCCAAACCTAGAAAGAAGAAATAAACTCACCAGTAATTTTAAAAAAACACAAATATTTAGTATATATAAGAAAAAAACACTCACAAAATTTCCTTCCAAGAAGGCCCTAAAAATCTGCAGTGAAGAATTGAGATTTTTTTTGTTGGGGTACTTTTTTTTTTTTTTTTTGCTGTTGTTGTTTTTGGTATTAACATTAAGCAAGACTGAAAATGATTTACTTTTTTATGAAAGTTATTCCAAAATATGGGCAAACATAGTGTTTTTGAAGTCCCATAGATTATTTTTATTATTTTTCCCAATCAAGTACTTAATGAGTACCTACTCTTATGTTCAGGACTATGACAGAAACCAGATGACTATTTTTTATATTTTCACTGAAATTAAAATTATTAAACTGAGAGAATATTTCTTTTTTTGCCATCTTATGAGGTTACAAATAAAAAAATGGGCTAAAAATGGAAGAGTGTCCATAGAGAAACAAGGCATTTGATCATAATAAAATATGACCTCACTGTGGGCAAGGAATATTTCATTTTTGTCCTTATAACCCCAGTGCTATCTTGTACATAGTATGTACTTAAATAATAGCATATGAAATGAAAATAGAATCTCTTAGGAAAAAAGGGAGAGATTATTGCTGTAGCCTAACAAGGGCATACATTCTCTGCTCATTCTGATAATGCCTAAAAATAGCAATTAAAACAGAGAGAATGAAAAAATCTGAGCAATTGCTATATGCCAGCCCATAAGTTACCATACTAGATGATTTAGAGGATAGTGCCCTCTAAGGAAGAAATCAGTAGAGATCCATCCTCAGACACTTAATATCTTTATGAATTTTCCTAAGCTTATGATTACCATTTGATTAATCACTGAAACCTGTCTGCCTCAGTTTCCTCACCTATAAAATGAGGGTGATAATACCCCTACCTCTCAGAATGGTTGTGAGGGACAAAAATGAGATATTTATAAAGGCACTGCACCCCTTAAAGCCCTACATAAATACTATTGTTATTGTTAGAATGGAGTAATACTTTTTTTTTTTAGCAGAGCTATATGGTTCTAGGTATCTAAGCAGATGTGTTCTCAGCATTTGCATTTGTGTTCATGTGTTGGTTGTATCCCCAAGAAGTTGTAATATGCTAAGCTGTGCAGAAACCTACTAGAGTCTTACATACAGAGAACAGCCAAGGACTGGATGATAAACACACACACACAGAGACACACACACACACACATAAAAGTGCAGGGGCAAATGAAACGTTGATATTATAGTGTTAGCTCCTCCTTATTCTGTCTTCTATACCTTTCTCAGAGGTTATGCGATTCTCACAGAGATCAGTTTTAAGATATCTGTTGTATGTCTTCAACTCTTTTCTCTTAAATTCCTGTCATTAAGAAAACATTATAAAACTGGATGCTCCAAATGACTTCAAAGCTAATTTGATGTGTCAGTGTCTTATGAAATATTGAGGAGAAAATTTCATAGTCGAGTAGAAATCAATAATACTTCAGAGTAGAAAGAATCAATCAACAAATATTTATTAAGCAATCAGTATGTGTGTACATTGTGCTAAGCACTGAGGAACATGAAAGTAAAAAACAGTGGAGCCAAGATGATGGAGTAAAAGTGGGAACCCACCTGAACTCTCCCTAAAATACCTTCAGATACTTCAAAATAAGAAGTGAATCTGAGCAAATTTTGGAGTGGCAGAATCCACAAAGAGACAGTGTGTAGTTTATTTCCAGGTCAAGAAAACGTGGGGGGTCAACAGGAAGGATCTGTTGCAGTGTGCTGGGAGAAGAGCGCAGAGCACATGAGCTATATCAGCATAGACTCAGTCACAGAAGAGACAGAACAGACCCCAGAAGACTGAATCACCAGCAACAGTGGTGATTCCCAGACCTCTCAGTGCAGAATGCAGGTCAGGGGATTACTGGAAATAGGGGAGAGGCTCAGTCCTGTGTGGGACCTGTGGCAGCAGCTACTCCTGTGGCTATTAGACCACAGACCAAACGCTAGAAAGTTACCTATTTAAACTTCCAGGAGCCAAGATGGTGGAGTAAACCATAAGTCCCTCTCACCCTCCCTTCTTGACTTTGAAAAACCCTGAGAATATTTCCCCAAGAAAAATTCTGGAATAGTGGAGCCAGCAGAAACAACATGGAAGTCTGTTAGCTCAGGAGTCTAGGGGATTAAAGTTAATCTGACTGAAAGGGACCAGTCAGGATGGGAGGCATCCCAGCAGGCCCCTCCTCAGCAAAACAGCAGGAGATGCTGAGTCCCAGGGTGCTGGAGCTGGGGAATCAACAACACCAGGCCCCTAGGCCTGCTTTCACACAGTCAGGGGAATCTGCAAAAGAGAGACAAGAGTGATGTCCACCATTACCTGAGTTTACCTGTGCTCTAGCACAGCCCCAGGGGGAGAAGGAGATCTCCAGCAGCCACACCACCCCTCCCCTACAGCTCACACTGAGAGCTTCAGTGTAACCCCATGGAAATACACCTGTGCCTCAGCACACATCAACCACCTTCAGCTCAGCACCAGTTAAGCTACAGCATTATATACCTTCCAGCTGCTAGAACCAGGGGCCACAGTACACAAAGCCAGAAACCAGCCTCCTATCATAGGACAGAGCCCCCTGTGCCCCAGAAACAGAGATCCACTTTGAAACAAAAAACAGATATTTTTTACTATGAGGACAAAGAAGATCAAAATACAAATTCAGAAAAGGATAGCATTGATACTTATACCCACATCTGAAACATCAAAATGGAATATGAACTGATCTCAAGCCCAAAAACCATTCTTAGAAGACCTCAAGAAGGATTTTGAAAGTCAAATTAGTGAGGGAGAAAAAAAAAACTGACCAATTCTTTTCAAAATACAATTGACAAATGGAAAAAAAATTCACTGAGGAGAACAACTCCTTAAAAAGCACAACTGGCCAAATTAAAAAGGAAGTAAAAGAAGAAAAAAAAACTGAAAAAAACAATTTGTTAAAAATTAGAATTGGGCAAGTAGAAGCTAATGACTCCAGGAGACTAAGTCAAACAAAATCTAAAGCATGAAAAAACAGAAGAAAATGCAAAATATCTCATTGGAAAAAACAACTGATCTGGAAAACAGATCCAGGAGAAATAACCTAAGAATTATTGGTCCACCAAAAAATCATGATTAAAAAATAAGATCCTGGATAGAATTTTCCAAGAAATCACAGGGAAAACTGCCCTGAAGTCCTAGAAGCAGAAGGTAAAATAGTCATCAAAAGAATCCACTGACCACCTCCTAATCGAAATCCCAAATTGAAAACGCCAAGGAACATGGTTGCCAAATTCCAGAATTACCAGGTCAAGGGGAAAATACTGCAAGCAGTCAGAAAGAAACTACTCAAATACTGAGAAACCAGAGTCATAATCCAGAGAACCCTGCAGTTTCTAACTTAAAAGATCAGAGGAATTGGAACGTAAAATTCTGTAAAACAAAGAAGCTTGGATTACAAGCAAGCATCAAATGCTCAGCAACATGAGCATAATTTTTCAGGCAAGGAGATGGACAATGAAATAAGGGACCTTCCTGATGAAAAGACCAGAGCTCAGTGGAAAATTTTATCTTCAGATACAAGACTCAAGAGAAGCATAAAAAGGTAAACAGGAGAAAATAAAACAAAAGTGTTACTCAATAAGGTCAAACTGTTTGCCTCTCTACGTGGGAGAACTGTACCTTTATTGCAACATATAAAAGGATATACAAAGACAGTGAGTATAAAAATAACTGATATGATGATAAAAAACCTACAGGGTACAAAGGGATTGTAATGATAGAAGAAGAAAGGAGCAGACAGAAAAGACACCACAGGAAGAGGTATATTATATTAGAGGAAAAGAAGGGAGGGAGACTAGCATTGCTTGAATTTTATTATCATCCAATTTGATTCAAGGAGGGAATAATATAAATAGTTAAGTATTACAAATCTAACTTGCCCTACAGGCAGTAGGAGGGGAAAAGGGAAAGAAAAGGGAGGGGGGGCTGGCTCAATATTAGGAAAACTATCAGCATAATTGATCATATCAACAACAAACCTAACAGAAACCATATGATTATTTCAATAAATACAGAAAAAGCTTCTGACAAAATACAATACCCATTCCTGTTAAAAACACTAGAGAGGGGCAAAGTCAAGATGGTGGAGTGGAAGCATGGATTTGCTTGAGCTCTCCCACAAAGCCCTTAAAATACCTGTAAAAATGACTCTAAAGGGAATTCTAGAACAGCAGAAGCCACAAAATGACAGAGTGAAACAGATTTCCAGCCCAAGACAACCTGGAAAGCCAACAGGAAGGGTCTACTGCACTGGACTCAGAATGGAGTGCAGCTCAGCATGGGCTGCACCAGCATAGAAGGAACTGGAGCAGGCTTCAGGTCAATGAATCACAGGCAGCTGCTGCATTTTCCAGATTTCTCAACCCACAATCACCAAAGACAGGTTTAAAGGTCAGTGACAAAGCTCTTTCACCAGCGTGAGAGGGGAGCATGGTCTGGCCCCATGCCCAGCACCAGGGCAGTGGTAGTCACTGTTGAGTGGAATGTACTAGGAGTACATGTATTTTATAGAGCTAGAAAAAATAATATAAAAATTCATCTGGAATAACAAAAGGTCCAGAATATCAAGGGAATTAATGACAAGAAATGCTAGGGAAGGTGACCTAGGCATACTAGATCTTAAATTATATTTTAAAGCAGCAATCATCAAAACCACTTGTTATTGGCGAAAAATTAGAGAAGTAGATCATTGAATAGGTTAGGTACACAAGACACAGTAGTCAGTGACTATAGCACTCTACTGTTTGATAAACCCAAGGACCCCAGCTTCTGGGACAAGAACTCACTGTCTGACAAAAACTTCTGGGAAAACTAGAAAACAGTATGGAAGAAACTGGCCATAGACCAACACCCAACACTGTATACCAGAATAAATTCCAAATGGGTACACAATTTAGGTATAAAGGCTGATATTTCAAACAAATTAGGGGAGCAAAGAATAGTTTATCTGTCAGATTTATGGAGAATGGAGGAATTTCTGACCAACCATCAGATAGCGATTAAATTGAAAGACTTTTGCACAAAAGCAATGCAACCAAGATTAGGAGGGAAAAAGAAAATGGAGAAAGAATTTTTACAACTAGTATCTGTGATAAAGACCTCATTTCTAAAATATATAGAAAACTGAGTCAAATTTACAAGAAAACAAGTCATTCCCCAGTTGATAAATAGTCCAAGGATCTGAACAGGCAGTTTTCAGAGGAAGAAATAAAAGCTATCTATAGTCATATGAAAAAATGCCCTAAATCACTATTGATTAGAGATACAAATCAAAACAATTCTGAAGTTCCACATCACATCTATCAGATTGGCAAACATGACAAAATAGGAAAAGGATAAATGTTAAAGAAGATGTGGGAGAGCTGGAACACTAATTCATTGTTAGTAGAGCTGTGAGCTGATCCAACCATTCTGGAGACCAATTTGGAACTATGCCCAAAGGGTTATAAAAATGTGCATACTCTTTGACCATTCCAAAGAGGTTATAAAGATGAGAAAATGACCCACGTGTATAAAAATATTTATAGCAACTTTTTTTTGTGGTGGCCAAGAACTGGAAATTGAGGGGATGCATGCCCATCAACTGGGGAATGGCTGAATAAATTGTGGTATATGAATGTAATGAAATACTATTGTGCTATAAGAAATGACAGACAGACTTCAAAAAATCCTGGAAAAACTTATATTAACTGATGCTGAGTGAAGTGAGCAGACCTAGAAGAACAAGGTTCACAGAGACACGGTGTGCAATGACTGATTTTGATGGGACTTAGCCCTTCTCAGCAACGTAAAGACCTAAAACAATTCCAAAGACTCATGATGGCAAATGGCATATACATCCAGAGAAAGGACTGTGGAGTTAGAATGCAGAGTGAAGCAGACTATTTTCTTCTCTGTTTTATTTTGTTTTGCTTTTTCTCTCTCATGTCTTCTCTACTTCATTATAATTCTTCTATGCAACATGACTAATGTGAAAATGTGCGTGCATATAAGTCCATATAAGACTGCAAGCCCTCTTGGGGAGGAAAGGGAAAAAAATTTAAATCTTACATAAATGAATGTTGAAAACTAAAAATAAATAAATTTGGAGAAAAAGGAAGAAAATAAAAAAACAAATAATGAACATGGTCCCTGTCCTTAAGGAGCTTATATTCTAAGGAGGAAGACAAAAAGCAAACAGACTATATAGCTGCAAGGCATAATACTGTGTAAGTCAGAGGTAATAGCAAGAAAATCTAGGTTCAGTGGATTGTAGATTATGTGGAACAGAATAAAGTATAACAACAACACTAGAAAGGTAGGAAAGGGCCAGGTTGTGAGGAGCTTTAAAATCCATCAGAGGATTTTATATTTGATCCTGTAGCTGAGGAGTTACTCAATTTTACTGAGAATGTAAGAGTGAGGGAAAATGACAGTCAGACTTGTGTGATAGGAAGATCATTTTGGCAACTAGATGGAGATAGGGTGAAGTGGGAAGAACCTTGAAGCAGGGAGCCCAATCAGCAACTTACTGCAATAGCCCAGGCAGGAGGTGGCAAGAACCTGCACCATGATGGCCGTTATGTGGAAAAAAAAGGCATATATGAGAGATTTTATGAAGGCAGGAATCACAAGCCTTGGCAAAAGAATGGATATAGAAAGTAAATGCAATCCAACAATCAAGGATATAGTAAACACTTTACATTTTAGAGATGAGGAAACTGGGTCTCTGGAGAGTTAAGTAAATAAGCCACAGTCACATGGTTATGAACCAAGGTCTTTGTTGGTAACACCTGTAGTACCTGTTCCTTAAAGGGCTACAGTGAGACTCAGATGAGATTGTGTACATAAAGCTCATTATAAATCTTAAAGTGCTTTGAGGTTTCAGAGAAGTCTTTACATTCCAGAAAAGTAGTCATGATATGTTACTTATCTAACTAATATAGTTAATACCTGCTTTGATATCAGCAAACCTATTATTCCACTTATTCTTTCTTATTCCTCTTTACCTCAATTTTCAACATTGGCAATATGACAAGAGAAATAGAATAAAGAGAAAGATGTGGAAAAAATAAAGGTCATTTGGGAGTCCTTGTATCACAAGAATGAAAAAACACTGAATAAAAATTACGAGGGAATCAACCTAAATTAAGCTTTTAAAAATTCTTTTTATTTTATAATGGACAATGAAACTAATGGAAATTGTTAATATGAAGCAGCTGATTCAGAAATCTGAAATGTAGTAGGTAGTTTATAAAGAGAGAAGCTGAATTTAAATTAAAATTCATAGCACTTAGAACTTCAAGGGATTTTAATAAATCAACTTGTCCATCTGCCTAACTTCAGGAAGGCTAGTTATTATTGTGCCTATTTTAAAGCTGAGTCAACTGAGGCCCATAAATATTGACTACTGACGGAAAGAAGATAGGGCTACAGCCTATGTCTATCTGCTTAGAGTTCCATTAACTGAAAGTAAAAATAACCAATACCTGGGGAGGAAAGGACCTCTTCTTTGCATCCCCAGAGCCAGATATATCAAAAGCATTTCATAAATGCTTGTTGTCTTAATGAATTCCCTACAGTGATCCAAAGGCTCTCAAATACATATGAATGAGGTGTTTATCATAGAAAAGATTAAAAGAAGAACAGAATAGTTTTCTTCAAATATTTAAAAAGCTATTATGTTTTTAAATACCTTTGAATGGACACAAAATAAAGTTAAGAACTCTACCAAAGACTAGAAGTCACAGGGAAACATATTAGAAATTCTTGAAGAACATAACAACCCTCTAGAATGAAATACATACAAATACATACATACATACATACATACATCTTTCCCATCCATTGATAGGCCTCAGATGGGGTTAGGGATTATTGAGGGAGGCTTGTTTCTATGAAGACCATGTCGTACCTTTCGTTGATTGCTAATGAGGCACTGGGTCAGTAGGGGTCCTGCCCTCCGGCTCTGAGGGGAGGTTTTGCTTTGGGGCTTAGTTTTGGAAGGTTTGTGAGTCAGATGAGATTCTGGGAAGCCACTAAGCAGCATATCCCCACCCCACCCCCACTCCCGAAAACCCAAATGTTGGTGCTTCCCTCTCTGGTAGCTATGTATATACTGGAAGCCTGTCAGTCCGTGTATGATGAATGCAACTAAAGTGATTGTTGACCCCTCAATAGCTGCCTTTACTTTTATAAATGCGGATCTAAGAACCTGTGATAACAGACCCTGACTGGGTGCTTACTGATACCAGCAGGTACAAGGAACCGGACAAGATGATATCCAAGGTCCTGTCCAACTCTAAAATTCTGTGATTTATCTTTTGATTTATCATATAGAAAAACCTAAGTAAGTTATAAAAGTTCACAGCCTAATAGTGGATTTTGACCCAAATTAGGAAGTTACAGCAATTTGTTAAAATATCCAATTACAGTTATCCCTTCTACATTGCAGGGGTTAGGGGCATGGTACCCCCACGATCTGGAAAATCCTAGTAAAATGTTTTGGTTCTCCTTTCATATCAGAGAAGAAGTTTGATTTTTCTTTTCCTTTTGTGGGGTGTTTACAGTACCTTATTGTAAAATCTGGATTGATATAAAATTACTATAAAATTCTATGAATATATTTTAGGCATTTCTGAGTTTCTAAACTTGTTCTATTTAATCTACTGCTTTATGTGAATTCTGTTTCCACAAAACTCCAAAGTTCTCATTTAATTTCTTATGCCAACCTGTTACATACTGAAACCATGATGGGGAAAGTTGTAATGTGGAACAGAAAACTATTCAAATTTTGAAAATAACTTTTTTGATGCTTGAGATTTGCTTTTGTCTACTGTTTTGTAAAAAATTCAAAACTGCATCCTTAATGCTTTTTGCACCTTACATTGTGTTGGGTTTTTGTTTTTTTTGCATCCAACAATTCTCCCAATATAACTGCAAAGCCTACCCTACAAAATAAAACACTTCAAAGTGAAAGTAGTTGCAGAAATGCAATTAACTTTGTTTTGTATGTGTGCCGTAGAATCCACGGAATTTCAGGTCTCCCAAATGAAAAAAGAATTTAATTTCCACTTCCAACACTGAGCAATTCTATTTAAAATGCAGTTGGCACAACACCCTCATTTGTAGCCCAAACAAATTTAGTACTCAGTTTCATAAAATTAGATATGAAGTAAAGTCATTAAGTTCAGCTTTTTCTTCCCTATAAATGGATTATCTACAGTTCAGCTGAAAGGGAGCAGAACCCAGGAAAATCAAATTAATTCTTTTTCCTTTAAAATCAGAATTCAAATCAGAATTGTTCTAGAGAACACTCAAAATAACCCCTTTAAAATTTCTCTCTACTTGGTATTTTGGAAAGAAGGGGCATACCTCTCTAGTGTATTCAAAATCCTTTGTACTGACTGACCAGGGTGTCAGAAAACATGCTTTGTGTTTTTCCCTATAAAACTTGGTCTTAAAAGAGGTATAGAAGCCTTTGGAAAATCAGTCTCCCAAAGTCCAAGTCAAATATTTATGTTTGACTACGTGATTTTTGGAAATGTCATTTTTATCACATGAAGAGGATGTAATAGAAAGAGCTAGCCTTGGAGTTGAGAAGACCTAGGTTCGAATCCTGCTTCTGACACTGGAACAGAGTGACCCCGGACAAGTTACTCTGCCTTCTCTCTAAAACTATAAGTTACAAAATGCATTTTTAAAAAGGAGTGTCACCATCAGAGAACTTCCTGACCTGAAAAAACTGCAGGTCCAGAAGAACAACAAAAAATTATTCACATAAAATCAAATTTAATTTTGAAAGTTTTATCCTACCTTTAAAAACTATTACAATAAAATTTTACTAGATTAGAATATACTGCTTTGCCAACTGATTCTTGCTACACAAACAAAAACCTCATAAAATGCGAGAAATTTATTCCCAGTTTTGTCAATCATTAGTATATTTATTTTAATGGAAATCTCTTTTGTTTATAAAAAGTTAGTATATGTAATATTTACTGTGCCTATGACTGGATAATTAGATACATTTTACTTTTTCCTAATTAGTAAGTGTTTGATTTTATGGGCTTTGTGGAACAGGTTTTTATTACTTTATAATATTCATATAAAAACATGCCAACATGTGCATATGTCTTTGTAAAACTTTTACTAATAAATTGTCAAAAGGTAACAACTACAATTTTTTCAGAATCATGCCATTTGTCACAATAGTTTTATTAGCACATCCAAGATTGGTGGGAACAAAAAAAGTTGAGAGCCAAAAGTATTCTTTTCAAAACTACATATTATATTTAATTATCTGAAGTTCGAGAGTAGGGGCAGGCAAATTAGAGTCCCCAAAGGAGCAAATGACTTCACCCTAATTCTATACTACCAGAAGCTAAAAGTTCATCTTCACATTTTTAAAGAACTTAATTTTAAAATGTAAAATGCATTCTTAGCTTGGGGGAAGGCTGGAGAGTAAGAGACCAGGTGGAAGCCTGGATTTGGCTCCCTCTTCTAGAAAGTAGGCAATAAAAGAAGACATATACTGCACAGTCACTATCATCTCAGACTTTCTGAAGGGCGTGTTCTTCATCTTTCTTGACCTCCCAGTAGCACTGGATACTACAAGCTGAGCACTAGTGTATACCTTCCCTAGTTTTTGTGACTCTTCTTCCATGGTTCTCCTTCCTACCTGGACTGATTATTTCTGTGTTTTCTGCAAGACTTTGATCATTTGTGTTCAGCTCCCTAGGGAAGACATAGAAGGTTCTATCATGGTCCTTCCTATGTCTGCATAGATTCGGTAATTAATCACCAAATTACAACAGGTTCCAAATATCCTGTCTTTACAGATGACTACAGTATTTAAATATCCTAGCCTTCCTCCTGGGTTCTAGTAACAGATCATCAGCTGCCTGTGGAATGCTGAACCTAAATATCTGATAGGCTTCTCAAACTCATCATGTCCAAAGCAGAACTAATTATCTATTTATCTTTCCTCCGAAACACAACCTTCTTTAGAACTTCTGTCAAGAACACCACCATCCCTCCCACCATCCCTGCTAGTCACTCCAAGTTCAGTTAGTTGTCTGTGACTCTTCAGTCTCTATCCCACCCAATCCATCACTTCAATTATACCTTCACAGTAGCACTCACATTTGTCCCTTCCTGTGCAATGGCAAGCTGGCACCCCTCCTTCCAGTATTCATCAGTACTTATCACCTCTCTCCTAGAATACTGCAATAGCCACTTAGTTGATCTTCATTCCTCTTCTTGTCTTTCCTTTCTCTAACACACCTTCAACAGAGCTGTAAGACTAATATACTTAAAAAACAGGTCTGAACGTCACAACCGTTTAGAATAAAATACAAACCCCTCTGCTTGGTATGTAAAACTTTTCAAAATACAATTGCCATCTTGCTTTACTTCTTGATTTCCCATTATTCCCCATCATTTATTCTGTGTTCAAGTCAATCTAGATACTTATTATCTCCCCAATGTGACATCCCATTCTCTTTCTCTGTGCCTGTGCACAAACTTGTCCCCTTTGCTTTGATCTTCCTCATCACTTTCACATCTAGGAATCCCCAAGAGCCTTTAAGCCAGGCCTGAACAACATACAGCCTAGGGACTGCAAGTGGCAGTAACACAGAGGATGTAAAGGAAATTAAAGACGTAAGGAGTGCTTTATCCCTGATCCCTTTAACCAGCTAGTCAATATTGTGCCTGTCATGTAACTTGACAGGTGGGTTGCCACTAAGCACTCTTTCTTGTTTGTCATGTGGCCTCTGGCAACCAGTTATCATCAGTCTGTCTCTAGTCTAAGAAAAGAGAATTCATGATAAAAATCTCAAGGAATAAGGGTAAATAATTGATATTAATTACTATTTCACTTTTTTATATGGTTTATTTGCAAAACAGTTTGATCATTAACTATATTTTTACTAGGAAAGTCAACTGCTAAAAACCTTTCTGCAGACTGAAGAAGTTTAGCCTATTTTAATATTGCCGAATTGTGCAGGTCTGCTTTAAACTATGATCAAATTTCCCCTTTTACACTCGCCGTTTCCTGATTCTGCCCAGTTACTAGTGTTCCTTTCTGTATTTCTTCTTCCTCTCCTCCTCTGTGTATATGTTGTTCCTACTCCTAGCAGCAATAAGATATAATCACCTTAAAATGAGGGTCATTTAAAATTTCTATTTAACAAATGCCCCTTGATTTGAAAACTTAAAGGGAAACTGTCTTAATATGTTTACGATATAGAACAACTTAGGACTGGTGGAGTGCTGCGTCTTACAGTCACCTTAAAGGTTATTAAGCACAAGTGTTGATCTCTATATTGGAAATGGAGAAGAGAAGGAAATTTTTTTAAAAATTGATTGGTACCACATCACACCTATAAGATTGGCAAACATGTCAGAACAAGAAAATGATAAATGCTGGAGAGGATGTGGGAGAGCTGGAACACTAATACATTGTTGGTGGAGCTGTGAGATCATCCAACCATTCTGGAGAACAGTTTGGAACTATGCCCAAAGGGCTACAAAAATGTGCATACCCTTTCATCACCCAGCAATATCGCTACTAGGACTGTATCCCCAAGAGATTATAAAAATGGGAAAGGGTCCCACATGTACAAAAATATTTATAGCAGCACTCTTTGTGGTAGCCAAGAACTGGAAATCAAGGAGATGCCCATCAATTGAGGAATGGCTTAATAAATTATGGTATATGAAAGTAATGGAGTACTATTGTGCCATAAGAAATGATGAACAAGAAGACTTCAAGGAGGCCTAGAAGGAC
>CM053770.1:446196147-446241552 GCA_028658325.1 Potorous gilbertii
AGTTATCTGGCCCTACAGGACAAAAGAGAAGATGGGGTAAGGGAAGGAAGGGATGATAGAAGAGAGGGCAGATTGGTGATATGGGTAATTAGAATGTCCAGTGTATTGGGGAGGGGGGAGGGGACAAATGGGGAGAAAATTTTGGAACCCAAAATCTTGTGAAAATGAATGTAAAAAGTTAAATAAATTTATTTAAAATTAAAAAAAAGGAAAATTATATATATGTATGTATAAGTATGTGCACACATACATACACATGTATATGTGTATATGTATATGTATACATACATATATATGTTAATTTAGAACTTTATCTCCCCTCAGGGCAGGGGGAGAATCAAATATCCATAATGTTCTACAGATCCAAGTAGCTTTCTCCCCCTGGAGATACTCCTACTACCAGTTGGAATTCCTTCCTGAAACTGTCATTTAAGGAAATGCCCGGGTCAGCAAAGCTCTGTTACTCGCTGGGCTTTTCTAGCTCCTTCCTTTTCAACTCATTCGTAGGTCTTCCTCTCCCATTGTTGAGCGGAGGGAAGAGAATGGATTTGGTTTTCTTTGCACTTGTATTCCCAGCATTGGGCATAGGGTCTGGCACCTTGAAGGTGCTTCATAAATGCGTAGCTATCTCCCCTCTGGGGCAGCCACAGGGCACAGAGGAAATTGAGTGCTGGGTCTGGAATCAGAAGATTCATTTTCCTGAGTTCACATCTTATCTCAGACACTTCCTAGCTGTGTGACCCTGGTCAAGTCACTTGACCCTCTTTGCTTCAGTTCTTCATCTGTAAAATGAGCTGGAGAAAGAAACAGCAAATCACTTCAGTATTTCTACCAAGAAAATTGCAAATGGGGTCATAAAGAGCTGGACACAAAGGAAATGACTGAACAACACCTCTTGTATGGATCAAAGATATAAAAAAAAAATAAAAGGCTGAGTTCCAAGTTTTAAAAAAAAAAGCTACGGTTGTTTTAAAATTAATCTAGTAAGTGAAGCTATCTAACAAAAAAAAGCATCAGTTTCACTATCTCCAAATAAAAGAGAACAGGGAGTTCAATTTCCTTCTGCACCCTATATGAATACATGATTCAGATTCTGCCCACAAACTTGTCAGGACACCACTACACACACCTCTAAAAGGTAGCGGGCTAAATCTATTCCTCTTCCACTAACAAAGAAATAGTCAAAAATGCATAGTCAGTTCTCAAGTCACTGCTCTCTATTCAGCTGCACAAGGAATGGAGATACAGATTTTCCATCCAATCAACTCCAAGGATTTAAAGAACAGCTCAGCTTTCAATCCCAGAATTGGGTTTTCTGATCCATTGGGGAATAATTTCATCCGATCCTACTTCACTATCCCCATGTATGCAAATAAAAGGAAATAAATATACTAGGAATGTAAGGTATGTGTAACGTTCTTCTACTTATTTTGAACTAAGCAATACGCATGTTCTTGGAAATATAAGCTTTGTTCAAAACATACTTATTTAGGACTAATCCCCCAAAAGGAAAATATTATATGGAGTGGAAAAAGGTAGGTTTACCTTACTGTACAATCATCAAATGGACTATGACAAAATAAATGTCTTTTATTACAATTCTGAGATAAGAACTTTCTAGAAATTCTGGCAATGTTGCACCTTAAGAATCAATTACAGTTATTACCTCAATCTCCTGACCCCCAAAGTTCAACCACAGCAAAAAGAATGGTGATGATGATAATGAAAGTTAGCACTTCTACAGCTCCCACCATGTGCCAGGCACAACACCACAAATTTTACAATTACTGTCTCATTTGACCTCATGTTGACCTTCGGAGCTAAGTGCTATTCTTATCCCTACTTTACAGTGAAGGAAACTAAGGCAAATAGAGGTTAAGTGACTTGCCCTGAGTCAAACATCTGGTAAGTATCTGAGGCTGGATTTGAACTCAGGTCTTTCTGATTAATGTATTCACTACACCAGGGCAGCCAGGTGATAAAGTGGATAGAGCACCAGTGCAGGAGTCAGGAGGACCTGACCTCAAATCTCACCTCAGACACTTGACACTCACTAGCTGTGTGACCTTGGGCAAGTCGCTTAACCTCAATTGCCTCATCCTGGATCATCTCCGGTCACTGGATTCAGACGGCTCTGGAGGAGAAGTGAGGCTGGTAACCTGCACAACCCTCCCTTACTCAAAACAAAGTCAAGTGCAAGTCATGTCATCATGTCTCTGATGGCATGGTCTTCTTCTGTAACAAAGGACGAACAAACACAATTCACTACATTACCTAGCCTTCCTTGGTGGCAAGCATGTCAAAAACTGTTGCGGCCCTCAGGCCCCATATCCCCACCTGATCACCATGCAGGCATGTTTCTGTTGCATTTACCTTTCTTCCTGATTAGGTTAATTAGTATCAGAGATAGAACTGACTAGATTATAATATCCTTGTGAGTTCTCAAAGATCAGGAGATCCATCATGGATCTAGTAACAGAAGTCCTAACAGAATCTGCTAAAAACTTTAGTAAGCTGAGTCTAGTGAGAAGCCAACTCCAGCCCAGAACTGGATCAACCCAGGAGCTGAGACCACCACATACTGCAAGCAAGGGCGTAACTTATCCATCAGTTATGCCACATACAGAGGGGGAAATGTCTTTAACAATCAGCTGAACCTTGAACCCAGGGACTGAGGTAGTAAAGCTGAGTGTGCTACAAGTATTTGGGCTTCTGCTGTACTTGTTTAATAAAATATCCCTCCGTGAAAGTTAATTGATATTAATTTATATTAGGGAAATATTAACTAATTGAATGATATTGGGAAGAATACACCAGATTTGGTAAGTTCATTTATTGGAAAAGTTACAAGTATTTAAAAAAAAACTTTAGAATCCTAACAAGAGATATATAACCAGACATGTTCTGGGGACCAGACCCACCAGTATTTAAGTGGAAGCTGGAATAGTAGCCTTAGAGTCTACATGCTATATGTTTTTCTCTGAATATTCTAAAGGTTAAATTTATAGGAAGGAAGAATACAGGTGAGAATGAAATTTTCTAGGTGTGTTGTAATTTGATTTTGTAATTCTTACATAGAAGCATAAGTATATTTGAGAATCCTCAGCTATATCCAGATCATCTAAACAGATATGAGACTCCAAATATAATGGTCACTAAACATTGCAGTAGTAGAGAAAAAAAGGCAAACCACTCCAGTACCTTTGCCAAAAAAAGCCCATGGACAATGTTTCATTGTAGGGATCATATAGTTTCAGAAATGCCTTAAAGACCAAATAACTATGACAACAAATTGCTGAAATAAGGATATTTTCAATTGATTTTTGTTTTATCAGAAGACTTCTATGGAATTCCCACAAGTAGTCACATTGGTAGAAATTTCAAATATGTAGATACAAATGTATATATATATATATATATATATATATATATATATATAGGGGGTGGAGAGAGTGAGGAGGGAGGGAGAGATCACTCATCAATGATATCAAATAAAATAATTCAGTATGCCTATGGTTGCTTTTGTGCAACTCAAGGTTCTTGTCCTATTAAACTCTCTTCATTACTATTTATCCGAAAAATAAAAGGCCATAATATTATTACACTGAGAAGATTATCTGAGGGGGAAAAATGTGCCTTGTTTGCAGCAATCTCCAAAGCAACACAATCCCATATGTGACTGACACATCAAACCTATTTGCCTACATGTCACGAGACAGATAGAGAGAGAGACAAAGACAGCGTGGTGTAATGAAAACAACCCTGGCTTTAGAGTCAGAAGATCTATATTTTAATCCTGATACGACTTTAGTCAAGTCATGTAAACAATTAGGGCTTCAGTCTTCTCATTTATAAAATAAGGAGGTAAGATTCTTCATTGTATAACGTAAAGAAGATTGCTCTATCTGAAATAAAAAGGCACTGGTTGGAGTCATAGTTCTGCTACTTATTACCTTTGTGAGCTAGGAGAAATTTATCTGTTCATCCGGAAAATAATGAGATTAGACTACACCATTCATGAAGTTCCTACCAACTCTAAATTTATGATTCTATGAGCCTTTTGAATTCTATAGTTTATAACATGATCCCATTCCTTAAAAACTACTTAATGTTCTATTCTAGGTAGTCTGACAGACAGCTGACATTTCTCTCATGTAATTCTGATTATATACTTTTTGTTTCATATATGCATGATTATTTTCTTAATTTGAACTATCTGATAAGAAAGACACACTATCCCTTTAAATACATTTCATCAAAGGTTTTCCAGGAGAAACTTCAGTTTAATCAGAGGCAAATAACTATCTTACAACTTGTGGTCCCAACAATACTTACTATATAGCTTTCAGCTTTTCTTAAGAAAAATGGTAATACACTGTTAGGTAAACAGATAAGCAATTATATTATTTTCTTTTATTTGTACTTGTAGGGAGACCAAAGCAGGACTATACTAAATTATTCTCCAAGATCGTCTTGTGCCAATTCTTAGTTCTATGCAATAGAAGCTGAAATGTTATATACTATTGGAGTTGAATGGATGGAAAATGTGTCTCCCAGTTCCTTGAGCTGCTGAGCTGAATAGTAAATCTGATAATTTGAGGGGAGACCATGAGATAAAATAAAGTAAATGAGATGTGTTTAGACCTTAGCCAAACTAACAACAGGTATGTAAGAAAAATGTGACTCCATAGCTTGATGTAAGTTGGTTAAAGAGACTACAGCTCTGCAAATTTATGTGGTAACTCTCAAGGGGAAATATATTTGTTTTAAGCAATAAATATTTATAACTATAGCAATATCCCTTGTCTCCTCTCAAAAATACATAAAGCATGCTGATGAGTTGCTTGCCTTCAAAGATCAAATATAACTGGTTTTAGACTTTCTGTGTTGTCTCCCACTTTGGATTGTGAGCTTCCCAAGGGAAGGAACTGTCTTGTGCCTTTTCTTTGTAGCCCCAGCACACGACAGGTATTTGATAAATGTTTGTTTCCTCTGACTCCTCTATTTAACTAAGCTCTCCTGAATTTATCCATAAGTGCAGTTATGTCCACATAGCTCTTGTTCTGAAGTGATAATTTCAATTCAGTTGTTTTTCAGTCGTCTGACGCTTTGTGACCCCATTTGGGGTTTTCTTAGCAAAAATTTTACAGTGGTTTACAGTTGGCAAAGATACTGGAGTAGTTGACCATTTCTTTCTCCAGACCATTTTATAGATGAGGAAACGGAGGCAAACAGGGTTAAGTCATTTGTCCAGGATCACACTGCCAGTAAGTGTCTGAGGCTAGATTGGCACTTAGGAACATAAGTCGTGACTCCAGGCCCACATTCCACTCACTGTACCACCTTGTGGCCGAAGTGATAATTTATTATTGCTCAAATATAAACATGTGTCCTACAAGTGTTTTGCCTTAACAGAAAACTGTGAAAGAGTAGCAAATGAATGTCATTATGCATTACTGCTATTTCTCATGGACTTATGATATTTTGTAGTATTGTCTGAATACAAAACATTTTATCACCACAGCACAAGGAAATACAACACTTCAACAGGAAGATTTATCTATAATTATACAACTGTTATCATCTGGACACAACATGTCCTGTAGTTATATGCTAATGAACTAAAATCTAAGTAAAATCCTTTATATAAATTTATATAAATTATATAAAAAAATACATCCCAAAAATCCTACCCCTGGTTTACACAAACTGGCATCCATAAATTAGATGCTCTCTCCTCTCCACTCCCTCCCTCCTGGTCAAATGAAAGACCCTCTATCTATCCCTTCCCTCCTTCTTTAGCACCTCTTAGAGTTGACATGTTGCCCCAGAATGGAGTCAGGAATACAGTATTCACATTTGTTTATAATATTAGAACAAATAATACAAATAAATGCAAATTGTAAAAATATTAATATTCAAAAATGTGGGAGGAGTTGAAGCCTATACTTCTGAGGACAAAAAAACAAAAGAAAAACAAAAAAAACAAAAACAAAAACCTCTGTACTTGATACCAACGTTTGGCACATCAAATAGACAAAGTTCGGTTGTATTGAATTACTTAATGCAGATCTTGATAAAATTTAAGTTTTCTCGCTTTTGTCTCTAAGTGAATTTAATCTCTTGAGTCTTTGTGATCACAGAGTTCATGAGTTACTATGTTTCAGGGACCTAGAGATATCAGTCTTACAGTCACTGAGATTAATACAGCATTTATTAAGCACTTACTATGCATCAGAAACTAAGTGTTAGTGATACAAATATCAGACAAGACAGGTCATTCCCTCAAAGACATTGCTTTATAGAAGAAGACAAAGCCTAAAGAAGGGTTGAAAAGGAAAAGGGAGAAAAGGGCACTCACCCAAGGGCAAGACTGATGGTGGGAAGGTGGAAGAGTATATAGAGGGTGAGCTGAATAAGTATTAAAGTAAGCAGCATGGTGAGGGCACTCTCCTAAAGTGTTAAGATCTGCTGCAGGACACCAGGCCTCAGAACAGAATTGGCAATCTAAGATACATTCCACCACCCTGGTCCTCAGCCTCCTGTGCTGCTAGAACGGTGATGGCAGCTTTAGGCTGTCTTTCGTAGCATGGTTCATTCCTATCCTACTAGCTCTTCATAAATATTAGTACTTCCCAGGCCCTGGGAGAAATTCTGTAAATGTGAATCTACCCCTCAAGCTTTTGTTCTGAGGTACCAGAATTAGTGTAGCCACCTTTTAACTGGTCTCACTCTTTCCCAATATTTCTTTCACACTCTTTTCAGAGGACACCTAGTTGGGTCTACAAGTAAAACGTTGGACTCGGAATCAGAAATACTTATATTTGAATCCTGCCTCAGACACTCATTAGTTGAGTAATTCCAGAGAAGTCATTTCACCTCTCCTGGCCTCAGTTTCCTCGCCTGTTAATTGCAGTTAATACCTGACAAGATTGTTGTAAAGATCAAATGAGAGCGTAACTGTAAAATACTTTGTAAGCTTTAAAGTGTTATAGAAATAAATGTTGATTTATTATTACTTTTGACAGGTATGACATTAACTCCTTTCAGTCAAGGAAGATTCAAATCCTGCTTCCAAAATTGGAAGCAATAGACAATTTGCAAATTCTGACACTAGGCAAATTACTTAATCCCTTTGACTCTCAGCTTTATCCACAGAATGGGAACAGCAAACTGCCAGTAAAATCGTGCTATAAATGCTTACGATGAGGCAGACATCACAGCCTTCCTCTGCACTGTGTCCTCACCAATCTTTGGTGTCTCAGCCAGGAGAAGACAGTAAAGAATACAGTATAGTGGGGTTGGGAGGTAAAGAGAATAAGGAGGCATAGTAAACAGCATGCTTGATGGGCAGTCAGGAAGAGTATTTGTAGGAAGTTAAGATTGTAACTCACTTAGTGGATTCAGAGACTAGAGTAGATTTAGCAAAAAGTCTATTATTCAGCATGGATAGATGGGTTGAGGGGACAGACCTATAGAGATTTGGTGGTCTGGACATCAATACAGACAAAGAACTCTCATCGATTTAGAAGTAGAAGGGGCCTCAGAAGTTATCAATCCCAACCCCTAAATTTTACAAATGATGTAACTGAGGTCCAGAGTGTTTAAATTATTAGCCAAGAGCCACAGAGAACTGGGATCTGAATCTCTGACTCCAAATCATGAAGGAGCAACTATAATGAATAATATCTCAGCAGTAATGAGCCTATTATGAGGGTTCTACCAGAGAAGATGTGAATGGGAGAGTAAAGGGGTTACGATAGGCAACATGTTTGCTGATCCTATGAAACTGTGAGGCAGCTGAAATTAAGCCTTCTCATATTTGGAAATAGGGAATATGATATGGCTTGCATATTAAATGCAAAGGCCTAATTTATCCAGACCAGCAGTGCTGGCAGTCTGGGGATGAGTTAATCAATTAAATAAAAAATGGAACATTCTCTGCCAGCAAAGGACTTACATTCTAGAGATCTATATGACTGAAGGAAATCTCTAGTTACCAAGTAAAGAGTGGGGAATTGGCTACTGTTACCTAGAGACCTTGGTCCTCTGAGATATAGCTGTAGGTCCATCTAAGACTGTATTTTTGGGTTTATGTAAACACTCTTGTCCCTTGATATAATGATCCAAGTAACATTTCTAATATTTCAATGAAAGATATGGACATTGTAACACCTTAGGATTAGACTTAGAATACTGAACCTGAAACCATTTTCATAATTCTACCATGATGGCAGGAGATTAATTTCACAGTTCAATCAATCAATCAATAAATATTTACTAATTGCCTACTATGTGCCAGCTACTGTGCTAGGTGCTGGAGATGTAAGCACCTAAAGAATGAAACAAGCCCTACTCACAAGTATTACATTCTAAACAGCTTACATTCTAAACCTGGGCAAGATGGGTTATTAGCTGTTAAGTAAGTTGCAGAGATAGCAAAGATCCAAGAGGTGAATGATATAGAAACCTTGTAGGCAAAAATGTTTAAAATTCAAGTTTTCACTTCAGGTGGACCAATCAACAAATTAACAAGCATTTATCAAGCACCTACTTTGTAGTAGTTGTTAGGGATAAAAAAGGTAACTAGGAAGCAAAATTTGGCCTCTAGAAGAGGGGGCAGGGCAACACAATCATATATTTACATCTTCATATGTGCATACATATACACACATACGTATAGATTTAAAAATGCATGTATGCAGGCATACATAATTACATATATGTGTGCATACACATATAAATATACATATATATATCACATATATGTATACCACACATATTAGCTGTGGTATTGGGGAAGGTTTCATGTAGGAGATTGTAGCCTGATTTGAGTTTTGAGGGTAGCTCTGAATTTTCAGAGCAAGAAGTGAGGAAGGAGGACATTCAGACACAGGAACAGTCTATGCCAAAACACATAATATATAATATAAAATGAAATGTCATGTGTGAGGGACGGCAAGGAAGCCAGTTTGGCTGAACCATAGAGAAGCATTCTTCAGGTGTAGAAAAATAAGCTTGAGCTAAACTATGAAGAGAAGACCAGACCATGATAAGAAATGAGTAGATAGCAGGATTCAGAACCTCGGTTCTCTAAGGAATGAGCAGAGAGAAAAAAGCTTCATAAGTTGGTTAAAAATTCAAAGAACTTTTAACTAGATAGGAGAAAATCACTGGGAAAAGCCATGATAACAATATTTTATGTAAACCCACCAGTAAAGCAGAAAATAATGAAGCAACAGATGCTAGTTTTTTTAGTGAAGTAAATGTGAGTTGATTTCCCTGGGAACATATGGAAAGGCGGGGCTGGCTTCCCTGTGAGAAGAAAAGTAGACAATGAGTCTTCAGAAGAAGATACTGGAAGGAGATTGAGCTAAAAACATGAGACTTCCCTCCCTCCTATATACTACCTGTTAGTTTCATGAGCACCTTCCAGGGTAATGACAGCTAGCTGCCAAGAAGTATGAAGGGCCTGGAATATGAGTGTTAGATAGATGAAGGGGAGAGTGTGTAATCTTGATAAAAATAGGTCATAGGGTATGCCTTAAGAGTATGTTTGCTAGAGAGAAATCAGTAATAAATGGGAGCCAAAGAGCAACAAAATCTGTGACATTTGAATGGAAATATGTGAGGAGCATTTGTTGGTGTTTGTGCCAGGCCAGATTTATCGAACACCCACATGACATATGCCAGTACAGAGAGCATGAGCCAAGACTGGAAAGACCACTGAATCTGGATTCGGGATATCTGGGTTTGAACCCTAATAGGACAAAGCAATAATAACAAAATTAATTTGGTGGAATTTGGTCTACAATCTCAAGAGAAGTCATCTTTAAAATTAGAAATGAAGGGGAAAGAGTACATTCAGACCTCTAATTATACTATAAATAAAAACCATCAAAACCATTTGGTATCTAGGTGGAACAGATGATAGAGCACTGGAAAAAAGTCAAGAAGAACTGAGTTCAAGTCCAACTTTAAACCCTCACTAGCTGTGTGAGCTGGACAAGTCACTTGACCTCTATCTGCCTCAGCTTCTTGCACCTAACTCTCAGGATTGCTACGAGGATCAAACGAGATAAATGTAAAGCACCTAACCTGGCTAAGTGCTTATCTCATCATCTTTGTGGTAGTTTATAAAGTATTTAAAACATAGTATATAATTAATAAATGCTTACTTCTTTTCTTTCCTCATCCCCCCACAAACCCACAATTATCCCCATCTCCTAGGTTTATACCATTCTCTCCTTGACTCCTTATTATCCACCCCAGATCTCTATTTCTACCTGCACAGCATGTCTCCCTTTAATCCAAACTCTTCTCTCCATTCACACTGTCACCTTAGTTCAGATCTGGATTACTGCAACAATCTAACTGGTCTTTCTGCCTCAAGTCTCCCTACTGCAAACCATCCTACACACACTGCCAAAGTAATTTTCCTTAATGCAGATATGCCCATATAATCCTCTTAACTCAATTAACTCTCCTGGCTTCCTCTTGCCTTTAGGATCAAATATAAACTCCTCTGGTTAGTCTTTCACAGCCTGGTCAGAACCTCTCTTCACAGGTTCTCTTCTCACACTCTGCTATTCAGCCAACTTGGCCTCTTCTCTGTTCCTCAACAGGAAACTTGACATTTCTATGTGTAAATATTAGCTATCATCAACATCATTCATTCTGGTGTTACTATTATTAATAATAATATGTATAATATAATATAATAATGATGTTATAATATATATAATATAATATAATATAATGATGTTATAATATATATAATATAATATAATGATGTTATAATATATAATATAATGATGTTATAATATATAATATAATGATGTTATAATATATATAATATAATATAATGATGTTACTTTGTCATCATTATGTCAGTTGGATGCACCCTACTGCTCAGCAAGTTTATTATATCTCATCTTTGGCTCCCCATCACATCCTCCATAGAGTCAGCTCTAAACCTCCTCTCTCTTCAAGCTCCTGGGCACAGCCCAGCTTCTTCACTCTCATCAGATCATGCCAGCTCCTACATCACTAAAACGATTTAAGTCTTTCTCTACTCTTCTTCATCTGCCCCTCAAAACATGAATCTTCACTTATTATCTCCTTTCCTCAGAGGAAAGGTGGCTCTCTTCCTCCCCAAAATCAGTATCTTCCCCTCCATTAGTACCCTTGATTTCCCCTCCACCATCTTTCTTAAGACCAATCTTACATGTACTAAAAATTTCTTTGTTAAAAATCTTTATTCTTTCCTCTTATATTTCTCTCCTCCTTCTACAAAAACCTTAAAGTGTTTGCACCTATATTATTTTTAGACCTTTCTCCGACTTTATTTCCACCATTGTCAAACATTTCTACTGAGTAGCTACACCTGCTTACCTTCATTACCTTATCATTAATTCATTTCTCACCATGAAAACTAGGAAAAGGTTAGGAAGTCTGTTGCCTATGGCACATAAAAGGAGATGAAGAGGCAATTTTAATACTACTTTAAAAAGTAAATGTGCATATTTATGTTATCAGAATGTTTTGCTCTCCATGGCATACAAAAAGTTATTCTGGGTAAAACATTTTATAGCAAAAGGTCAAAGAACCAAATGAATTGTGTAACCTGTAGGAAGTTCATCCTATAAGTTGTACTCAGGACATAAATAACTTGTCTCAGTGTCCTTCAACTCCATGCAATCTAGTGTCCATCTCCACCCACTACGCAGAAAGTAGTTACCAACCACCTCCTAATTCCTACATTCAATATTCCTCTTTCAGCCCATATTCTTTCTAAGCGAAAGCACTCTGGACACACACTGTGCTCCCCTATCTCTGAATCTGTGTGTTCTGGCAGTTGGTTACCTGGCCCTGTAATACTCTCCCTTCATATCTGTCTATTGACATCCTATCCTTTAGGTTTTAGCTCAAAAATCACCTCGGCACAGAATATCTTCCCTGATATCCCAAACTTCATTTGATTTCATAGACTTCTGTACTCTTCTTATGTCTTCCTTTCAAATACACATCCCATTCTAATGTGCATTGCGTTAGTGTGTGTATGAGTATGTACATATGTGAGTGTGTATGTGTGCAAGTGCCTTACTTAGAGTATATTGTAAGCTCCTTGAGGGCAAGGACTGTCTTATCTATCTTCGTATTTCATCCCTGTGCTTAGCCCAGCACATTGTACACAGAAAGACCTTGAAAAATGTGTGATGGACCAACTGATGTCTTGATTCTTAAATTCCTCACATTTGGGTTGTTATTTACAAAGGGACAGAGATACAAAAAAAATTAAGAAGCTAGATATCCTTGTTCATTTCAAAGGCTTTCCTTCTATTTATGGTCAGCAATGTAAAAGGGAATTCTAGTGATGATTCTCATTTTTAACATTAAAAAGGATTAATAATACTTAATAGGGTTTTGTTTTCCTTCTAATGCTCTGATATTAGATTTTCAACATTTTATCCAATTTTAAATAAGTTACTGAAATGAAGTATATAAAATTAAATATAATTTCATTTTACGGGCTTTATCAATAATTTAGCACTGATTGAGCACCCACAATACACTAGGTGTTATACAGTCCTTGTCCTCCAGGAGCTTATTCCCCCAAGTTACATAAAGTTCACAAGATTATTTCCCTTGGAAGTGAAAAGGTTTACTTGAAATTTGCCAAAATGACTAATACTATAATGATGCCACCACTGGCATATTGGTTTGTCATCATTTCCCAGACACCTCCCCCCACCCAATAACCATGACTGGACAATCTAGCTTCAAGAATTTTTCTAAATGCAATGCTACTACATGAAGTACATAAATAAGCAGGAACTCATCAGAAATTTCTGATTTCTATTTGCTAGCAGTAGAAAATAAATCTTCATGTTACTTACCCGGGTGATTTCATTACAAATTCCTTCATCTGTGAAGAAAAAAAAATAACAATTAGAAACTCTTAGCAGGTCTGAGGTACAATGATATTTCATAACATCTCCCTCTTAATGAATCAAAGAATTGCTTTTTAAGTATGTTTGTTCTACTATTTAAAGGCTAAACATAAATTAAGGCATAAATGTTTATATGTACGTTTGTGTATGTTTATATATGTATGTTTGCTTATTTTGTATCAAATCTGAACACTGAGACTCCAGCTTAGGACTTGTTCTAGGTCTAGAGTGGCATTAGACAGGTATACCTCTCATTTTAGGTGATTACAACTTTTTAACTCTTTATTTAATTACAACTCTTTATTTAAATTAGTAATTTAATTTATTAAATTTCAAGGTAAAGCTGAAGAAGTAGGATGAATGAAAGTGAAGGGGATGAGCACAGGGTTTACCAGCCAGAGGCATAGATAGTTGGGAGAAAGGGGAAAGTGTTCTGAAAAATTTGGACAGTAGCTTTAGAAGTCATCTAGTCTGGTCTGGGTAAAGCACTACAGCAGTATCTAGGTGGCCGCCCTTTACATTAGGCAAGTACACAGGGTTTATGGACTTAGATAAAGACTCCCAGAGAGAACTAAATAAAACCTGCTACTTCCTTTTTGTAAAGTCACAGCTCAGGTAGGCTTGGGAAATTTTCTTCAATTCTGCCCTTCGAAATGGGGAAGAGACAGAATAGAATTGGTCTGTGGGGTTGATTCACTCTTTAGGTGGGTCTTCTATCTTTATTCTAAGGCACTTAACATTCAAAGACCTTCACTGAGAGCCTTTTTCACAAATATTATTTTCTTTACCAGTCAAGCTTTCCCCCTACTATCTTCCTAAAAAATACTTCATTCAATCATGCTTAACCTTCTTAGAGTGCCTATAAAATATCCCTTTGCCTTTACAGGCATAGGTGCTATTCAACCTACTCCCACTATCAGCCAGGTCAGAATAACTTGTGCCAGTCAACCACATATGAGATAGATTTGTGAAAACCTTTGGTTCCTATATTGAAATGAATACTATTTCTAACAGGCTGTGGGGTCCAAACATACACTATAATGTGATTCTTCTCTATTCATTTCACCTAAGACTTGTGTTACTACTGATCAGCATGAGTTATATTGAAAGACTAATTGTTATTAGCACTTTCTGGTGTTCATTTTTCAGAGATTTAAATTTCTAGAAAGCAATTAACAGTTTTATTAGAGTGTTTCTGCATCTCTTACAGAGGTGTATTATCTGCTCAACAATACAGTTTTGAGATTTCTGAGATGATCCTATGAAACCGCTTTTCATGTGGAGTACATGAAGAAGCATCCCAATGCTACCACTTTGAAAAATGTCCTAAAACAACATTCTTGTCAGGAGCTGAGTGTGAAGAGCTGGGGATCCTTGAAGGCTATAAAATGGAAAGTGTGCTTTGAAAGGAATCCCAGAAATGCTTGTCACTTGACAACTTACACAAAATCCATTAATCATAGAATTCCCATCTGGTTTCCTTTCCCATGAGGGTGACCCAGCTCTCTAGGATGCCTGTATTTCCTTTCACTGAACTCAGTTGTCTCTCTACGTCCTTTGTATGGTGATGTAAGTTTTGAGACTCAGATGACTAGAACTACATACTCATCAGCTCTTTCAGAATGAACAATTAATTTCTGTGTTTCCTGTACTTGGCAGTATGCTTCATTCTCTCTGGTATCAATAGGATACTCAGTTCGGTTCTTTAGAAGATTTGCTATCATTTGTGGTACAGCACAGTGAGTGGCAACATGGTGTGTATCAGGGAAAGCAATGGATCAGTTTCAGTTACAGCTCTCTCGCTTAGTAGTCATGTGGTGGTGGGCAAAGTACTTAACTTCTATGAATCTCAGGTTCCTGACTGGTAAAATTACACTAACCACCATGATTGCTGTGGATGAAGTACTTAGCAACCTGAAAATTCTATGGAAAACTGAATGCCTACTTCTAGTTTTAATATTATAAATCTTATTATCAACCTTACTCTGGCTTTCTAAATCCAGGTGGTGGCACCCTCTACACACTTTCCTTGTGTAAAGTGATCTCATCATATGAGTAGTTTTGATGGACAAAGCAGAACTAGATTAGGAGTGAAAAGGGGGCCAAGGAACTAAGAGTTTTTGTCTATAGACAGTAGTAATAAGCCATTAGAGATTATTAAACAAAGAAAAGACCCTGAAGAAGTAAGTGCTTCAATTACCCCGGTAGGACTTGGTTTAAAAAAAAAAAGCAGTAGAGAAAAAAAAAATGAAGCCTGGAGAGCAATTAAGAAACTACTGAACTAATTTTTCTCAGAGCCTAACAAAGTACTAAACATATGCATTTAACAACTATTCAATAGTTTCTAGAGAGTAGGAATTGTTTAATTCTTTATATTTATATCCCCAAAGCCTTGCAAAATGCCTAGTAAAGTGGTAGACACTTAATAAATACTCATTAATTAAATGAGTGAATGAATATAAAAGTTAAAGCTAAACTATTTTTGAAGGATACGAAAATATCTCTTGAACTTGTATCATGGGCTGGTAGCACATTTATAGGATGCTCAATTTTGCCAAATGTTTATAATCCCTTATGACTTTGTTGCCCATCTAATGGACTTTAGGTATAAAAAAATCACTGAGAAAAACAGGATCACAGATGTAGAACCGGGAAAGACTTCAAAGGTTACCTAATACAACCCTTCATGTTAAAGATAAGGACACTAAGGCCCAAAGAGATTAACAGGCTTGCCCAAATTCACATGCAAACTAAGAAGGGTACTGAGATTTCCCAGGACTCTGAGCAGCACCTTGAATCATGATGTATTTGTAACACAGCCAAGAAGATAATGCTGGCTTTTCCAAATCATATTATGAAACAGAAAAACAAATCCTTTCCTAGGATTTGTTTCTTTTATAAAAAAAAAATGATTTTACAGTAATCTGTTGAGTCACACTTATATTGAATTGTTTCATTTACTTCATGTCACAAAATATAGACACAGAAAGAGTGAACAATCTGGTCATGAAGACTGTTTCAACAAGTGAACAAGAGTAGCTTATGTAGACTTACTGAGTCTTACTTAACTATATAGGTGCAATCTACACAGAATATCAAATTATTTGCAAAGTACTTCATATATATTTAGTTTGCAGGTCACACTTTACAAAGCATGCAATATATTCTCTTTGAACTACAAGATACTTGCATTTTCCCCCTTAAAAGATATGAGATACTGTTTAAATAAAAAGATAATAGGATTCTGACAAAAAAGTACTAGCTGTAAAGTCATGAACAGTGACTTTACTGTTTGCCATGCACTTCCCCTGTGAACTGGCACAAGTCACTTCATCTCAATGTGTCTTCATTTACTAAGATGAAGAAATTGGACTAGATAATCCCTGCAGGTCACATTTTGATTTAGAAAACCACACACTAACCGTATCTATGTTCTACTGTATTCTTTATTTTATTAAATATTTCCCAATTACATTTTATTTTGGAGCTATAGTGTTACTCAGCCATTATTTGACAATTCTGGGTTATAGTATTTTTTGAGATATAATTTGAGATACTCCTATTTACATTTTTTTGGTTTGGAAGTGAGCTGTCTGAACATTTTCAGTTTTGAATTTCCATGTGAACAAAAGCTTACAAGTTCTACCTTTTTTGCTCATAAGATCAAACATAAATATATAAGAAATACTCAAATAAAGAAATCTTGGAGAAATCTTTCTAGGCCAGGGAAAAGAGAAAATTTTATTGAATACTGAATTTTCTTCCTATTTTTATTTTATATCATTCTCTATAGTGTAAGTAAAAAAGAAAAAACCTACAAATTATTACCAGAGAAGAAATGAATTCAATGTCAGTAAAGAAAACCCTGAGGGTAGCTAAATGGCGCACTGGATAGAGTATGGGCCTGGAGTCAAGAAGACCTAAGTTCAAACCTAACCTCAGACACTAATTAGCTATGTGATCCTATACAAGTCTCTTAACCCTGTTTGCCTCAGTTTCCCCATCTGTAAAATGAGTTGGAGAAGGAAATGTCAAACCACTCCAGTATCTCTGCCAAGAAAACCCTAAATGGGTTCATGAAGAATGGGATACAACTGAACCAACTGAAGAACAATAAAAAAAAAAAACAAACTATGTCCAGTAATGTACTCCCAGGTCTTTCATTTCAATTTGCTGTTATTAAAAGGTCTAGGTCTTAGAATTGATTGTAAATTGAAAGGTAATGGGCTAATGTAAAACTGCAAATGTTTTCACAGTATTAACATTTCCTTTTATGATGTTTCTTCAAGTGAAAAATAACAACTACATCACTCTTACTATGAATAACAAAAGCCTAACGTTCAAATCTCAACTTTTTTTTAAATTCTCTGGAGATGGAAACATTCCAAGATGTACTACTCTCTGGGGCATGCAAAATTTCAAGAAAGTGGATAACTACAGGACATCACCACTCCAGTTAATACTGAGCATTATTTAAGTTTCAATATTTAAGTTTATAAATGTTTTTCTGTTCTCCACTGTGTGCTTAAAGTTTTAGTATTTGTCTAATTTTTTTTTTAAAAGGATTGTACTAAGCATTGCCAAAGGTAGATTTTGGCCTTGAATAAAATATAAATTTGAGAACTTAGAAAAAGGATTTTTTCCCTGAATTGACTCATCCATTTTTTATTTGCAATACTATAATAATAATAAAGAAATAATACAATTAATTGAAAACAATTTTATTTAGCAGACACTGAAAAGTTTCATGCTGGATGTAAAAATATTACTTTGCCCTTGAAAATGTGCTTGTTTTGTTGCTGTTTATCCTTATTACCATCAAATTTGTTTCTTTTCACATCTTAGAATTTTTAACAGAAAACAGTGTAGAGAAAAAAAATTAAGAAAAGTAAGGAATTAATTATGTCTCTATGGAGCCGTTCCATATGCCCACTGCTTATTAAGACACACAATGTATATTGAATTTGAGAAGGCTTTGGACAACGGCACTCACACTAGTTTTTGTGTTTACAGAAAACAGACTTTTGCTAAACTCTTTAAAAAAAATCTTCAACATCAAGTGAAGACTGAGGAGTACTCTTTTTGCTTCAGACCAGTATAAGAGAAAAACAAAAGGTAACACCCTAGGGGAAGTCTCAGAACATCAACCAAGGCAAGGGGATCATTAGTAGATGAGATGATAGGTTATCTCATGGGATTCTGTGTGGAGTACAATTATGTCAAGGGAATCATATTATTCCCTACGAAGGAACTCTACTGTAACTACAACATATGTGCTTATGTATTAGAGACACATTTTATGTATTTATTTATTTGTTTATTTTACCCTAGAGAATGGAAACAAGGAACTGAATAAATGCTTGGTGTTTTCTAGATAAATACTCAAGTAGAAAAATCCCAACAGGAAAAAATATAGAACCATCTACATTTTTTTCTCAAATATTGGCGCCAGACAACTCTCCAGTCTCTACTATATATAAACATCCTCCAGCCTCTCTCTACATATCTCCTGTATCATTTCAAGAATGATGATCATCAGATGGGTAATTAAAAAAAAAAAGAGTTCATACTGAATGCATAATTCACTACCTTCTCTACAAACCTTTTAATTTTTCTCTAAAAGACATTTTTCTTAAATAGGATGCTTTGGACCAGACAGGAATTCAATGGAATAGGAAAGATCAACAAGGAAAATTCCCTATATACATACATATATATATATATATATTTATATATATTTATATTTTAGAGAATTACCTGGAAAAGTTAAAAAAGATAAATGACCTGTCTGAGATCACACAGTCAGAATGTGTCAGAAGCTAAATCTGAACCCACCTTCAAAAAGCCAGGATTTTCAATGTGTCCCAACCTCTACCTGTGAACCAGAATTTAACCTCCCACACTGAGCTTCTGATTGCTGAAGTTGGTTTCTCATTTCTTATGTTGCTGGACACAGAAACACCATATTATTTTCTTACCATTTTCATGCACATGCGTTCATACACATGTACACACACACACACGCACACACACATACACACACTTTCTAATTCTACTTTTGAGAACAATAATCAAATCTGTACCAATCAATTGCCCTGTGATTCCAATCACCATCCCTCTGACGTTTTCTTCCAAATCTCTCTTCTCCGGCCACCACTCCCTTACATGTGTTTCTCTCTCCTTTCCAATCTGGTCTTGAGGACAAGGACATTGTTTTCCTTGATTGTATTTATGACACCAACACTTAGCACAGTCCACTGCAACTGTCTTAATAAATTCTTTCTCATTCATTCATGCCTAATTCAAATCTGGCTCTATCACAATTTTCCACTATCAAAGCAAATAGATAGTGAAACTAATTCTCCTTTCTATAAGCAGCAAACAAAACATAATGTTCTGGGAAAATGTTAAGAAAAATAGGACTACATAAAGTTCTCAAATGTTATCATTATTGCCCACTCATTTGGGCAGCTAGGTGGCACAAAGGTTAGAGTACTGGGCCTCTGAGTCAGGAAGATTCATCTTCATGAGTTTAAATCCAGCCGTAGATACTCACTAGCTGTGTCACCCAGGGAAAGGTCATTTAACTATATTTACCTCAGTTTCTTCATCTGTAAAGTGAGCAATAGAAAGAAATGGCAAAACCCCATTGGCACTATTCCTGCCAAAGAAAAAACCCAAATGTGGTCAAAAAAGAGTCAAGTATGACTGAAATGACTATCTCACTCACAATATAGAAGATAATTCTTTTCATATCAAAATCAGTACTAAGAAAGTTATATTACCAATTTTAAAAACTTTAGATGTAACAAATATAAAATTAGTTTTAAGTGTATATATATAGATATGCTCTTATATGTGTAGTGATAAGAGTATATACATATACATACACACATACATATGTAACCTTCTATGCTAACACAGCTTTGAAACTCTGCTGCGGTGTCAGAATTAGAACCTTAAGGCTCACGTCTACACTGAGAATTGTAGCAAGAGCAATATTTAAACAAATACAATCTCCATGCACGAATGATTTCATTGCATACATATGATGCAGTGTTCTTCAGTTTGGCATTTTTCTATGCCTAACTTCCTCTGATTTGTGAAACAGAAATCAAAAGGCCTCCTTTTACCAACATCAGAGGTATGTTTTCAAGTAGCAACAATTAGCTTGTTGACTCCATGAAGTTTTCTCAGGAAACTTCTCCATCATTTTTAGACTAAATGAAATCAGCCAGAAATTCTTAAACATAAACTATTCTTCAATATTAAGATGTTTCAAGTGTTAGAATGAACTTAGGATAGTTCATATCTCTAGAATTCCCTCTACCTACTGAAGTCTTGTTCTCCAATTTTCACTACCTGTACAAATGCCCTTTCTTCATGATTTGATCTTCCCAAATGGATGTCCAAAGTACTGCACACCTCTATTCTGCCACTTATTATACTCAACTTTGTCTCAGTTGCTTGTACACTTGTTTCATCCCTGTACGATACAATAGTCTTCCTAAGAGCAGGGATAATTTCCTTCATCTTTATACTTCTTGCAACATGTTAATGCTCAATAAATATTTACTCAATGAAAGAGGAAAATGAAATTGATAGTAAAAAATAATGTATTTAGAAGCTATAATAAGCCATGAGGGGACAGATAAGGGTTGAAAGGAGACCCCCTCATCTACATTCTCTTAGAGCCTCTCAGGAGATGTTTCAAACCTCTTCTATTCTCAAGGCCAAAGCTTCCCTTTGACTTGATTGGGAAGGTCCAAGTCATCTTTGGAAAACTAAACTTCTCTTCCTTTGAAAGTTTCTTTCTATCGTTATCCAGATCTTCAGAGTGACAAAGTGGAAAATATGCTGATGTGGAATAAGAACATCTAGAAATGAAATCCTGACTCAGCCACTCACTAACTTATGTAACCTTGGGTAATTTACTTCATAAGCTAGAAGGGCCTTTAGATTTCATGGAGTCCAAGCTCCCCTTGTTACAAATAAGTAAAGTCTCTAACAAAGAATTCAAACTCAGGTCTTCCTGATTTCAAATCTATTACTGTGCTATCTAACTTTGCCTTAGTTTTCTCATCTAAAATGAAGTAGTGAATATGACTCCTCCTACTTACAAGCGTTTGATTTTGACTCAGATAACTGGGGAATCAGGGTACCCTCTTTAAGAGGTGCTGGACAAGATTTCATAGTTAAGTGATTTAGGGGACTGGGGAAAAGACAAAATTCCTAGAGAGAAAAGAGTAAATAGCCAACAGATTCAAAATCACAATAAATAGACAAGGAGAGAATTGTGTTCTATTGAGATCAGAGGTAGATTTTGGAAGCACAGATGGTATTCTAACTAATGAATTATACAGAATGTACCAAGAAAAGGGACTTGATACTAGAAAAAATCAAGAAGTATCCCTTCAGATCCTGCTGGACCCTTGTATCCAAGATGATTGTACCTTCAGAGAGAATAGGAAATTGGCCAACTCCATCTCAGATTAAAGAAATACACAGATGAGCTTATAGACTCCATGTCAATTTGACCATATGTTGGAAAAATGGATCAAGTATTGTAACTAGGGCATTAATAGATACTGGGGTGGAGGCCTCCCTTACATATGAAAACTCTCTTAAGTTTAAACGTGGAACTCCTATCACCATCACAGGATTTGGAGGGGCTGAAATATCAACAAGAAAAGTCAATCTAACGATGAAAATTGGACAATTACCTAAGAATGAATATACTGTGGTAATTGTACTCATTCCTGAATAAATCATTGGAACAGATTTATTGAGAGGTATGACTTTAAAATTACCTGAGGTTAAATATCAGTTTGCAGTAAGGAAGATAAGAATTAATAAAGTTTTAATGGGTAAAATATAAAATGAACTCAATCACTTTATCTGAACCTTCTGAACTGATTACTTTAAAACAATATCGTGTACCAGGTGGACAAAATGAGATTACCAATACTATAAAAGAATATATTAAGGCAGGAGTGTTAGTCACTATAAACACTTGATGGAATAATCCTGTCTGGTCCATAGGAAAGGCAAATGGAACATGGAGGATGACAATGGATTACAGATAACTGAATAAACTCACTCCTCCTCTGTATGCTGCTGTTCCAGATACTATTACCTTAATAAAAAAGATTCATAAATATGACGGGACTTGGTATGCAAGTATGATTTAGCTAATGCTTTCTTTACTATCCCAATAGAGTTGAAACAATGGGATCAATTTACTTTCACTTGGCAAGTCCAATAATTTACTTTTACATGCTAGCCACAAGGATATCTGCATAACCTCATTATTTGTCATACAATTGTGTGAATATCTGGATGAATTAGAGCTACTTGGTGTACAGTTTACCCACTACATAGATGATATTAAGAAGTACAGAAGAGTTAAACATTTTTAATTGAGCATATGAAAAGCAAAAGGTGGAAGATTTATCCTGCAAAGATTCAAAGACCAGTTCAAACCATAAAATTTTGGGGTATACAATGGAATCAGGGGGTGTGAAAGATTCTCTCACAAGCCTGTGAAAAGATTCTGGATTTTCCTATCCCCACCAATAAGAAAGAGACCCCAAAGTTTATAGGATTACTTGGATATTGGTAATATCACATACCACATCTAGGATAAATCTGAAACCCTTATATAAAATTACTAGGAAGAAAAATGAATTTTGATTGGGGACCTGAGCAGAGAAAAGTTTTTGATGAAGCTAAGGCTGCTGTTCATTTGGCCCTAGATTTATGGCCTATGCAAAGTGGCCCTGTGGATTTACAAGTGACTGTACAGGATGAATATACAAACGAGAATTTATGGCAAAAAAAAAAAACCAAAAAAAAAATGCTGAAATGCACTCTTAGGATTTTGGTCTAGGAAACTCCCTTCATCTTCACCTCAATATACCCCTTTTGAAAAGCAGTTGTTAGGTGCATATTGGTAAACACTGAACAGCTGACTTTACACCATGAGGTAATGCTAAGGCCTGGAATTCCAATTATGACCTGGGTAATGAGAATTGGACATGCACAGGAAACTGTATAATTAAATGGAAATGTTATATTTAAAATAAATCTATAACAGGCAAAACTGGAGTTTCTGCTTTATATGAATCTATAGCAAACATAGAGACTGAGGGAAATGATATACCCCTGAACCAAAACAACAGTTAGTATAGTCCTTGGTAAAATGGAATGAGGGAGATGATGAATTAACTGAAGAACCTACGAGACATGCATAGTTTACTGATGGGACAGCAAAATATCTGGGCCACAAAAGACACTGGAAAGCAGTAGTAGCTCATAACCCATGTACTAGGCAGACTTTGTAAAGTATTGGGATAGGTGGATGTAGTCAATATGCTGAACTTATGGCAGTACACCAAGTTATCAAAACAGAACAAGGAGGACAGTGTCATATAGTCCATGATTCATGAGCGGTAACTTATGTGTTAGCAACATGAATGCCCATGTGAAAAAATCAAAATTGGGGAATTCATGGAAAACAAGTCAGGGGCAAAGGATTATAGGAAGATATATGGGACATGTGTTTGGTTACTAATTTGGCAGTTTTTCATGTAGATGCTCACATGGCCCTCACTACACCAGAACATGACTACAATGCACATGCTGATAGACTAGCAAAGATTTCTACTCAACATACTGTCCCGATTCTGACACCAACTGACGATATGATACTAGCAAAATGGGTCCATCAAACAGCCAGACTTTCAGTGGTCCATGAGACACATGGGCACAAGACAGAGGCATTAGTGTCTGTCATACACTGTTAAAACAAGTAGCCAAACAATGTCTTTTGTGTGTGTGTGTGTGTGTGTGTGTGTGTGTGTGTATAGGGTAGTAACTGGATAGCATTTTGGCAAATAGATTATATTGGCCCCCTATATAAAGATAAAGGATGCAAATTTATATGTACTTGTATTGACACCTATTCAGGTATACTCGTGACTTGTCCCTATAAGAATGTGACCCAGACAAACACCTGTAAAACTTTAGATATCATAAATCTATATTAAGGAACCCCAAAGCATATTCAAAGTGACAATGGGTAACATTTCACAGGTAAGGAAATGAAGAGATATTATGTATTAAACAATATAGAATGGATATATCATATTATATATATATTATATAGTCATTCCATATTATCCACAAGTGTCTTAGTCAATTGAAAGAATGGATTATGGTAAGAACAGTTAAGGAAGTTAAGTTCTAATAATTCTTATCAACATGGGAAAGACAATCTGTTCATTGTTTATGTAATCTGAATAATAGACCATTGTGAGGAAATATACCTCTAGCCAGAATGATAACCCCAAATCTGCAAATTAGAAAACAACAAACACATAGGATCCCAAATGTTGAGTAATGAACTGTGAGGCCAGATATTCCAGCACCGTATCCAGGGACAACTGGTTCGATAGGATATGATTTACAATGTTTAGAGGACTTTGGGTTGGATAGGAAAGAAATAAGAACAATCTCTACTGGAATATGTATGAGAATCCCTAAGAATTATTTTGGACAAATATTGCCTAAAGAATGATTAGCAACCTGGGAAAATACAAGTATTGACTGGAATGATAGATTCTAATTATCAAGGAGAAATTATTGTGACATTCCAAAATTTAGGTGGTAAACCCAGTTTTGTAAAAATGACAGAATAGTTCAAGTAGTTGTTATTCCTTGTAAAACGAGACCACTTGTGAAAACTGACCCTCCTGAAACAACTAGCAGAGGAACTGAAGATTTGAGTTCTACTGATAGAATAAAATTGGAAGCTAAAGCATGGGTAAAATGGAAACCAGATGACGTTCTAAAGGCTGTGGAAATTACAACACATGGGAAAGATAATACCATAACTGTTGTTTATTCAGGAGAGGATGATTACTCATATATTCTACTGTGAATGAAGCTGTGATAGTGGGTTTATGGATTCCAGAACCACAGTTGACCCTGTATCTACTCTGTTTCTGGTTATTGTTTTCTTTTTAACTTTTCATCTGTTAAACTTGTTTGCTAGATTTGTTTCCTATAGGCTTAGTACCCTCCACCTGCAGATGCCTGATTGTGTAAGCCTGATGTCACCCCCTACCCATGATGGTGATGTATACTCTGGACCTGAAAGTCAACAAAGGTCTGAATGCCAGCTGAAGAATGTCAGCAGGAAGTAGTTATGGAAGAAAAGACCTTCACCCATTACCCCAAGATTTTGAGGCCCATTTGTTAAGGGGGAATGATGCTTGTGCTCAAGCCCACCCTAAAATATTGTTTTATGTGCTCATTTTGTGTGATCCCATTATACTGTTGTGGAGTTCTGTTAATACCAGTTACCTAAGATATTGTTTATATGCTTATATTCTGTTATCCTTGTTAAAGTTCTGTTAATATCAATTGCCCCACTGACCTATGTAATGAATATGAAAGCTCTTGGGGCCAAATGTAATAGTAATTTAAATGGAAAGATCTTTCTCATTCATTTGCTGAGTTCACCTGGAAGCCTAAGTCACATGTGGTCAGAAGAGCTTGCTGAACAAGCAGAACAGGAAGGGTGGAGCAGAACCGAGAGGCAGTGAGTGAACGTGGTAGGGCAGAGAAGAGAGGGCCCAGGCAGGCAGGTGTGGCAAGGAAGGCTCAGACTCATCAGTGTTTGCTTGTGAAAAGACCCTGGCTGAGGCAGGAGAGGCTTGGAATGGCTTTGCTCCTTGCTGTGATCATGTTTTTTAACTTCTTGGTTACCATGATGGGTTTTGCTTTTTGGTTCTGGGATTTGGCTTTCTGGTGTCTAAAGAAATGTTTTTCTTCTGCCTTCTACATGGAGAGTCTTTTATATTTTGTGACTGAGAATTACACTGACATATTCATAGTCACTACCAGTGTTGTGAATATCACCTTGGTGATACGATACACCAGTTCATCACAAACAGTTTGCTTCCAGCTCTAAATCATATGACCAAATAATAAATGATTCTCAAAAGACATGACAGCTTTTTGGTTCCCCCAAGGCTAACCTTTCCCCTGTGTACCTGATCTTATTCGTTCTGAATTCCCAAGGAAGCTTTCCAACACCAATTATCCCTTCACTTTATGATATCTTTAATTGCTTCCTTCCCAAAGATTTTTTCTTCTACCTACAAGTGCCTTCTAATCTACCTCTTACTAAAAGAAAACAAAATCTTCTCCCCCATGGCCCTTGCTCCTAAGACATATCCCAGCCCCTAAACTGCTTTGACTGACAAATTTCTTAAAAGAGTAATTTACACAATTTTTCTCTGCTCACCACTCATTTACTCCTTAACCCCTAGAAAAATAGCTTCTGATTTGACAGTCTGTTTAAATGTTTGAAGGTTACCAAATCCAATGTGGTCTCAGGTCTCATCCTTTTTCAGATCTCTGCATCATTTGGCCCTTTCACCCATTCTGGAAACTGTCTCCATGATCCGTGATGCTGGAACTTTTCTGGGTTTTCCTGTTTCTAATTGATCCATTTCCATGGCTGGCTACTTTCCCCAACTCCCACCCCTTAATTGAAAGCATTCTTCTACTTCTCACCTTTAGCTATCATCTTCATCTTGATAACTTTCTTTTCCTTCTTAATATAATTTATTTATTTTCAGTTTCCAACATTCCACTTCTACAAAATTCTGAATTCCAAATTTTCTCCCAATCTCTCCTCTCCCCACTCCAGGGCAGTGTGCACCCCAAACACCCCTTTCCCCAATCTGCCCTCCCTTCTATCACTCCCCCTTCTTTCTATTTTCCTGTAGGGCAAGATGGACTTCTACACACCACTGCCTGTACAACTTATTTCCTGGTTGCATGCAAAATCAATTTTTAACATTCATTTTTAAAGCTCTGAATTCCATATTTTCTCTCTTCCTCCCTCCCTACCCACCCTCACTGAGAAAGCAAGCAATTCAACATATGTCATACATGTGTAGCAATTCAAAACACTTCCATAACAGTCATATTGTAAAATACTAACCACATTTCCCTCTATCCCGTCCTGACCTCCATTTATTCCATTCTCTTCCATGACCAATTCCCCCACAATAGTGTTTGCTTCTAACTACACTTTTCCCCAACTGGCTGTCCATTCCATTGTCCTCCCTCAACCATTGCTTTCCCCCTGCCTTCCTGCAGGGTAAGAAAGATTTCTACAGCCAATTAAGTGTTATTCCCTCCTTAAGCCAAATCCCATGAGAATAAGGGTCAGGGTATTCCCTCTCACCTCCTGCCTCTTACCCTCCATTGTAAAAGCTCTTTCTTGCTGCTTTTTTCTGAGACAATTTATTACATTCTACCTCTTCCTTTCTCTTTCTCCCAGTACGTTCCTCTCAATACTTAATTTTATTTTTTAGGTATCCTCCCTTCATATTCAGCTCACCCTGTGCCCACTGTCTATAAATATGTACACACACAAATATACATACATACATACACGTATATACATACATATATAATATACATACCAATACACACATAAACATATAGACAGAAAGACAGATAGATATTTTTCCTCTAACTGTTCTAAAACTGTTAACTGTGATATCCTGATTGTATTTCCACAATACTCAGATTGTTTCTTTCTGGCTTCTTGCAGTATTTTGCCCTTGATTTAGGAACTCTGAAATTTGGCTAAAGCATTCTTAGGAGTTTTCCTTTTGAGATTTCTTTTAGGTGACTGTTGAATTCATTCCATTTCTATTTTACCCTCTGGTTCTAGAATATCAGGGTGGTTTTCCTTGATGATTTCTTTAAAGATGATGTCTAGGCCCTTTTGTTGATCAGGGTTTTCAGGTAGATCAATAATTTTAAAATTATCTCTCCTGGATCTATTTCCCAGGTCAGTGATTTTTCCAATGAGATATTTCTTTAGATTCTGTTTGACTGATTCCTGAAGTCTCAAAGATTCATTAGCTTCTACTTGCCTGATTCTAATTTCTATCAAATTGTTTTCTTCAGTTAACTTTATGCTTTCCATCTGTCCAACTGTTCCCTTTAAAGAGTTATTTTCCCAGTTAGGTTTTATATTTCCTTTTCCATTTGTCCAATTGTCCTTTTAAATTCTTCTGCAATTTCATTTTTCATATTTTTAAAGTCATTGGTCAGTTTTTCTTCCATTTCTTTAATTTGGCTTTTAAAATCCTTCCTGAGCTCTTCTAAGAAGGCTCTTTGTGCTTCACACCAATTCATATTCCCTTCTGAAGTTTCAGATGGAAGTGCAGTCTCAATGGTGACCTCTTTGGTATCTGTGTTTTGGTTCTTGTTACCATAGAAACCTTCTATGGTCTTTTCTGCTTTGCTTCTTACTCATGATAATCACCCTTTTCCTGGCTTTTAAAGTAGATCTCTGCATCTGGGGCCCATGAGGCTCTATCCCACAGTTCTTGCACCTAAAACTTGAGGTTTTGTGTGTTGTGGTCTCTGGGTCTGTTAGCTAGAAAGCTGCAGTTTACCTGGTGCTGAACTGGCTGGTGTTGGAAAGTAAAGGCCAGGTGAGGCTTTTTGAGTTTTCCTGCAGTTACCCTGGAGCTAGCTTATTAAGTGTGAGGGAGGGTTGGTCTGGCCACAGGAAGTCTCCTCTGCTAAGTGAGAGCATAGGTAAGCTCAGTGGCTGGTGATTCCCATCTACACTAGTGTCTTCCTGATTCCCCTGGGGTGCTGTGGCATGCCTGAGGTCCTGGTGTTGGCAGTTGCTGACTTCACCCCCTCCCATCCCCCCCCCACCCCCACCCCCCGCCAGGGCTCAGGATCTTCTCCAGTTTGTTGAGGTGGGACTGTCTGGGATAGCTCTGATCCTGTACTGGTCCCATTCAGCCACAGCAAGATTTAGCAATCTTCCTAACCTCATGTGCTAAGAATCTGTTTACCCCTTCAGCTGCTCCCACTGTTCCAGAGTTTTCCCCTGGGAGATATTCTCTATGCTGGTCAAGGTCAACAAGGGGAGGGAGATAGCAATTACTGATCACTCTGCCATCTTGGCTCCCGGAACTGGAAAATTCCAATGAGATATTTCACATTGTCTTCTATTTTTTCCTTCTTTTGGTTCTGTTTTATGATTTCTTGATTTCTCATAAAGTCATCAACTTTTATTTGCTCCATTTTCATTTTTAAGTAATTGTTTTCTTCAGTTAGCTTTTGGTCTTCCTTTTCCATTTGGCCAATTTTGCTATTTCAGGCATTCTTCTCTTGGTTGGCTTTTTGGATCTCTTTTGCCATTTGGATTAGTCTATTTTTAAAGGTGTTATTTTATTCAGTATTTTGGGGAGGGGGGAGGTCTCCCTTAGCAAACTGTTGACTCATTTGTCATGATTTTCTTGCAATCTCTCTCATTCCTCTTCCCAATTTTTCCTCTACTTCTCCTATTTGATTTACAAAATCCTTTTTGAGTTCCTCTATGGCCTGAGACTATTTCATATTTTTCTTGGAGGCTTTGGATGTAGGAGCCTGGACCTTGTTGTCTTCCTCCAGTTGTGTGCTTTGATCTTCCCCATGTGATCTTTTCACCAAGAAAGTAACCTTTTAGTCTTACTTAACCCCCTTTTTAGTAACTTTCCCAGCTAGTTACTTGACTTTTGAGTTCTTTGTTAAGTGGAAGGTGTACTACCTCAAGCTTCAGGGGTTTTGTGCAGCTGTTTTCAGAGATATCTCTAGCAACATATAAATTCTCAGTTCTTCCAAAGTGGTATGATCAAAGGAGAAGTGTTAATTCCTCTCCTGCCATGTTCTCTGGACTGTGAGCAGCCACAAGCAGTCTTTTCTGCCCTGGAACTGCAAGCTGGATTCCCTCTCCACAGCAGCTATCTTGCCATGCCAATACTCCTTGACTTCCATGGCATCAAATATCTATAGAGAAGACAGGCACTACTTTACCTCTAGCCCTGATCTCTCCCTGTGCTATAGAACTGTACTCTGAGGCCCTGCTAGACATGCCCATTTGAAGTCCCATGAACAACACAAATTTACCACATCCAAATATGAACTTATTTTCTTTCTCCCAAAGTGTTTCCCTTATTCCAACTATGCTGCTTCTGTTGATGACATCATCATCATTATTCTGTTGATGACACCATTAATCAAAGCTTAAAAATCTCAGGAATCATATTCTAATGGTTCCTCTTTCTTTCCATAGATTCTGCCCCCTATAGTGTCTCTAAAATGTGTCCCTTTCTTTCCATTAAAACTACCACTATCCTAGTTCAGAATGCCATCCTGAACCACTACCATAATCTCTCAACTGCAGGTATTAATCTTATAGATAGATGATGTCATGGAGGTTTGGCAGGGCTGTAGGTGCAGGGGTGGAAAGGGATGCATGCACCAATGAATTTTATCTAGAGTTTCTCCAACTTACCAAAACTGAAATTTTCTGAACTATGAATAAAATGTCTGCAGCAGTCACTGGGGGTAGGGATTACATCGATTTTGCAACTTGTATTCTCTGTGTCTTTGTGTATATATGTGTATATATAGCTTCCTGATAAACTGTTTTAAAAGATAACTCTAAATTATATAGTTTTTAAGTCAGATTTGGGATTTCATTGGTATAAGGAACTTCCAATTAACCAGTTAAGCATTCATTAAGTGCCTATTATGTGCCAGGCACTGTGCACTGGAGATACAAAGGCAAAAGGGAAAGGAGTTCCTGCAGTTAGGGGCGCTTTGTATGTAACATATGTGTATATGTGTATATGAACATATGTGCATACAGAAGTGATGATAGTACGTCCTACCTCCAGAGAGAGGTGATGGACTCAAGATGCGGAATGAAATATACAATTCTGGGCAGAAGCAATATAGGAATTTGTTTTTACTTGACAGCAAATAATAAGGTGAGGAAAAGAAAGGGGAGAGGGAGAAAATCAACAAAAGAAGGTCATCAAAGCATTTTTTTAAATATATAAAACAGAAGAAAGGCAAGAAAGAAAAAAGATGAACAGGATATTTTTGAAATTTACGTACTAAAGGTGGAAGGAATAAGCAGTTATGAAGCCCCTAGGATGTGCCAGGAATTGTCCTCAGTGCTTTAAAGACATGATCTCATTTGATCCTCACAACACCCCTGGAAAGTAGGTGTTATTAGCCCATTTTACAGCTGAATTCAGGAAACTGAGGCAGGCGGAAGTTAAGAGACTTGAGTTTCTGAGGTTAAATTTGAGCTTCGGTCTTCCTGACTTCAGCTCAGCACTGTTTCACTGTACTATCCCAGGTGATAAATGTCTTTTATTTTAGAAAAGAAAGCACACGACAGAGATCCAGTTTCATGTACAATCTTACTATCGGTTCTATTTTCTATACAGAAATAATCTGCTATTTGTAGGACTCTTTCATTGTGTTTAGTAATAATACAAAGGGATGAAATGATGGACAGATGGACTGATGGACGAATATTACAAGGTCTCTACATTCTATAGGAGTACCATTCCAGACAGCTCCACTGTAATAGCCTTTGGTTTAAACAACATAACCTATTCCTGTGCCAGTGAACAGAGGGCAATTCTCTCCACTTCAAAGTAAAATGAGAGGCGGGTACTCTCTTGGATGAGCAAGATTTTTAGGATAAACTTCCAAGTGAGGACATTAAGCAGAATGCATGATCACAATAATCCTAACTATTAAATGGATGAGCTAAAGAAAGCTGTTTATTCTGCAGGCAGCACAGGCTGAGACTAAAGATTTGAGAGGTCTAAGTATTTGGGGGTGGGCGGGGGGAAGGAAGGAGAGAAAGACTAAGTGTCCCTATCTTGCCCAGGATGGAAGTGCAGAGGCCTCAATCTCACTGCTAACTGCTAAGAAGACTGTGATCTACTCTGTTCCTAACCTGGGTTGCCTCTCTCCTGGTGGACCCCTGCTCTTAGGGGCTTACTCAAGAGTGCTAGACTTAGTACATCTCATTGGCTTGACCCTACTGAAACTCAGAAATCCACTGGTAATATACTAGACTCAGTACTCCAAGTAGCAGGTGTTACAGGCATGTGTCAGAAATTCCAGTCAGGAAGTCTAAATTCTAATTCAGGTTTTGCTAACTAGCGAGGTGATCTTGAGCCAGCAGCTTAACTTTTTAGGGCATCAATTTGCTCATATTTAAAATAAGGAGATCGTACTAGTTGATAACTCCTTAATTCCTCTCTGCTTCTTACAGTAAATAAGGATTCAAATAAAGATTTCTTCAAAGAAAAGAATGAAAACATCAAACATAATTCATCTAAGTTTTTATAGTATTCAAAACAGCATGGCTGTTCACAACCATTCATCGAACAATAATACTGTTACTGTACACAACGTTCTCTTGTCTCTGTTCATTTCATTCTTCATTATTTCATGCAAGTCTATACATGTTTTTCTAAGATCATCAGGCTCATCACTTCTTATAGAACAGTAATATTCCACCACAGTCATATACCACAATTGTTCAGACATTTCCCACCTTGTAGATACCTCCACAGCTTCTAATTCTTTGCCACTACAGGAAGAGTCACTATAAATACTTTGGCACATATTGGTCCTTTTCCTCTTTAACTCATCTTTTTAGAGTACAGATCTAGTAGCAGTATCACTGGGTCAAAAGGTATGCTTAGTTTTGGGCATAGTTCCAAAGTGCCTTCCGGAATGGCTAGAACAGTTCACAATTCATTAATGCAAAAGTGCAGTAATGTATCTGTTTTCCCATAGCCCCTCTCTAGTATTTGTCATTTTTTATTTCTGTCAACTTTACCAAACTGATAAGCATGAGTTATATTATTATTATTTAAGGTTCTCTTGATACCAAGTTCATCATTGCTTATAGTACAGTAGTATTCAATCACAATCATATACCACAACTTGTTCAGGCATTTCTCAAGCAAAGAGCATCCCCACGATTTCCAGTTCTTTGTCACCACTAAGAGAGCTGCTATAAATATTTTAGAACATAAAGGGGTTTGTTTTTCTTTTCATCTTGGGAAATAGACCTAGTAGTGGTATTGCTGAGTCAAAGAGTCTAGACAGTTTAATAACTAACTCTTCAGGCATAATTCCAGATTTGGACAAATCTCCAAAATGGTTAAATCAATGTCCCAATTTTTCAACTTCCCCTCCAACACTTGTCACTTTCCCCTTCAATCATTTTATACAATCTGATAGGTGTAAAATGATATCTCAAAGTTGTTTTAATTACATTTCTCTAATCAATTATGATTTAGAACATTTTTTACATAACTAGAAACTATTTTGATTTTTACATCAAAAAACTGCCTATTCATATTCTCTGACCATTTACCAATTAGGGAATAACTTGTATTCTTGTAGATTTTACAAAGTTCTTTATATATTTGATACATGTGACCTTTATCTAAGTCCATAATTTTTTCCCCAATTTTCTGCTTTCCTTCCGATCTTTACTACATTTTCTTTGTAAAAAAAAGAAACCTTTTAATTTAATCAAAATTATCAATTTTACACCTCACTCTGCTATCTCTTGTTTATTCACAAATTGTTTGCCTATATTATAAGTCTGATAAGTACTGTGCTCCATGTTCTTAAATTGTCTAGTAGTATTTCTCTTTATAGCTAGGTCAGGTATCTATTTGAATCTTATCTTGGTAAATAACATAAAATTTTGATCATAATATATAATCTTTGTAATATATTGTTCTAATCTTTTAGGTAGCATTTTGTTTTAGATTTCTGCATCCATATTCTTTAATAAGATTGGTCTCTCTCTTTTTACTTTTCCTGGTTTAGGAATCAGTATTGTATTTGTTTCATAGAAGGAGTTTGGTGGGGTTCCTTCTTTGCCTATCATGCCAAGTAATTTATTTAATAATGAAATTAGTAATTTCATGCAAGTCTGTCTATATTTTCTAAGATCATCAAGCTCATCATTTCTCATAGCACAGTAATATTCCATCACAATCATATACCACAACTTCCATTCAATTTTCTCTAGGTATCTATCATATTTAACTTATCTAAAATCCTTTCTTATTTCCTTGACTTCTTATTTTTTTTTGTAAGATTTATCTAGTTCTGAGAGGGAAAGATTAAAGTCCCCCACTATTATAGTACTACCATCTATCTCTACCTGTAATCCACTTAACTTTTCTTTTAAAAATTCAGATGCTATAGTATTTGGTGCATATAGGTTCAGTACTGATATGGTTTCATTGCCTGTTACCTTCATCAAAATGTAATTACCCTGTTTATCTCTTTTAATTAAATATTTTAGGCAAAACTTTGAGATCATAACTCTACCCCTGAGTTTTTTGCATCAACTGAAGCATAATAAATTCTACTTCCACCCTCCATTTTAACTCTGTGTATCTCTCATTCTTACATGTGTTTCTTGTAAACAGTATATCATTGGGTTCTGATTTTTAATCCATTCTGTTATCTGTTTTTGTTTTATGGGTAGGTTCATCTCATACACATTCAAAGTTTTAATTACTATTTGTGAATTTTCCTCCATCTTATTTTTACTATTTTCCTTCTTAGCCTCTTTTTTACCCTGTTACCTTTTCTCTCCTTATCCTCCTATGCTTTATTCTACACACCCCTCTAAGTGTCCTTCCTTATTCTCTCTCCTCACCCTCTTACCTCTTATTAATCTCCACTCCCTTCTAAAATCACTCCCCGCAACCCCTGTCCCTCAGGACACTCTTCCAGATGTATATGGTGTTTCTTCTTCCATATTTATTTATTTTAAATCTAAAGCCAGTTCATCACCATTAATCATTGAGAAACAGTGTAGTGTAGGTAGAGTATTATATCTAGAGTTAAGAGATTTTAGTCCTGGTTTTTCCCTTCACTAGCTTTTTAACTTTCTGCACAGAAGTCTCTCTGAATATTCTCTTCCTGATACATAAAATGTGAATAGCAATACCAGTGTTACTCAGCTCACAAGGCAGTGTCGAGGAAAGTACTCAGAGACTACAAAGCACCATATAAATGTAAGCTATGAGCTATTATTAAACCTTTGAGAGAAAAGAACAGCAACAAATAGATGGATGTGCATTTTTTAAGAAAGTTTATGAAAAAGACCTTCAACTTAGAGTGAAATGTTCAATTTAAATAATTTAAACAATTGCAGTCAAATTTAGTAAATTTTTATTCCTTGAATTCACCTTTTTCCCTAGTACTATTAATTTCTACCTTTCTAGTCCTCCATTGTATGTAGGGTTATTCGGTGAACAGAATTCAAATTAAAAAAAAAAATTACCAGACCTTTTCCGGAAACTTGCCTCTGATGGTGAATGTGGGGTGTGATGAATTGCAGAATGGTCTAGATAAATTCTTGGACAGCTAGATGATTGAAGGAACTTGATGTCAGACTTGGAGTCAGCAAAATCTGAGTACAAATCCTGCCTCAGATATTTAGTTGCTATGTGAACCTGGCTAAGTCTTTACGCTTTTCTCATTCTACAACTGCTTATGTGTAAAACAGAGAAAATACTAGCATACATTTCACAGGGCTGTTGAGAAAACCAAATAATATAATATGTATATAATATATGTAATAACGTAATGTGCAAGGTGTGCTACATACATATTACATATATACATATTATTTAAAATAATGATAATCCATTCCTTGGTCTGTACACCAAGTATCAGAGTTAGGTCATTAGGAAGTAGACACTCACTATTTATTACAATAGTTTTAATAATGATTGAGCGGTGACTACTGGGCTGAGAATGCAAACTGTTACTTGAAAAATTTTTAGGAAGTTAGATGAGACTTTTCTAAAATCCCTAAGAATTCTTTCTTGTTCATTCCAACATTTTCCTTTTGTCCACTTCTTGAAATGATTTTTCCTCCACTTTTCCCCTCTAATTATACACATTTAACATTTTTTCTGCCTAGCTCAATAGACGTTTCATTTTTCTTGTCCCTGTCTTGTACATTTTATTTTTTGATGAAATCAAAATATTTTCTAGTCATATGAAAAAATGTGCTAAATCATTGTTGAGTAGAGAAATGCAAATTAAAACACCTTTGAGATATCATTTTACACCTATCACACTGGATAAAATGATTTCAGGAGAAAGTGACAAATGTTGGAGGGGATGTCAAAAAATTGGGACACTGATTTAATCATTTTGGAGAGTAATCTGGAATTACACCTGAAGCTGGTTACTAAACTGCCTATGCTCTTCGACCCCGCAAAACCAGTACTATGTCTATTTCCAAGATCAGGGAAAAAGGAAAATAAAGATCATTAAAAGGCAAAATTATACAATAAGTACCAGTATTTTAATGAAAGAGATTCTACATCATCTCGAATGGTTCAAGTGATTTTTAATGACGCTAAAGTACTTTCTCCCTTAACAAGCCACATCTCAATTAGCGCTTCAAAAAAAAATAAAAACAGGTGGCCGAAAAGCCTTGACTGTCTATTCGAATGAAATACAAACATTCTGCGCTGAGGATAGCGTGTTCAGACAAACTCTCCGTAAGGCGCAGCCCCGGGGTCGTGAGGACCCGGTCCTCAGGGGTCCTGACACCGTTAAAGGGCCGGCAGCGGCTCTCGGGATGCCAGCGCCCCAGCCACGTGCTAAATGTATCCAAAGGCACCTGCCGGCGCACGTGTCCCGCCACAGCACGGCTGGACGCCCGGCGCGGACGCAGTCACCACCCCCGCCCCCGCCCCCGCCCCAGGCCCCCATGCCCGCCTCCCTCACATTACAGGACTTAGGGCCGTGAACAGTTCCCAACATCAGGGAGAAATCGGATTCCGCCGCCTCGCACCTGCCCCTAACCCTTGGCTCCTTCAAGGCCCAGGTAAAAATGTTCTAGAAACTTCTGCCCTCGCCCGCTCAGGCCGGCCCAGCTCCTGAGCGGGGCGGGGGGCGGCCGGGGGAGGGAGGTCGGGGCCGGATCCTGGAGTGGCCCGGCGCACTACACTTCCCAGAAAGCCTCGGGGGCCGCGGCTACCTCCGGTCCGGCCCCGACTCTCCCGCAGGCGCAGGTGCCCATCCCCCCCTCCCCCTCCCCCTCCCGGGCACAGCGGAGGAAAATGAGGAAAATCAAAGAAACTAAAGACCATGAAAATGCCAGAAATGCACAGCGAGCAAATTTAAGTATCAGTTTTTAATGAGAGAGATTGTCCATTACCTAGAACGGTCCTGTCAGGGGCTCTTCTCAGTCTGTCTCTCATTTTTCGTTATAGTTTTAAAACTTAACCACCGGCGATCCGAACACTTCAGTGCACACAAAGGAAGAGTCCTGTTTCAGAACTGCGGGCTCTCGCCTGTAACACGCGGCACACGCCCAGAGCCCTAGAGGGTGGGTCGGGGCCTTTTCCAAGGCTTGGGGGACAGGAGGCCTGGCCTATGGAGAACGGGAAGGGAACCAGCGTGGACGTGTGTGCCGCAGGCACTGGTAAGCGCTGTGATGGACGTCATCTCACTGCACCCCGTCATGTGCCATTCATTTAAGTGGTATGTATATTTAGTAGTCTAGTCATAAACACAGTAACAAGACAAAAATAAAAAAACCAAACTGCTGTTGGTGTCCCCTTTAGGGATTGAAGACTTCTCTGTATGTTTAAGGACCTGCTTTATGGATGCTCACAAGCTCACCTGCTAACCTCTTCCTTTTCCTTCCCAAGTAGGAGTGCATTTCCCATGCAACAAACTGGTCCTGTCTGAAAATGCACGTACCCCAAAAGTCACTAGACTGCGCAAACCATTTCACTCAGTGATTCTATTAAACGTATATCGCAGAAGAGAGTAAGGGTAAAGGAGAAGAACCACATTACACTGATGTTTCAGGAAGCATTTTTTTTAAAAAGGTTAATAATTTGAAACAAATTAGTGTCCTGTAGGCCTGCTGACATGACCAGTATACCAAGGTGGCACTCAGGGTTGTGCATCTGTCACGCTTGGCTCTCCCTAGGCCCACTTTCATTTTGGGTATCGCATCTCCTTGATGGCATCTGTCTACACTGCTTTCATATTCATCACTGACGATATACTATAGCCTATTTCTCCATTATCCTTTCAGTAACCTGGAGGTGTGAAGCAAGATATTCTAATTCTCAGGGTGCATTCTAATTGCACCCTGAGGCTACAATAATATGGATTTTTGTCTTAGAGAGGAGCTTGAGGTCCAATATAATTCCCCAAGTAGGATCCAACTTTTCTCTTCTTCCATTTCTGAGCCCAGTTCACTCTCAGTATCTTTCAAGTGGTATGTACTAATGGATCACCTCTATGGCCTATTCAAGCCTGACCATAATTTAATTGAGCAATGATGATGAATTTTAAATAATGGTTTTCACAAATCCCACATAGACATCTAGGCCACACTTTTTCGAGAAATTATAGAAACAGTTAACATTTATACACTCTTTAAGGATTTCATTTGCTCCTCACAACAACCCAGTGAATTAAATGCTATTATTATACATATTTTGCAGTTTGGAAACTGAGGCTACTAAAGGAGGTTGAGTGACTTGATCAGCATCACAAAGGGAGTAAATATGCAATGCACTATTTGAAGTGGTTTTTTTCTGACTCCGAAATCCAGCATTCCATTCACTATACCATCTACCTGCCTCATAATTTGTAAAATGAGATTATAAATCTCATTTGCTTATAACAGAGTTGACCTGATAAGCCTCTGGTCAATTTAACTAGTTCTTTTTAAAAACAATTGATATTTTTTCATCTTACATTTCCTCAAAGGTCTACAGTTCTTCCTGTCTTCCTTCTACTCCCAAAGGCAGAAAATACAACTCTGGGGAGAGGTTAAGGCTCAGGCAAGCCTGAGAGGGGAGTTTTGGGACCTCAATTCCTGACTGCCTCTTTCTACCTTTTATTTCCTTTTCTGAGTAGAGTTTGGTGTACCTCCTGTTATTATACTTTGCTTTATTGTGCTTTACAGATATTGTAGGGTTTGTTTTTTGTTTGTTTTTTTTTTACAAATTGCAGGTTTGTGGTAACCCCGTGTCAAGTAAATCTATCTGACCTTTTTTCCAACAGCACGTGCTCATTACACATCTCTATACCACAGTCTGGTCATTCTCATACTATTTCAAACTTTTTCATTATTATGTGTCTGTGATCAGTGATTTTTGACATTATTATTGTTAATTGTTTCTGAGTGGCAAAAACACACCCATATAAAAGCAAACTGAATGTTGTGTGTTCTGACTGCTCCACCTGACTGGCTCTTCCCTGGTCTCTCTCATTCTCTCCTTGGGCTGCCCTTTAGTTTGAGACAGAACAATATTGAAATTAAGAAAGTTAATAACCCTACAATGGCCACTAAATGCTCAAGTGAAAGAGAGAGTCAAAGTGGCAAACTTCATTGCAGTCCTATTTTAAGAAATTTAATTTAAGAAATTGACTCAGACACCCCAATCTTCAGCAGCTATCAACATTGAGCATGATTCTCTACTAGCAAAAAGATTAAAACTTTCTGAAGGCTCAGATGATGGTTAGCATTTTTTAGCAATAAAGTATTTTTAATTAATGTGTATACATTGCTTTTTAGACATAATACTATTGCAAACAAAAGAATACAGTATAATATAAACATAAATTTTACATATATTGGGAAAACAAAAAAATTGTGTAACTTGTTCTATTACAATATTTACTTTCTTGTGGTAGTCTAGTACTGAACCCACAGTATCTCTGAGGTATCCTTGCATACCTCTGTGGGAGGCATCTTTTAGATTCCTGCTAAGAGGTCCACACCCTATAATCTGATCTAATTGACTGTGGGAAATTCATCTGTCTCTTAGTGACCCCATTTGGGGTCTTCTTGGCCAAGATAATGGAGAGGTTTACTGTTGCCTTCTCCAGCTAATTTTACAGATGAGGAAACTGAGGCAAACAGGGTTAAGTGATTTGCCCAGGGTCACACAGCTAGTAAGTGTCTGAGGTTATATCTGAATTCCTTTAGATGAATCTTCCTCACTCCATGTCCTTACTCACTGCACTACCTAGTTGGAGTCCTTAACCTGGTGTCCATGAACCTTAAAATATACACATATGTGTGTATACTGATAACTATTTCAATAGAAGTTTTTTTTCTTTTTTGACCTCATTTAAAAATTTAATTTAAGCAAAGGTCTAACCAGACTACCAAAGAGGTCCATGACAGAAAACAGGTAAGATACCCTGCATTAAAAGATTCTGCAATGTCTTAGGCTGTGTGGAATAAGCATAATAGCACCACAGATATTTTAAATTGTACAATTGGAAAACAAGTCAATCTGTGATCATGCTTTTGATCTTTAATATATAATAAATTAAAACTACAGTCTTAGCTATGATATTTGGGTATGTTAACAATAATATTCAACTTGAATTTTTAAAAATCTGATATTTTTAAATAAGCAAGATTTTTGCTATCCTATTTCTCATTTCAATTAGTTAGAATATCTACATTCATTCATTATGTCAGCTCTCATCTCAATCACATTAACTATTCTATAAGCCTTTAGCTCTTTCCACTCCTTAATCCTGAATCATATTTGTCATAGAGAGAGGAAATACGTGAGGATTTCAGGAAACTGATGATAAGGCTAGCACTTGGCTGCTAAAAGTAAAGCAGCTTTAAAAATTTCTTGAATTGCCTGAATAATAATTTCATCCTTCAAAATGTGGAAGAACCAAGAAAGGAAAATCCAGTCTGATTCTCACTGACTAGGGGACAGAAATTACAGGAACCCCTGGGGAAAGTGACCACTCCCTCCTTTATTTTTGTGCAAGGAGAAAAAAATATGAACAGAAGTCTTATGTAAACACTAGACTTTGAGAGAGTAAATTTAAAGAATACAGAGGAAAGCAAAGAAAGAGCTCATGGACTCAAATTCAGGGCAATACAGGGCAAGTGAGTCCAACAGTACTGAAAGCCTCTTAAGAATAAAATAATGAGTGTATAAAGAACAGGTCTGATGAGAAGAAAAATCAGAAGTTTGATGATATCATTGTGGCTGCACAGGGACTTCACCTATCGCCTTAGTTAAGTTGGTTGTTTCTAAAGATACAATATAACGTGGAAACAAAGGCAACAAGGCAGAATGAATATAAGAACAGTTCTGTTTAAAGAGAAAAAAAAGTCAGCAATAAGGTGAGGCTAGCAAAGAAAGCCAAGAACAACAGAAAGAGAGGTGTTTGTTTTATTTTGGTCTGGTTTTTGTAATATTAGAATTAGGAGGCTCATGAAAGAGGAGATAGGATCATTGTTTGGAGTGGGCAGGACAGTGAAGGAGGCCGGCTGCTCAGGGCTTATTCTGCTTATATTCTCTGACCAATACAATGACCACTGTCCTGAAAACCATAAAACATCAGTCCTTGTTGGATTCAAATCGCCTTATTTCAGTGAAAATGCGGTATCCAGTACTGAAGCGACTGGCAGACAGGATTATTGCTTGACTACCAGGGATTTATACATGATCTTAGAGGTTGGAAGGCACTGCAGATTGAAAAAGGGCTAATGTCCTCGTATCAAAAAAGGGAAGAGAATAAAGTCTACAAACTATTGGGCAGTGAACTTGAATTTAATTACTGGGAACTTTTAAGAAGACAAAATGAAAGAAATGATTTGTGAAAAATCAGAAACATCTAAATGTAGGAATTATAACAAGTCAGCATGTCTTCAGCAAAACCTGTCATATGTGACTAACATCTTTTCTGTTTTTGACAAATGGGCAACTAAATTGGTGTTATGGAAATGCGGTAATTTGCTTAGGTGTTAGCAAACCATTGGATGATATATATTATGTCATTCTTGTGAGAAAGTAAAGCAAGAAATCAGACCAGATTCATGTGCATACCCTTTGACCCAGCAATATCACTTCTAAGACTGTATCCCAAAGAGATCATAAAAATGGGAAAAGCTCCCACATGTACAAAAATATTCGCAGCAGCTCTCCTTGAGGTGACCAAGAACTGGAAATGGAGGGAATGCCCATCAACTGGGGAATGGTTGAATAAGTTGTGGAATATGAATGTAATAGAATACTATTGTGCTATAAGAAATGACAAACATGACTTCAGAAAAGCTGGAAAGACTTATATGAACTGATACTGAGTGAAATGAACAGAACCAGGAGAACATTATACACAGTAAAAGCCACAGTGTATGAGGACTGTTTCTGATAGATTTAGCTCTTCATACCAATGCAAGGACCTAAAACATTCTCAGAGGACACTTGAGGCAAAATGTCATCCACAACCAGATAAAGAATTGAGGAACTGGAATGTAGAATGAAACAGACTATTTTCTGTTGTGTTGTGTTATGTTTTGGTTTGGTTTTTCTCATGGTTTCTCATGGTGTCATTTTAATTCTATGTAACATGACTAATGTGAAAATGTCTTTAATAAGAATATATGTGTAGAACTCATATAAGATTGCATGCCATCTCAAGGAGGGAGAAAAGAAGGAGGGGGAGAACATTTAAGAGTTATGGAAGTGATTGTTGAAAACTGAAAACAAATAAATTAATTTTAAAAAATTGAAATATCAAAATAATCTTTTTCTTATCTTACTGATGATTGCCCTAACAATATGGTTTATGAGAACAATGTCAGTTATTCACTTAATGGCCTTATATTAAAATATTTTTATTTCTTTTAAGATTTCAACATACCTCATAAGCATATTATGGAATAATGGTTGGCCTCTATTGCATCTCAGGATCTAAAATGAGATTTCTATTAATTTGTTCTCTCACCCTGTATAATGATTTATAATGTATTTCAGTTCAAGTAAAAGTCTGTAATCCTCTGTTTCTGATATATTTTTAAGTAAAATTCAGGGGAAAATTACATATGTGAAATTTTGTCTAATACTATATATGTGCCAATATTTTTGAAGAGTATTTAGACAAAAATAAATTAACTTGCTGTTAATAACTTTACTAGGATAACATTTAATGAGTACTAGCAGTAGTTTGCAGGTATTTAACAACTAGCTCTCTCTCTAAAAAAAAAAAAAGCAAACAAATCCTGTACTCATTATACTTTTAAATTTCATCTTCATTATTAGTATTTTCTCCATCACTTTCTCAAGCGTAGGCAATAAAATAAATCAATCCCACATTTGTAGAGCTTGCCATTTTCCAAAGTATAAATGCATACAACGAAAATTTAACAATCAACTAGAGCTGGTACCAGCTGGTTCCAGTACACATTTGGGTCAAAGGATCACTACTGACAGGGAGGTAAACCACAATTCATAATTAAAGCTTAACCGTTTTTGACAACAAGTAGTATACTACAATCTTCATCACTCCTTTTATCATGAGTGTAAGAAACAAACAGATCATTTCAGATGTACCAAAGATTTATCCATAGACATGCTGTGATAATTTCACATGGTAATTTCAAAAAGAAAACAACAGCACAAAATCAAAGAAAATGATTATTTTAAATAGAATTAGGGTTTTTCCCCTCTTAAAATTTAAATTCAGACTTTATTTTAGAAGCAGTGGAAGGCAGAGCCAAGATGGCGGAGTAGAAAGACACATATACTCTAGCACTTCCCCCACAGCCCACAAAATACCTATAAAAAATTACTCTCAACGAAGTCTAGAGCAGCAAAAGCCATAGAACAACAGAGCGAAAGAGGTTTCCAGCCAAAGGTAACCTGGAAGGCCTACAGGAAAGGTCTATCTAACTGGATGCTGAGCAGAGCAGAGCCCAGACCTGGCTCCATGGCACAGAGAGGAACAGGACCAGAACAGGCCAACAGGGCAGAATCCCCAGCAGGGAGAGTCCCAGATACCCCAACCCACAAGCAACAAAGAAAGCTCCAAAGGTCAGTGGAGGAGGGCTTTCCCAGCAAGGCAATGAGGGGTAGGGGTTCCTTCAGCAATAGCCCCAGGCAGCTACCATGGCTGGGAAGCAACCTGGGTCCATTGTCCAGGCAGCTCAGGAAGTTAAGCCCCAGCCTACAGGGCCTCCAAAGTGAACTTAAACTAAGCCCAGGCAATGGAAGAACCTGAAAAGTTAGTCATCAGCTTGCTAAAGAAGAACCAAAAAAATTCTGAGGAAAACAGCACCTTTAAAAAGAGGCTAAACTCAACTGGAAAAAGAAATAGGCATTAAAAAGGAGAATTAGTCAAATGGATGACAAGGTTCAAAAGCTCACTGAATAAAATAGTTCTTTGAAAGATAGAATTGAGTTCAGGGAAATGAATGACTATTAGATAAACCAAGCAGTTAAAAAACAAAACCAAAAGAATGAAAAAATACAAGATAATGTAAAACACCTCATTGGAAAAGCAATCTACCTGGAAAAACAGATCCTGGAGAGACAATTTAAAAATTATGGGACATCTTGAAAGCTATGATACAAAAAAAAGCCTATACATTATCTTCCATGAAATTATGAAGGAAAACTGTCCTGATATTCTAGAACCAGAGGGCAACATAAATATTGAAAGAATCCACTGATCACCTCCAGAAAGAGACCCGAAAAGAGAAACTCCTAGGAATATCATGGTCAAATTTCAGAGTTCCCAGGTCAAGAGAAAATACTGCAAGCAACTAGAAAGAAACAATTTGAATAATGTGCATTCATGATGAAAAGACCAGAACTGAAGAGAAAATTTGACTTTCAAACACAAGAATCAAGAGAAGCATGAACAGGTAAACAGAAGAGAAATCATAAAAGACTTTCTAAAGCTGTTTACATTCCTACATGGAAAGAAAATATTTATAACTCTTTAGACTTTTCACAGTATTTGAGTAGGTGGACACACACACACACATACATAGAGAGTACAGGTTGTGTTGAATCAGAAGAGATAAGATTCACAAAAAAATAAAATAAAAATTAAGGGGTGAGGGAGGAAAATACTGGGAGAAGAAAGGGAGAAACGGAATGGGACAGGCTATAACTCATAAAAGATAAAGAAAAATCTTGTTCAATGGAGGAGAAAAGGGAGAAGGGGAGAGGGGAAAAGTGAAACTACTCTCTCCACATAAGACTTAAGGAGGGAATAACATGCTCACTACATTTGGTATGTAAATCTATCTTATGCTACAGGAAAGTAGGGGAGGAGGCGACAAGTGGGGTGAAGGGAATGATAGAAGAGAAGGCAAATGGGAGAAGGGAGTAACTACAAATAAACACTTGGGAAGGGACAAGGTCAAATGAGGGAATAAAATATAAGGGGGGATAGAGTAGAATAGAGGGCAATACAGTTAGTATTACACAACATGATTATTATGGAAGTCTTTTGCAAAACAACACATATATAGTCTGTATTGAATTGCTTGCCTTCTCAGTGGGGATGGGTAGGGAAGGAGGAAGGGAGAGAAGTTGGAATTCAAAGTATTAGAAACAAATGTTGAGAATTATTATTGCATATAACTAGAAAATAAACACAGGTAATGGGGTATAGAAATTTATCTTGCCCTACAAGAAAAGAGAGAAGATGGGGATAAGGGAAGGGTGGGGTATGATAGAAGGGA
>CM053770.1:446242052-446300920 GCA_028658325.1 Potorous gilbertii
GTAATGCTTTATTTCCAACATTATGCCTTCTTTCCTCTTCCTCTCCATGGTTTTTTCTATTTCTCATCCACGTGTATCCACCCTTCTGAGTGCCAGAAGCTCCAGTCACCCTTCTGTGTATCAGGGTATTGTCTACGGAGGCAGATTGCTCTTATGTGGAGTGGTCTTCCTGGGCACCAACAATTCCTCATATTATATCCATTTTGAAATCCCCTTCTCCCCTTACCAATTATATACCTTTTTCCTTTTGGTAGTGTCCTTCAATGCTACTCCTTCTCCTTTCCCCTTTGGGTAGAGGAAGACCTTTCCTTGCCTCTGTTTCATTCAGCCTCCTTACCCCACTTTTGTAACTATCCATATTTGCTGTAGCCCCTGTTTTTGCTAAGAGATATCAGAGTTACCTGTCCTCCCTTCATTGTTCACCTGTTGCACATTTCCCTTCTGAAATAACCCTTAGAGATGGGCTAATTTGTTTTATTAGATATTCTTTCCTTGGTAATCATATTTACATACTTTTGGGGAGCTTGAAAGTTAAAAAAATTGCACAAGTCTGTCTTTTTCTCTCTTTCTGTCTATTTCGTCTCTTCTTTCCTCCTACAGTACTCCAAATGACTTTCTTTGATTAAATATTCATTTTTTTGTCATTCATAATTAAACTTGGGTTTGTAAAGTATAGCATTTTGGGTTGCATCTTAGATTCTTTTGCTTTAAGGAATGTATTTTTCTATTCCAATTTGTGGTTTCTGGTGAGTGCAGACCAGTCTTGTGTTATTAAAATGTTCTTTCTCTGATATTTGAAGGTCTTTTTCCTTGTTGTTTACAGAATTTATCATTTGTTACCATAAAATTTAACCATGTGTTTCAGAGTTTGAAATATAGAATCTCTTTCTTCTACCCGTCCTGAGGCAATCTGTGGATTCTTTTGATTGGTCCTTTGGTTTTTGTATTCAGAATTTTATTCACATTTTTCTATTCTGCTACTTATTAATATTCTTCTGGCCATACATTCTGACATTTATCTCTTCTAATTTGTCTTAATTTTTAATTTCTCATTTGAACAGTTCTGTAACGTAATGTTGTTGTTGCTTTTTGTCATGGTATTCCACAAGGTCCTGTGTTCATAAATTGGCTTAATTTCCTTTCCCTTGTTTAAATAGAGAAAGTTGTCACCTTTTAGATGTTTTACTACCCAGCTTTTTAGCCTTAGTATCCTTTATGTTCTTGAGATTTTTCTCTGAATTGGCTTTGTCTTGAAATGTGTCACTTTCTGATTCCTCTCCATTTAATGGTGTTTTTTTCCTTAACTGGACACTAGGTTGTATCAGCCACCCTCAATTTCTCAATTTTCATTGCCCCAGTGATCTGAAGGAACACGATTGGCCCTAGCTAGATTTCACTTCCCTTTCCGTCAGGTCCAGCTGGACACTGGACCCTTGTCCCACTTTTAGCCATTCTTGATTTTTCATTAGGCTAAATCAGTGTCTGACTTTTTTTTTTTTTTTTTTGCAAGGTTGCCGGAAGCCAGATACGGAGTTCCTAGCAAAATCTGTGCTACTCAATTTGAGCTTTCCTAACCTGGGACCTCCCCTAGACAGACAAAACTCACTTCCTCCTCTTATATTCCCTTCAGAGCGAGATGGACTCCATGTCTCCTGAGTGATTTTCTCCATGAATAATTTCCAGTTACATATAAAATTTTTAACAATCACTTTTTTAAAATTTTGAGTTCTAAATTTTCTCCTTGCCTTCCTTCCCTATTCCACCTCTTAAGTAGGCAAGAAATATGATAGTGATTATACATATTAACTCACGCAAAACACAATTCAATTTTAGCTTTTACTACAGAAACACATGCAAAATATCCAAAGAAAATGAAGTAAACATAGTACGCTTCAATCTTTACTCAAAATTCATCAGTTCCCTTTCTGGAAGAGCTGAACATTTTTTATCACGGGTCTTTTGGAATTGTCTTGAATCACTGTCTTAATCAGAATAGCTCAGTTTTTCTCAGTTAATCATCCTTACAATATTGTTGCTGTTCTGGCTCTGCTCACTTCATTTTACATCAGTCCATGTAAGTCTTCCCAGATTATTCCTGAAACTGTCCTGCTTATCATTTCTTATAGCACTATAGTATTCCATAACAATGATATACTACAGTTTGTCCAACTGTTTCCCAATTGCCTGGCATCCCCTTCAGTTTTTAATTCTGTCACCACAAAAGAAGCTGCTAATTTTTTTTTGTACAAATAGTTCTTTTTCCTTGTTTTTGTATCTTTGGCATTCAGACAGCGTATGGTATTCCTGGATCAAAGGGTGTGCATATTTTAATAGCCTTTTGGGCATAGTTCTGAATCGTTTTCCAGTGTGGTTGTATCCCTTCACAACTTCACCAACAGGACAATATTTTTCCACAGATTTTTCCACATCTCCAGCATATTTCATTTTCCTCTTCTGGCATGTTAGCCACTGTGGTAGATGTGAGGTGTTATCTCAGCATTATTTTAATTTGCATTTCCCTAATCAGTAGTGGGTTAGAAGATTTTCTATGTGATTATTGATAGTTTTGATTTTTTTGGCTGAAAACTTCTTGTTCATATGCTTTGACCACTTTTTACTTTTTTTACTTTTTACATGGCTTTTATTTTTATAAATATGGCTTAGTTTCCTACGCATTTGAGAAATAAGACATTTATTAGAGAAACTTGTATTTGAGAAATAAGACCTTTATTAGAGAAACTTGCAGTTTTTTTTTCCATTTTATGTTTTTCTTGTAATTTTGGCTGCAGTAGTTTTGTTTGTGCAAAAGCTTTTTAATTTCATATAATCAAAATTTCTTATTTTTCTTCCCATAGTCAACCTTGTCTATTTCTTGTTTGGTCACAAACTCTTCCCTTGTCCATAGATCTGCCAATTATATTTTCCATGCTACTCTAATTTACTTATGATACCACCCTTTATGTCTATATCATAGTTCTTACCCCCAAAACTTGAATATTTGGGTTCATCAAAAGCTAGGTTACTTTGATCATATACTACTCCATATTATGTACTTAATCTGTTCCATGGATCCATCAATCTATTTCTTACCCAGATTATTTTCATGATTACTTCTTTGTAATATAGTTTGAAATCTGGACCTGCCAAGTTGCATTCCCTGTTTCTTTTCTTTGATTCTTTTGACCTTTTGTTTCCCTAAGTTAATTTTGTTATTTTTTTCTAGCTGTAAAAAATTAGGTTTTTTTTTTTTTAGCAGTTTGATTGCTATGGCATTGAATAGGTAAATTAGGTAGGATTATCATTTTTATTATATTTTATTATATTGACTTGGCCTGCCCTTGAGCAATTAATATTTCTCTAGTTGTTTAGATTTGTCTTTATTTGTTTGAAGTGTTTTGTAATTGTGTTCATATATAATCTCTGGGTGGTTTGTCTTGTCAAGTAGATTTCCAAGTAGTTTAAATTGTCTGCTGTTTTTTAAATGAAATTTTTCTTTCTCTATTTTCCTGCTGAGTCTTATTGGTAGTATATGGAAACGGCAATGATTTCTGTGGATTTATTTTCTAGCCTTGAACTATGCTAGAGTTGTTAATGTTTCACCTACTTGTTTTTGTTCATTTTCTTCAGGTCTCTAAGAATACCATCCTATCTTCTACCAAGAGAGATAATTTTATTTCCTCCTTGCCTATTTTTATTCCTTTAATCTTTTTTTCTCATTGTATTGCTGTAGCTATCATTTCTAATACAATGTTAAATACTATCTAATGCAATATTAAATAATAGTCATGATGACGGACATCTTTGCTCACCTCTGATCTTATTGGAGAAAGGCTTCAAGTTTATCCCCATTACAGTTAATGCCTGCTCTTGGTTTTAGAGATACTACTTACCATTTTAAGAAAGGCTCCATTGATTCCTAGGTTTTCTAATGTTTTTAACCAGGATGGCTGTTTTAATGTCAAATGCTTTTTATCCGTCTATTGATATCTTCACATGATTTTATTGTTTTTGTTACTGCTATGGCCAATTACGATGATAATTTTCCTAATATTGAATCAGCCATGCATTCCTGGTATAAATCCCACCTGGTTATACATAGTGTATATTCCTTGTGATATATGGTTGTAATCTACAGGAGGAAAAATTTTGGAAAATTCAAAGCATAAGTCTGTGAATCTGTTATGTGTGCCCGGTTAGATTGTAGAAAATGGGTGTGGGTGGGAAGGGTATTCAATGAAAGGCATTAAGGATTAGTTTTCCCAAATGCTAATTCATATGGTTTTTACCTTGTTGGGCTTTTGTGGATTCCTGTGGATTCAGCTGCAAATGCTCTACTACTGATTGTAATTGGGAGTGTTTTTTACAGTTTTGAGAGTCTGTGTTGACTGGAAGAAAATGTCTTGTTCACCATCTTTGTAGTAATGTCATGTAGACAATGCTATCAAGTTTAGCAATTAAAAGATGGTTGGTGACTTTGGACCGTGAAGTTTCATTTGAGTGATGGGATGCAAAGCCAGATTGCAGTTGTTTGGAGTGATATGAGAGGAGGAGGTAGGGGCTTAAAGGGTAGAAGACATTTTCCAGGATTGTGAATATTAAAAGGAGATATAAAAGATGATAACTTTAGGGGGTAGTAGGGTCAACTGATGCATTCCTCCCTTCCCTAGATGAGGATATCTAGGCCAGATTATAGGCACCAGGAAATGAATCAGTAGAGAAGGAGACACATTATTGGAGGGGGTTTATTATGGGACCAGCTGTTAGAAGAAATGAGAGAAGGGGATCAAGGGTACATGGTCCTATGAAATAGAATGGCAAAGAAAAAGAATAGGAGATAGCAATAAGGAATTTAAAAATGAAGAGAAGGGGATAAGAGGGAAGCCAAGGGAAAAAATGGGCTGTTGGCAAAGTATGGGGTAAGACCCCTTGATGAATTGTGGGGGTAGGCAGTGGTATAGGATGATTGAAGCGAAAGTTATATAAAAGTTTTTTAAAAATTAAAATAAAAGAATCAGCTGCCATAGGAAGGATATAACATCTTTTTCTTGACTGCGGTACAGTGGAGTGTAAGTCATAGCATTTTCAGAGACTGAGCACCTGGCAGGTTGGTACATTAGATGGAATACATATATTTGTTGAAGTTTTGTATTAAAAGGACAAGTCTTGGGATGGAATGGAACAGTTTGTGTCAAGAGCTGAACTCCTTGAGAAAGGTAGAGAAGGCTCTAGGAAGTAGAAGACAAATGCCACCAATATTTGATCTATGTGATTGTATTTGGATGAAGTGACCTTAAAGGTAACGAAGTCGTTGACACATGATCGTAGAGAAAGATTCTAGAAGTGGCAAAGCGGGGAGCAAGGTGTTAAAGATTTTTGCTCCAGCACACGCAAGGGGATGGAATGAGAAAAGTATGACCAATATGGAAAGGATAACTGGGGACCCAGTGTCTTGTGGTAGATAGAGGCAGAAGGTACTGTTTGCTCCCTCCTGTTGCCCCTAACTCACAGGGAAAGCTTTCTGTGAGTGCCGCAAGGTGGAAGGACATTATAGCATCGTCATTTAAATTACGGCAATTTGTATTGTAATTTCAAACCCATCACACAAAGGAACTTTACTTGGTTCTAAGAAAGCAAAATCTTAAGTGAAATAACATTTCACTGAGTTTTGTATGCATGACATTATCAAGAAACAACAGTGGTGAAGGCAGTGTTCTTTTGGGTATGCCTGTTTAATGCAATGAGATCAATTTCAGAAAACATAGATGAAACCATTCTCATTATTTTATCTTCAAGCTGTACTTGGGAATTTCCTTTAGCTACATAGATGGACTAAGTTAACTACCACTGTATTCTCATAATTAATTTTTGCCAAACACATTGCACATTTAAGTTACCAATGTACAGAACATTCTGTAGGAATTCAGGCCTGAAGTCATACTTGGTAAAGTAATATAAGTAATATATAGGATTCTTTTTTTAAGAACCCTAACCAGTTAAAGAGATGTTGCCCTTAATTGACCTGAAAATGGACCAAGTTGTTTTTTTGTTTTGATTTTCTACTGAATCTGTGGCCCTCACAGTGTTACTATGCACTGGCTTCCTGCCCCGTCCTTGTAAACAGGGGAGGTATTGAAGTATATGAGAATCCTGCCGAGCTCAGGGACAGTGTGACGTGTGTGCTTGCAATTGCAAACAGATTCCAAGTTTTTAGTTATTTGAGCAAAAGGCTATTGAGCAGCAGAGAAGTTCAGACTTTGGAAGGACAGTCTTGTCAGGATAAAGAAATAACTGTTTTAATAGTGTCAGTGTTGAATCAGTCCTTTTCATTCATGTGTATGTATGACATTTTAAAAAGTTTTTTTTTTCAAATTGTCACCTTGGGGGATGAATTAAAACTACAGGGTATCCCGTTGTTTGGTTATACATGAATAACTGGCTATTTTCTCTTAGCATCCCTAGAGAACAGTCAGTCACAATTTCTAACTTCCTGTACAGTGATATCCCTTTCTTTAGAGCTACAGTAAACATCCATCAGGCAGGAGTGAGGAGTGTGTTTTCAGTTAAGGATTTAAAAAGAGAAAAAAATCTTGCAGGACTCTCAGGATTTGCTTGTGGAAAACACTTAAAAACATTTTAGTAATAAATAATTCTGTCAAAACAACTCACATTGTGTGATTTTCAGGTTCATTTCCTTTTCTTTCTAAAATCTAGACCATAATTAAAATAAATTTTGGTGATTGTTTTTAAGACTTAAAGGTCAGAAAATTCTTATGTGGAAACTCAGTGACATAAGAACTTGTTTTAGGTTACAAGACTTATTAACTGGGAGCAAGAAGACAAATAGTGGATTTTGCCAATCATAAAAATTTCAGACAATTGAGATCCTTATTAGAAGCAGGCACCACAATTGAACTGAAAGATTTTAATTGGTAAGAAATAGGACCCATTAGATGCTTTGAAGTTGTAACATATTATTTTTTGATGAGTTTGGGAGGGTATAAGACCTAACTAGAACAAAAATTTAACATATAGCCAGTGCTGTTAGAAACATGGAGAAAAATATGAAAAGTAACTTTTTTTGAAGGATGAAATGATTTGTATTTTAAAATCATTGTCAGATTCGAGTTGCCCCCTTTCAAACTTTATTAAGTCCCAAAGGTTTGGTTTGAATTAAATAATTATTTATATTAAAATGCTGATTTGCTGGATCATACACCTTCTCACATATATGTAACTAGTGAGACTCTGAGAACAGGCATGTATTTGGATAGTTCAGTTTACCACATGCCTTAGAAGAAAATGGCCTCATGATTCTACATCTCTGGACTCCTTAGTCTGAAGTCCTTTCCCTCTTCACCTCCGTCTTCTGGCTTCCATGGCTTTTTTTCAAAGCATAGCTCAAATCTTAGCATCTCCAAGAAGCCTTTCCTGGTATCTCTCCCTCTTAGACTCTCTGTAACACCAATGTGATACCCACAGCAGCCACTATGAACATGCACGTGTATTTCCAGGGTAAATTTGCAAAATATAAATAACTCTTCCTCAAAGATGAAACCCAGATACCTACTCAGATATCAGAAAGTCAAATCCACTATAGTAACAAAGAAGTTCCTACACACCACCAATCCAGAGAGCACCTGCATCCACAAGTGGCCTCCCACAAACCAGCTCCCCTATGCAAAATTCCTCCCTCTCTCACTCAGGTGAGCTGCTCTTCCTCAGCTCTGCCTCACACTCTCTCTGCTGTACTCTTCCTGCTCCACCCATTTGCCAAGTTCCTCCCACCGTGAACTTCCTGTGACTCAGACTGTGGGCTGGGCCAAAGCTTAAAGCAGGTCACATGGGTCTATTAAGGGTCAGGGAGGATCATTAAATTCCCTTAACACTACACTACCTTCTATTAACACTCTATCATTTTATATACAGTTATTTTAATTATCTTCCCCTTCTTTTAGGATATGAGTTCCTTCAATGTAGGGACCATGTTTTCATCTATCTTTGTGTCCCCAGGACTTAGCATAGAATTTGGCATATAGTAAGTGTTTAGCAAATTCTTATTGGTGAAAAGGCTTTTAAACAGAGGAATACTATGATTGGAGCTGTGTGTAAGGAAGAGTTTCCTGAAATGAATATGAGAAAATTGAGAACTCAGTGACTTGACAGGTCATAACTTTCAGGCTTCATTCACATCCCAGGAATGCATCAGCGGTTCTTTCCTTGGAACCCTTTGGCAGTTTGGTGAAACCTCTGGATCTCTTCTAAAAATAATGTTTTTTAAATGCATAAAACAAAATGCACATGATTACAAAAGGAAACCGATTGCATTGTCATACTGCTACCAAAATAGTTCATGGACCCTGGATTATTGTGAGGATCTCTCTCTGCAGCTGTTACTTCTGTAACTTCTGAGATGTAGATATTAAGGCTTTTCTTATATTGTATTCTCTGGTTAAAGGAAAAGAAGAAATTCGACCATTCTTGAGTCTTAGTATTTGCCAATTACCCCTTTTGCTAAACTGGTTAAATTTTACATTGTTTAGGAACTCAGCTGTGTTCATTTTTGAAAATGCTTAACTGGATTAAGATAAAAAGTCTGACTTGAAAAGGATTTTGAATTTGAGGTTTTGATCAAGGAAACCGACTGACAGTGGGATTATTATATAATTGAGATGAAAAAACACATGCTTTCAATGGCTTTTAAATGACTAAAAAATATTGGTTAGTGGGATAGTACAATAATAAAATGCCTTTTAAGTAATCGGAACACCTTTAGATTATTTTGCCACCATTCTATCTTTCAGATCTGTAAACTCAGCTTTCCCCCGTTTACCTCAAATACTCAGTTAGTTACCACATTTTGCCTGTGCTTATGCATCTCTGAATGTAACTTCATCTCTTTTCTCACATATCTACTACCTTGGTTCAGGTACTTATTAGCTCTCCCCTCTGTTATTAGAAGAATTTCCTAATCAGCTCCCAAGATGCAGATTCATTTTGGTTCTTGGAATATAGTAGACATTTCCAAACCTGGTGCTTGACTTTCAGTAACCCAGAAAAGTTGAATTTTTTGTCTCTAGATACACCATATATATTGTGACTAAAGTACAAGACAGTTCATTTCAGACTAACACACCAATGTTGACTTTCCTTGGCCAATTAACTACCATGTACTTGAGAACTCTGCAGGTCTCACCTCGGCCAACTGATGATATTGATTATTAGTCATTTGATTAAAATGAACATTTTCTAATTAATATTCATTACAGATATTTTCCAACTTTCCTGAGGTCAAGTACCTTAACCATAAAATGAGGATAATATACCAACAGTAGCTACTTTATAGAGTTGTATTACAGACCAAATGAGTAATATATGTAAAATACTTGTATGTGCCATGACACTACTTTCTTCTTGTTCTCCTGCCTTTCTAACCACTCATTCTTAGCCTCCTTTTGCTGGTTCTTTATCCAAATCATACTCTGTGTAAGTGTTCCCCAAAGCTTTGGCTCGCTACCCTTCTTTTTCTGTCCTCTCCATGACCTCATCGCATCCCATGAGTTTAATTATCTCTATGCCAATGACTTCCACATGTATGTATGTATATATCTAGCCCCAATCTCTATCTCGAGCTTCAATCCTATGTTACCTGTGGTCTAATAAACTTTTCTAACTGGATGTCCTAGAAGCATTTTAAATTCAGTATATTCAAAATGTCTCTTCCCTCAAAAAGCTCCTCTTCTCAACTTCCTTATTTCTGTTGAATGTACCACCATTCTTTCTATCTCCCAGGTTTGTCTATCTCCTATCTCCCATTATTTGTCTAGTCTTGCTTTGCTACCTCCATATAATTTATCCCATTTTACAATGTTGCTCTATTGCTCTATTCTGCTAGCTGCAGTCTTAGTTTAGGCCCTGCCTCAAATCTCTCCCTAATCCTCCACACTACTGCCAAAGTGATTTTCCTTTAGTGCCATCTTCTGCTTTTTTGATCTCTACTGCCAGTTCTTTCTTTTCTCTCAAAGTATCTTGTATTTAATTACATGCATTTATTTGCATTACCTTTATTTTTAGTTTGCATCTACCTCTTCATACATCTATTTATCTGGTATATTTGTGTGTGTTTATATGGACTTTAGGGCCACACATTTTTGTATATATTCATTCATATGTATATGCACATTATATATACATATATTTATGTATAAAACAAGTAAAAATAAAATATGTATTGTTGGTACAGATGGTTTTATTCTTTGTATTTTTATCCCTAGCATCTGGCACAGTACTTTTGCATAGTGGATGATTATTAAATACTTTCTGATGGATGTTCATTCCCTTTTAAAATGTTAGTCATTCATTTTTGTTTATATCACAGCTAGCTAGGCAACCTCAAAATTTAGTTCTATTAACCCTAATTATGTGGAAGTGTATGATACATTGCCATTTTGTGGAACATTTAGAATTAGATATGAAAAAAAGGATTATGTAAGGTCTCATTCCATTTAAAACAGTTAGAAAGTCCTTTATTTTCCATGAAGCATTTCCTCAAAATAAATTTTTTCTTTAAAAAACAAACAAGCAACAGAATAAGAAACTGCCTTGCATCTTGCTGAAACCAAAGTTGGGTCTGGATAATTTCTTCATTTTTCTCTTTTAAATCGAATACAGGCACTGTGGGTGATGGAAGGAATGTGATCTAGTTTCCTTAAAGTTGGTTCTCAGTTATTTAATTATTATTCCTTTTTTTAAAAAAAAAAACACCTTTATTTTATCACTGTAAGTAGCATGTGTTTTTAGTCTCTTATGACATTAAGTGAAACATTCATTGATATTCTCTACATGTGTAATAAATTTTGTCTGTGTTTACTTACCAAAACTAGCTGTAATAAATAAAACATAAGAATTCAAGAGTGATGGGGAGGGACTTCTCTGAAGCTAGGTACTAAGAGGGATCCCTCAGGCTATTAAATATGGCATAAGCAACAGAACATGTAGGTCAGAATCCTGGCAGGATATTAAATCAAGGTTCATTAAAAGACCTCTTTCTAGGTCATGGGCAAGCCCCTTTTCATAAGGAATGTATGTGGGTGGAAAGAAATAAGATTTTTTCTGATATAAAGTGTGTGCAGTAGGAAGGGATGATTTTTTTAAGACTTGGGTTTGTATTTTTCTTTTATCTTTTTTTTTTTAAATCAAAGAAGGGTGAAAATAGTAAAATTATATAGTTGTAGGATTTAGCATAACAATATGAATGATTGCCTTTGTGGTATTTAGTATAAATTCAGAACTACTTTGTGACTATTAAAAGTCATTAACATTTGACATTTGATAAACTTACTTCATAGAATGTTAACACACACACACCTACATGCACAAAGATACTGAATGAATTTTGCTATTTTCAATAAAGAATTCAAAACTGAATAAATCTTGAAGATTAGTATGCAACTTTATAAACCAGAGCCATAACTAGACATGAAAATTGAGCTTTATCTTATTGTGCTAACTGGAATGAGAAAAGAGCAGGAAGGATGTCCTCTCTGCCCCTGGATCAGATCCTAGTCATCTGTGATCTCTTACCTTACCATGAGATACTATGAGGTTTCTCTATTCCTTCCCTTTACTTTCCTTTATGGCATTTCTGGCTCTTTCTCACCCCATTCCCATATTATTTTCAGTTCTTCTTGGTGTTTGGCCAGTACTACCCTTTCTTATTTACCCTGTCTGCCACCTCTTTCCTCAGCCCACCTTCTAGCAGGGTCTGACCAGTGTCTTTTTCATGACTATACTGTATGTACTTGTGTGTGGAGGTGGCATGGAGGAGGGAAAAGGGAAAGGCAAACTGTTTTGTGAGTAAATCCTTCAGTGTTTAATAGATTGCTTGAAAACTCACTCATTTTCCATTTGGGGAGATTATTTATGATCCATTTAATAAGTGATTTCTTTTCCCTCCTTCTGAGAATGGATTTTTTTTTGTTAAATCTAAATATTTTAGGTTTTTTCAGTGTTCATCTGTTTAAGTTGTCATTTTTGTTGGCCTCTAACTAAAAAAAGTTAATTTTTAATCATTGTCTTCATTCATATGTAGGAATTTCTCCCTTTTTTTGGATACTTAAAAAAATTTATTTTTTCCTTTGCCTTAAAGTCCTATTACTCAGAATCTCTTTAAAAAGATCTGGGTTTTTAAGTCAGTTTACTGTTTTTACTTTCAATTTTATTAATCTCTTTAATTTTGAGAATTTATATTTCGGTGCTACTTTTTATCTTAGTTTTTGTTGATTTCTAGAGTTTTATTGTTGTTGCATGTCTAGTTTGTGTCTTCTCTCTCTTCATTGTGGATAAAAGAATTTAGACTGAAAAAATTCTCCTCAAGACTTGCTTGGCTGCATTTCAGAAAGTTTTTTTGTGTCATTGTTGTCATTTCTTTCAATGAAATATTCCCTTTTTGACTCATATTCTTCAGGATTTTTATATCATCTCCAATTAATTTTAATCCTTCCCAGTAAAGAAGTTTTATAAAGTATTTTTGTTGCATTGTCATCATTAAGGGGTGTATTTATTTTTTCTGCTTTTTTGTGAGGTTTTTAATGTCCTAGTACATAATGATTTTTTATAAAGATGTCATTTACATCTGAGCAATATTCTTACTCCTTTTTGTTCCCATTCAGTATTCACCAGGGATCATATCATTTTTTCTAAAATATAATAACTAAGAAACTGACTAAAGATTAAATAAAATTGAATGGAAAAGAGACATGGAATATTTAGTTTGGTTTTGAAATCTAATAAAATATTTGGTTGTGTTTGTAAACATTTGTTTTAGTCTACAAGGCATCCTTAGTTTCATATTTCATTTTACCCAAGTAAGTAGCAGAGTCCTACTGACACAATTTCTGTGTTTCTATAAAGTATTTGTTCTTATGAAATGTGAATAGAGGGCAATAAATTGTACTTAGGTCTTTTGTGGTTTGGCATTTAAGTCTCTATAATGCCAAATAGAATTTGAAATAGATTTAACCAAGAAAATGGTGAAGGCTACCTCTGAGTCTATTAGGCATGTTTAAATCCAAATTTTGATTGAGTTCTCCATATTATCCATGAGTCTTATCTAGAAAATTTTGTCTTAGATTTACCACCTTAATGAGAACCTGTAAAGTTTATTCAGTATTCAGAGTAAGTGCCCCCTCTGATTGTTATATCCTAGTTCTTATTTCCCAAGTTGTTGAATCCTTTGTACTGTCATTAAACTTTGCAGAATAAGAAGTGGGTAATAATTCTGTTTCATATCATTTGGGAAAGAAATCAGAATGCATATTTTAATTGTTGGCACTTTATACTGTCTTCTTGGTCTTGTTTTCTTCCCTATTTTTTTGTCTTCCTCTTTTTTCTCTTTCTGAAAATCTTATTTTTTTTATTTTTCCTCACTGTTCCAAACGTTCTTTTAATTTTGATTTCATTTTTAGCTACTTTTGCTTCTCATTTCTTAGTTATTTTTTCCCTTTCTATACCTTTTAATTAGACATGCTGGTTTACTTTTCCCTTCTCCCTATTTTGAGTACATTTGTACTTTTGAATCTTTTCCCCAATACTGACTCAAGAAATGGTAGACAGAAACTGATTAATATTATAGTAAGTTGATTTTACTTAAATGTATTATGATATGTAAGGCACTTCTGCCTAATGAGGAAGAAATCTGAACCAGAATGCAGATCATAGAAGAGCAGCTTAGTACAGACAATTTGCATTAGGCAGACTTGACTTTACAATAAAGAATCTGCTTCACAAAAAACAATTTTATAAAAGTTGCTTGCACAAAGCAAAAGCTGCAGAATAAGACACTGTATGATGCAGGCAGTGTAAATGGTGATGGCGGTAAGCTGAGAAGCATCTCTGAGCCACTTGGCACATGTCTGCAGACAGTGAGTGATGCTCTGCCTCTCCCTGTGCTTAGTGACGATCCTTACAGTTTTATCATTGGCGGTGGCAGACATGCTCATGAGGGGAAAAGTGAACTCTCTTGTTAGTATAAGCCAATAAACTTTGAAATGAAAATGAAAATTGTTAGAAAATTGTAACAAAAATTGTTATCAATAACATGTGAAGTTAATCTTGTGGTGTTGAGTGTAAATAACCTAGAAAGGGATTCTGCCCTGATAAAGGAGCATGGAAAGGGCAGTGCTTGCTGGAAGTCAACTTATCTATTGAAACAAAGAGAAAGGACTTTTCTAGAGATGGAGAAACTATTAACTATGAGGTTAGAAGATCAGACACAGCAGAATATTCTTTTAAGCTTGATGACAATACAAGCTAAGGCTCAAAGCCTCTTTGAAGATGTAGAGATAAAGTACCCTGAAGGAACACGGGTATTTACAGCCAGCAGTGGTTGGTTTGCATGATTTAAAAATCCTACATGATTTCATTAATATGCAAGTGTTCGGAGAGGCTCCTAGTGTGGATATTGAAGCAGCAAAAAACTTCCCAGACTTCCTGCAAAAAAAGCAATAGATGAATGTCTTTACCACCTCACTATTGTAACCTATGGAATTTCAAGCTTTATTATTGACTAACTGCATTTGCTCAGGCAATTGAAGCTTTGGATACAGATGAGCACTTGGCATTGAGTGATTTCTGGAAGTCTCATAATATTTACCATGAAATGTGAAATGTTGCTAAGGCATGGGGAGATGTAATAGAAACATGTACGAAGAGAGTCTGAGGAAAAAAAGTGTGACTTTAGTTCATTCCTGATTTTAGTAGATTTGACAAAGTTGAAATGTTCAAAGAAGTGAGTAACAGGATTGTAAAATTACCATAAGATTGGACCTAGAAGTGGATGAGAATGATGTGGAGGAGTTGATTGAATCTCCTGGAAAAGGACTGTAGAATGAGGGTCTGATTGGGTTGTTAGTTAACCTGCAAAGATTGCGGAAAAAGAAATGGAAACTTCTGAACCTGAGGTCAAACCAAAATAATTCACAATGAAACAGTTGGCAGAAGCATTTCATCATCTGAGTGAATTTCTTCTTGTATTGAAAAAGATGGATCCAAATACCCCAAGATTTTTAAAAATTCAAAGACTATTAAGGATAATGTCGCTTGGTATTGTCAGATGTAGAAAGGAAAGAAGAGCCACTGTCCAAATATCTCTTGATCACTTCATAAAAACCATTGTGTAGCCAACCCCTGTCGTTAAGGCTAGGCACAATGGGTGGGGAAGAGATGACATACTACATACTTATCTGAGCTTTACTGTTTGGTGCTGTGTGTACTTTATCATTAACTTTGCCTTTCATTTCATAATTGTGTTTATTATCATGGTACAGTGTTTAATATGCCTGCACTAGTACATTTTGTGATTTACATAAAGGTATTATCTTGTGCATATCTTTGTTATATAGTCTAAGTGAAGTGGAAGGGTAGAGACAAATTCACATTATGAAGAATCACTTTACATAGAGATATGTCGAAGGGTCCACTTATTAAAACAAGAACTGTCTGTAGTAGGTTCTTCCTTCCTTTTGTAGAAAATGTCTCTCCTTCAGTAATTCACAGCAGAAGTAGACAAATAACTTCTTGTAGTTTTATACTAAAAGGGAAATTGAGAAGAAATTTCTTAAATCATAGTTTTAGACCTCAGCAGAGTTTATTTGCAAGAGTAAAATTATTCTAGTTCACAAACTAAATATATAACATGACATAGGAATATATTATATACATGTGTACGTGTGTACATATAAATATATATAAAATAAATTTATATTCTATTACTCAACTTCTAAAGATGACATTTTTAGGAGATAAAATAATCCTCCTGATGCTCATAAAATATGTTGCTAATGGAAAAGGAAAACAGTTTGCTAAAGTTATTCCAAAATTATATTTATCATATTAAGGTCCTAAAACACTTTAAAAATCATTAGTTCTTTAATAAACCATAAAAATCATTTTTTGAAAAAAAAGGACCTCATGGAGGAAGGAAAAGTATAGGCAGGAGCATTACTGGTGGAATTAGCATCATTGGACTTAGGTTTGAATCTCATCTTTGCAATTTACCACCTTTGTAATTTGTGCTAGATTACTTAAACTCTTTGATCCTTAGTTTAAATGTAAATTTAAAAAAATGTAAAATAAAGGGATTGGATTAGCTGGTGTGAGGGTTCATCTAACTCTCCATCTATGAAAACCTGAGGGATATGTAGAAATAGAATAAAAAAGAGGCTCTTTCAAAATTGAGAACAACACAAGCAAAAAAAAAGATATAGATAGGAGGATGAGCTTTTGTTTTAATGAAATATTAAGGAGGACAGTTTAATCAGAATAAATATTCCATTCTAGGGAATGATTGGATAGGTAGGATGTGTGGAATTACTTCAAAAAAAAGGCCACTTTGAAAACAAGGCAGAAGATTAAAATTTCACATGTTAGTTGGTCATTGAAAGTTTTTTTTTTTAATAGTATAGGGATACTCCAAAGGGAGTGGAATTAGAGAAAAAGTGAGATGGATGCCATGAAACCAGTTTGCAGTAGGAGTTTTTGAAGAGTAGAGTGCCTGGGATTTGATAGGAAATATGAAAGAAGTATTCAAGGGAGAAAATGATAGACAGGACTAGCTGAACATCTTCTATATAATAGGTCCTGAATATTTTTTTTGATAGAATTTGATGGATGATAGAGGAGATGGAGAGAAATAAGTAAAAGATTATTCCAAGTTATAATTCTAGGTGACTGGGGTAATGATGAGAACAGAGAAGCCAGGAAGGAAAAACAAACAATGACTGTGTTTGGTTCTGGACATATTAAATTTGTTGTTGGAAAATCCAACAGGCTGTTGAACTATAGGATTGAAGTTTCATGAAATGGCAGAACAGGGATATAGATTTGGGAGTCATCTTTATAAAGGTGATAGCTGAAGTTAAAAAAAATGGATGGAATTGTTAGGGAGAATGTGGAGAGAAAAGAGTAAATACACATCAGATTCTGCATGAAAAGAGGAAGACCTAGAAACAGAAAAGTTACCTTCAGAATGGTCTGATGGTGTAACATTATCTAAGGGAAAAGGGAATGGGGAGGACAATTTCAAGGAGGAGGATTTAGCACTTTCAAATATAGGAGATGTGAAAATCAAAGAAAAACTTGAACTTTATAAGCTCTTTATCTTAAGGTTAAATATATTATCACTTTAACAATATCCTTGACTTGCTTTTCCAGGAGAATGGACTTACTTAATGAACTGATTAATTTCTAACAACTTGTGGAATTTCTCAGATTGAATTTTATGCTATTGGGATTTTCTTGTGTGGAATGAATATAAGCTTCTCATTTGTTTACTCCTTTGTGTAACTGTTGAGTAGATGGTTTTAAATAGACAATTTAAGTTCTGGTTGCATTGAGAGACATAGTTTGGATTTACGATGAAATGATGAAGCCAAACGGTTGCTGCATTTGTGACTTCCGTCTCCAACAGAACTAATTTACACTTGAATCTTTCAAGTTTTCTCATTGTGAAAACATGCAGCTTATTCTCATGAGCCATCAGGAAGCATGTGCTTTTGTTATTCCCTTGTCGTCTTCTTATAATAAATAATCTGTTGTCTTTTTCATTTAGCCATCTCTTATGAGAGTCGTTACGTTGAAATAATTCACTGGGATAATGATGAGTAGGAGCTATGATGAACAATGAGCGTAACTGTGTGACGTTACTCCTGCTGTGGCTGCGATTTTATGAGTGTGGGGTTTTATATGCAGAATAGCATTAGCATGCATGCCTTCCTTCTACCTATGGAAACACATACAGAAGTATAAATTGGCGGTCCTTAAGAGAGACTTAATTGAGAAGTGATGTGGTGCCCAACAGTCAACAAGTTTTTTCAATGTTTCTTGTGTGCTGGATACTGGGCTAGAGAAATAGTGAATGACAAAAGCTTAGTGGGAGAAAGTTGAAAGCAATACAAGACATATACTGGGTAGATACAAGGCAGTCTGAGAGAGGAAGGCATTGACATCTGGAGGTCAGAGAGTGGGGGACTACCTTGTGTAGTTGTAGGTGGAGGTGAGAGATGAATTGTCATATTTGAAGATCTGTTTGTTGACCATTGTTTTTGTAACACAATGGGTGCTGAAGAGGGTGAAGTGTTACAAGCCTCTAACAGGGAAATTTCAGGCTCCAGGGTCATGAGACCTGCCTTCATATCTTGCCTCAGGAACTAAATAACCAGAGAATGATGGGCAAGTCACTTTTCCTTCCAGATCCTTGTTTTCAACAATAATTCTATTAACTTATGACATTGTGATGAGGAATTTTGTACACCTTTCAGTGCTTTTTCTGTTTGTTGTTAAGTATGTCTCAGTCAAAAAACTTGATTTTAGCGCTTGTAAAATCCATGATCCTTAAGTCAAGCATCATCCTGGATGCGCAGATGGGATCTGAAATAAGCTGCAAGCTGGAGGTATTAGTAGTTACTGGGAAGGAAGGAAGGAAGAAGAAAGGTTAACTATACCAGTTCAATTAACCTCATAGGTGGATTTCATATGAAGTTTCCTACCATGGATGAGCTTCCTCTAACTTTACATACCAAGTTCTAGTACTCTGATAGTGTGGTTTGAGAGCTATATACATTTACCCCAAGAGGTTTAAAGTGTTTAATAAGCATAAATGATTTTTTGGTCACTAAGTTCTTTTCTTTTGTATCCCATCTCCATGCCTTTGTTCATTTTCCTGTGCCGAATGTACTTTCTATTCTCCTCCTCCTCTTAAGATTTTCTGCTTCTCTTCACTTAACTGAAGCTCCATTTCCCAAGAGTCGTTTTGAGCTAGGTTGCGAAATGTTGTTGAAATTGGGAAATTACCTGATAAAAACTGTGTGTGTGCGTGTGTGTGTTGTCAGTTGTGTTTTTGGATGCACGAGCTCCTCTTCTTTCTCAAATTTTGTGTAATATGTTGTCATGGTTCTAGCAATACTCAGAGTATTTGTTAATCTTATTCCCAGTAACAGTATAGGTGTAAATCTCATTCTTTTTTTCTGCTTTCTTTCAGGTCTTACAGATGAAAAAGTGAAGGCCTATCTTTCTCTTCACCCCCAGGTACTCGATGAATTTGTTTCTGAAAGTGTAAGTGCTGAGACAGTTGAAAAATGGCTAAAGAGGAAAACCAACAAACAGGAAGGTAAGGTTTGGCGTAAATGATTCAAATAGAACAAGAAGTTTCATGTTTTCATTTTGCTGACATTGCAAAAGACAAGAGACCTCTACTGCATACACTTACCATAAGGCTTATACCACAAAATAAACCTGCATATGTACAAACAGTTTTGAATAGCCACTTGCACATCAAATCAGGGTTACTTTTTCTTGAATGAAGCTGCTAAACTTTAGAAAAAATTAGTTCAGTCATGGAAATATAGTGTGGTATGTTGGGAAAAGCACTACATTTCAAGTTCTAAAAGTTGGGTTTGAATTCTGACACTGCTCCTTATGCCTTTTTGACACTGGGTGTATATATATATATATATATATATATATACACACACATAAGTTTGCTTCTTGGGGGCTCATTTTCCTTATATGTAAAATTGGGGGATTGGAATAGGTAAACTTTAATCTATTCTAGCTCTAAAGTTTATAATTCTATTGTATCACTTGTAAACTTTTGTGGACCTTAATCTCAACTCTCACCGGTGAATTGGGTTCCTCAAGGAGGAACTTTCTAAGGGTCTTCTCACACCATTGTGAGATTCTGTTGCCTCAAGTTCTCCTCAATATCAGTTATCAGGGATGAAGACTCCACTTTTCATTTAATTAGTTTACATCAGTCAGCTTTGATGAAGGGGTGGATGCTGGGAAGGTATATCAAGGACAAAAAGTTAGACCATGCCCTCAAACTGGAGGTACCTGTCCCTATAGCCCTCAGGGCTACCCTAAGCCCTGGGGAGAATGGTCTCAGACTTAAAGCATTTGCCAGAGTGCATTCATTCCACTTCCAAATGTGGCATAGTCTATGGAGCCAGAAGGTATCTTTGCTGCAAGTTCTTTTTCCTTGCTGGGCTGTTGTCTGCAGTTTGTTCTCCAGGACAGTGTTGGTAACACTCTGGTAGGGAATCCTGTTCTGGACCATTTGCAGGTCTCCTGACCTTTGGAGGCTCACAGATTCATAGCTTGTTGTGTCTACAAAACTGCTTCACTTAGGCAGGGCCATAAGCTGATAGTTTCATATTGACTTTAGTAGGGAGAATAGGCCACTAGTGCTTCCTCTCTCTTTCCACAAGGAGGCTTACAGCAGTTCTTAATTTCTCACTTGAATCCAACCAGACGGGAAAGAATGTATGCACACTACTTCTACTTCAACAGCCAATCAAAAAGACAAACACTTAAAATGGAAATGGTCGGCAGATGTCTTCACATGCTCTGAAGTTGAGGGGTGGTACCCCCAATTCCTTATGTCCATTACTTTGGGAAGCAAGCTCATGCAAACAGATAGAAAACATTGTTACACAATGAAATCTAGGGGAAAAAAACCGAAATCTCATGTGATCCTACCTGGTGAGGTGTATGAGATGACTATTTTGGGATATGTAATGAGTCTTAAACCTGATTTTGTTCATTGTTTTTAAGTGTTAGGCATACTCTTTCTTTGTATATGTTGTTCTTGGAGGCAGTGCACTCTGCAAATAACAAGCCAAAAAACACACCAAAAATCCTTTCGTGTGTTGTATACTAGGATGGCACATTGATCTGTTCCTCAACATCTCCATGTACCATCTGAGCTCATTGTCAGCCATATGGCATTGCCATCTCAGAGCAATGGCCCTGTTTTCAGCTGACCTCTAGTGAAAAAGGAGAAGGCAGAGACAGGTATTTGATTTCTCACTTCCAAATGTTTGTCTAAAGCTTTTTGTTCCTCTGTGGAGAAAATTAGAGGTAAAGGGTTCCTATTTGAATTGAACAGCAGCAATACCTTAAACTATATATTTGAATATCACTTGTTAAACTTCCAAGTACTTCCAGGGAATAATGTGGTGTAGTGAAAGGAGCTCAGGTTTTGGATTCAGGTGCTAATCGTGGCTCTCACTGCCCCTTATTTGTGGATCACCGTTGTGTCATTTGTAGAATAAGGTGGGTTGGGTTAGATGATCTCTAAGGCCTCTGATAGCTTGGCACCTATTTAATTTTTAATCTCACTTTATCCTCCACATTTATAGTCTTCTGTCATTGCCCTGTGAGCTTGCTAAAGCAGGCATTACCTTCATTTCACAGATGAGAATGATGAGATCCAACGAGGTCATATAACTTTCTTGAGGTCATGAAACTGATTGGACACTACATCAGAGGCAGAATTTATATTTTCTGACTCTTGTTCTTGTGCTATTTTAAGGACCTCTGTAATTAGAATATAAGTCAATGGAGGTAATAAAATATGATTCATATAAATTTTATTTCCATGCATTTTAGGGGAATATACCTGTAGTGTTAAGAAACATATGGTTTAGTTTATGTTATTTCCATTTATGAATGCTCATTTATTTCTGGAATTTAAAAAATCTGTTATAATAAAATACATATCAATCAGCTAATCAACAAGAATTTCTTAAGTGCTTACTCGATATGCCAGGCACTGAACTAAGAACTTTAGAGCATAAAAGTATAAAAGTGAAATAGATTTTATCTTAGTTTGTTGTTGTTATTTAGTCATTTTAGTTGTGTCTGCCTCAGAGACAATTTGTAGCTTTATAAGCAAATATATTACATATGTACAAACTAAATACAAGGCAGCTTTGATAGAGAGGCACTGGGAGCTGGGGAAATTAGAAAAGGTCTCATGAAGGAAAAAGAGCTTGAGTTAGGATTTAAAAGAAGCTAGGCAGATTCCATAAGAGTGTATACTCCAGGCAAAGGTGTGGAATTGGGACATGGTAGACTGGTTGCACAAGAAAAAGTAAATGTTTTTTCAGAACTAAAGAATACTAGGAAGGTAAGATTGTAGCTAGGTTGTAAAACACTTTGAAGCCAAAGTTTGTTCTTTGCTTTCAGCATAACATCACTTTTCCTCTACTCAAATAGCCACCGTCCTTCATCTGTACTCCAAAACCCATCCCCTATACAATCCTCATTCCAGTCGACACAGTGATTTTCCTAAAGCACAAGGTTGAAGGTCTCCCTGCTCAGTATAAGTTCAGTGACTCTAGGACCAGCTCTAAATGTATGTTTGGCATTTAATGCACTTTTAAAGTGCTTTATGACATGAACCCTTATTTCTTTGAAGTGTTTTTAAAAATAATCATCTTCTTTCTACATACTCCAGCCATGCTGGCTGATTTCTTATTCTTCATACAAGATACCCCATCTCCTACCTCTTTGCTTTTACACTCAGTGTCCCCAATGTCCAGAATGCTCTTCTCCTTCACCTTCATATCCTAGAGGTCCCTGGCTTCCTTCAAGACTTCTCAAATTCTGTATTTTGAAGAATACCTTTTCTGGTCCCCCTAGCTGCTTATACTTTCTTTACCTTTTGCAATGGGCAGACCTTAGTCAAGCTGGTACCCTGTTAACTGAGTCTTACTGTTGTGTAGATCATTCAACAGTTAACAAAAGGAGGTTTGTTTTCCTATGGCATAGGTGGGTTATTCTACAAGGAAAAAGCCTGGATGCAGCTTGGGTAGATGCAGCTCCCCTCATCATGAAAATTCCTCTGGTTAGAAGGGTAGATTATAGTGACTTCAACAGTATTGTTATTTAGACATGCATGGGTCTCTTTATGTCCATTGGTGAAGTCGCTCAGTATAACCATGCTCAGGGATGTAAAGCTTGAGCTCTGGCTCTCTTACCCAGTCAAATCCTAAGGACAGCTTTTTGTTGCCTTTCTAGGATAACTTTGCTTAACCCATGCGGTGAGGGAAGGGGGAACCTTAGTCATTAGAAGTCTGCTACCTATCAAATAATTTTAGGTTGCTTATTATCTACTCAGCTATATCTTTATATACCTATTTACATATGTATGATCTCACTTATTAGAATATAAGCTACTTGAGGGCTGGGATTGTTTCAGCTTTTTCTTGTCTCTCACTGCTCAGAATAGTATAGGATTTAACCCACAGGAAGTTGCTTAATAAATACTTGTGAATTGATTAATTGTTGTTTTCCTGGTTGAACTTCATTTTGCTTTAGTTACACAGCTCTTCGAATGCTTCTGTGTGGAAAGAGAGACAGAGATAACAAAACTGTATCATTATAGAGTATACAGGCTCTTAATGTTTTATTGTTGTTGTCCTTTGCTCTCAGAGAGGAACAAAATAACATTATTATGCTAGAGTCAAGTTTTAACGTGTTAGACTTTGATGGATCATACCAACATAAACTCAGAATGCTCTACGTGGGTCTGGTATAAATTATCCATGTGAAAATTGGGGGTGGCTACTCTAAATTTGTGCATCCTGTGTTTCCTTTGAGCTGTTTCAGTTCTGCTTTGCTCATAGAGCACAGCACCTTCTCTGATTTGGGCACACCATGCTGAGCAGTCCTGTGCCAGTGTGTCACATCACACAATCAATTCCAAAGTTCTTGAGGAGACCTTGAGAATGTCCTTGTATCGCTTCTTTGACCACCATGTGAACACTTATCCTGTGTGAGTTCTCCATAAAACAGGAGGAGAAGTGAGGCTGGTGACCTGCACAGCCCTCCCTCACTCCAAACAAAGTCAAGTGCAAGTCATGTCATCATTTCTCTGATGGCATGGTCTTCTTGGGCAATGAAGGACGAACACAATCCATAAAACAGTCTTTTTGGTAAGCATACATTTAGTATGTGATCAGTGTGGCCAGACTATGGGAGTCGTGTTCTCTGAAGCAGAGTTTGAATGCTTGGCAATTTAAAGACCTCAGGTACCTTATCCTACCAGGTGATCTTCAGAATCTTCCTAAGACAATTCAAATGGAAGGGATTCAGTTACCTGGCATGGTGTGGTATACTGTCCAGGGCTCACAGGCATACACAATGAGGTCATTGGGGTGTAGGGTGTATTCAAGGAAGACTAGTACCTCCATTGTGATGGTTGCTGAGCCCTTTTTAGGGATGCTTTTTACCTTTGGTGTCCATGTGTTCCACCCAACTATTTCCCTGTGGCTCCAAGAAGCCCTAGTAATGCTTTATTACCTAATTCTTTAAAATATAAAATCGGCAGTGAGAAGAAGGCTCTCTTAGAAGAGAGCTCTTTACTAGGCTGATACAGAAGAAAGGAAACTTGAATTTGATAGCCTTTGCTCAGTCAACCTGAATTTCTGATTAGAGTCCTTCATGAATCCTCCTCATTCCCCAAAAAACTTAAGACTACTTTCTAAGGTTAGAGAATTTGAGATCTTTGAGACTATCAGCCACTTGATGAGTAACAATTGAGCCCTTGGAGTTCAGGGAAGTTGGGTTTTTTTTTTTTACATTGTCATTTTTTTTTTCATGTTATTGGATAGGAATCAGATGCCTATTGATTCCTAGTGGTGGAGGGATAATTTAGGTGAAATGAAGCATGTGATTTCATTTAGATGGTCTCCTGCCCTGCAGTTTGAAAGGGAAGGGAAAGATTATTCTTCATATTTCACTAATTTATAAGATGGGGGCACATCTTTATATTTCCCATTTTTTTCTTAGTCTAGAAGGATGCGGAAAATTCTTTAGCACATTTAAAAGAGCAGTTACACTTGTAAATCACATAACTCAGCAAAAAACAGTCTGACAACTCTAATGCCAACCAAGAATTGCTCTCCTAATGTTAGGAGCCAATAATTACTGGAAAAAAAAGTGAATGCTAAATTAGGAAATCAAAAGATAATTGGAATAATAGGCATGGCCTTGGAGTACAAAATGAAGCAAGGCAGAGACAGAGACAAATAAGAGTTTGGTCAAGATAACTCGCTGGTAATAGCAAACATCTTTTTCGGTAATTCAAAAGGCAACCACTCTATATGTGTTCATCATGAGGTGGTCAACCCTGAAATCAGATTGATTCTATGTTTTGCAAATAAGGATGGAGAAACTCATACAGTCAGTTAAAACAAGACCTGGAGCTTACTGTGGCTCAGCTCATAAGCTTCTTGTTACAAAATTCAGGCTTAAATTGGAGAAAGTAGGGAAGAACATGAGAGTGTGTAGGTATGGTTTAAGTAATATCCTTTATGAATATGAATTGGAGGTGATAAATGAATTGCTAGATAGAATACCTGAAGAACTATAAACGAGGTTCACAGTATCATATAGAAAGCAGCAGCAGCAAAAATCACATCCCAAAGAAAAGAAGAACAAGAAAACAAAATAGCTGTCGGATGAGGCTTTACAAAAGCTTAGAAAAGAAGCAAAATCAAAGTTAAATACCAAAGTTAGAGACAGACCCAATTGAATGCAGAATTTCAGAGAATAGCATGGAGAAATGAGAAGATTTTCTTAAATGATCAATGAAAAGAAATAGAAGAAAATATTAGTAGGGAAAGAAGAGATCTTTTCAAGAAAATTGGAGATATCAAGGGAATATTTCATGCAAAAGTGGGCAAAATAAAAAATTTAAATGGTAGGGATTTAACAGAAGTAGAAGTGTTCAAGAAACAGAGGCCTAATATACAGACCTCTGTAAGACAGATCTTAACATCACTGATAACCATGATGTTGTGGTTACTGACTTAGAACAAGTCATCCTGGAGTTTACATTGATTGACTAATGGAGGTGATGAGATTCTAGTTGATCTATTTAAAATGCTAAAAGATGGTTCTGTTAAACTGCTTACACCTAGTACACCAGCAAATCTGGAAAACTTAACAGTGGATACTAGATTGGAAAGGAACAGTTTATATCGTAATCCTAAAAGAAGGGCAGTGCCAAAGAATGTTCTAATTGCCAAACAATTGGACTCATATCCCACACCAGGAAGGTTATGCTTAAGATTCAGTAAGGAGGCCTCAGCAATACGTGAACCAAGAATTACCAAAAGAGCAGACTGGTTTTCAAAGAGGCAGATGAACAAGAGACCAAAGTCAACATTCCCTGGATTATGGATAAAGGAAGGGAGTTCCAAAAAAAAAAAAAAATCTACTTTTGCTTTGACTACGCTAAAATCTGTGACTGTGTGGATCACAACAAAATGTGAAAAGTCCTCAAAGAGATAGAAGCACCGGATCATGTTACTTGTCTCCTGAGGAACCTGTATGTGGGTCAAGAAGCAACAGCTAGAATTGAATGTAGAACAACTGATTGGTTTAAGATTTGGGAAGGAATATGACAACTTTATTTAACTTATATGCAGAGTACATCACATGAAATGCCAGGCTGGAAAAATTGAAAGCCAAAATTATAGTTGCCAGGCAGAATATCAATCATCTCAGATATGCAGATGATACCGCTGTTATTGCAGAAGGTAAAGAAGAATGAAGAAGCCTCTTGATGAGAGTTAAAGAGGAGAATGTAAACGTAGACTTGAAGCTTAACATTTAAAAAATAAACTTAAGATTATGACAACTGGTTCCATAACTTCCTGGCAAATAGATGAAAAATAACCAGTATCAGATTTTATATTCTTTGGCTAAAAGATCACTGCAAATGGTGATGCAGCCATGAAATTAAAAAGCGCTTGCTCCTTAGAAAGAAAGCAATGACAGATCTGGACAGCACACTAAGAAGCAGAGATGTTACCTTATCAACAGAGATTCATTTAGCCAAAGCTATAATGTTTTTCAGTAGTAATGCATGGCCATAGGTATTGGACTGTTAATGAAAGCTGAGCTCTACAGAATCAATGCTGCTTCAGGAGAGCAGGGATCCTTCCTGGGTCAAGACCAGAGCAGAGACTAATCGAGTCCCACATCTCTTAGGATAAAATCACCTTGGAAGCATCCCCAAAGTTGGAAGCAGAACCCCAAAACTAGCTCTGAAAAAAAAAATCTGAAGGTTGGCATGGTGCCTCCCCATCCCCATAAAGTTCAAAGTAAAGAAATAGGATAGGGAAATGAGTAAAAAAACAAATAAAGAATTTGACCATGAAAAATGAATACAGTGCCAGAGGAGACCAAAAGATAAAATCAGAGGAAGGGAACATTGGGCAAAAAGCCACAAGCAAAGCCTTAAAGAAAAATGCTAATTGGTCCAAGGCAGGCAAGAATCCCCAGAAGAATTAAAGAGATGCCTGGTAGAGAATAGAAAAATTAGGGAAAGCAATGAAAGTAATGCAAGAAAGTTATAATAAGAGAATTAACAACTTGGTAAAGGAGGCACCAAAATATTATTTCATGTGAAAAAATGGCCTAATGGTAATAGAGGTACAAAAATTCACTGAAGAAAAGAACTGCTTAAAAGCAGAATAGATCAAACGGAAAAGTAAGTACAAAAATTCACTGAAAAAAGTGTTTTATTGAGTAAGTGGAAACTAAGTCTTCTATGCAACTTCAAAAAAAAATTAAAACAGTCAAAAGAATTTTTAAAAATAGAGAATGTTAAGTGTGTCATTGGAGAAACAAATAGGAAAATAAATTAAGGAGAGATAATTTAAGAATTATTGCACTACCTGAAAGCCAGGATAAAAAAAGAGCTTTGACATCATATTTCAAGAAATGATCAAGGAAAGCTGCTCAGCCATCTTAGATCTAAAGGGTAAACTAGAAATGGAAAGAATCTGCCGATCACCATCTGAAAGAGATTCCAACATGAAAACTTCCAGAAACATGATAGCCAAATTCCAGAGCTCCCAGGTCAAAGATAAACTATTGCAAGCTGTCAGAAAAAAAAAAGATTCAAATATTGTGGAGTCACAGGTTCACATAAGATTTGCCAGCTTCTGTGTTAAAGTAGTGTAGGGCTTGGAATGTGATATTCCAAAGGGCAAAGAAGCTAAGATTACAATCAAAGATAACATATCCAGCAAAACTCAGTATTATCCTTCAAGGGAATAAATGGATGCTTAATGAGATAGAAGACTTCCAAGCATCACTGATGAAAAGACCAAAACTAAACAGAAAATTTGACATTCAAACGGAAGCCTCAAGAGAAGTATAAAAACATAAACATGGAAGAATAATCATAAGGGAATCAAATGAATTTCAGCTTTTTACATTCTAATATAGAAGGAGAATACATGTAACCTCTTGGAACTTCATTTGGGTGGTTAGAAGGAGTTTGCACAGAGGGCAGAGATATGAGTCATTATGTTGGGATGATCTGCAAAAAACCCAAATAGAATAGGTGAGAAAGAGGGATGTACTGGGAGAAGGAGAAAGGGAGAAATAGAATAGGACAAATGTTCTTATATAAAGGTGGTGCACAAGGAAGAACTTTTATTGTGGCGAGAAAAACGGGGTGGAAGAGAGGTAGGCAATGCTTGAACCACACTTTCATCAGCTTTGGTTCAAGGAGAGAAGACTGAAAGAAAAATATATATATTGTATACTTATATATCTAAAATATGTTATATATGTATGTATGTATACATGTATATACGCACATAGAAATCTATCTCACCCAATAGGGAGATAGGAGGGGAAGATATGGGGATAAATTATAAAGGGGAGAGCTGATTAGAGGACAACATTGGTAAAACACAAAAGAGATTTGAGGAGAGATAGGGTAAAAAGAGAGACAGAAAATGACAAACTGATAATGATGATTATGTGAATGTGACTAGGATGAGCTAATCCATAAAATAGAACTGGATAACAGAATGGATTTGAAATCAGAATCTAACAGAATGTTGTATACAAGAGACACAGGACCAAAAGACACATACATAGCTGAAATGAAAGTGAAGAGAGCAGGGCTGGCAATCTTATCTCTGATAAAGCAAAAGCAGAATTAAACCTGATTGAAAGAGATAATCAGGGAAGCTACATTTGACTAAATTGTGCCATGGACTCTTTTACTAGACATTTAATATTTTTATAGCGAGTTTCTCTGGTTAAGGCCCATTTCTCAAATATATAGAGAAGTGAGTCAAATTTATAAAAATAAGAGCTATTCTCCAGTTGATAAATGGTCAAAGGATATGCAAGGGCAGTTTTTAGGAGAAGAAATCAGAGCTATCTGTAGTCATCTGAAAAAATGCTCTAAATCACTATTAGGGAAAGGCAAATTAAAACAGCTCAGAGGTACCACCTCACACCTATCAGAAATGACAGATGCTAGAGGGATGGAGGGAAAATAGGTACATTAATGAAGCTGCTGGAATAGTGAACTGGTGTAACCATTATGGAGAATCTCAAACCATGCCCAAAGAGCTATAAAACTGTGCATACCCTTAGATCCAGAAATACTACTGCCAGGACTACACTCTAAAGAGTCAAAGGAAAAAGACTTACATGTACAAAAATATTTATAGCAGGTTTTTTTGGTGGTGGTAAAGAATTAGGAATTGAGGTTCTGCTTATCATTTAGGGAATGGCTGAACAAAGTTGGGGCATATGATTGTGGTAGAATACTATTCTGCTATAAGAAATGACCAGGAGTGTTGTTTCAGGGTAAAAAAAAATACCCAGCATAGTAATACCTGATCCAAAGTGAAGAGAGAAGAATCAGGAGATCACTGTGCACAGTAACGGCAATGTTGTGAATCATTGGTTGTGACGACTTGACTGCTCTAACCAATACAGTTATCACATCACTTCTGAAGGACTCAGGATGAAAAGAAAAACTCTCAGAACTGAAGAACTCTGAGTGCAAATTGAAGTACAGTTTCCCTCCCTTCCTTCCTTCCTTCCTTCTTTCCACTTTTTTATGAAATGGAAATGTATTTTAAATGATTTCACATGTGGATCTCAATTAACTTAGATGCATTATTTTTCTCCTGAGTCTTATTCGATTATTCCAAAAGGGAAGTCGTTATTCCAAAATGTTATTTAAATAAAACTAGTTGAGAGAACTATAGAGATATTGTTCTATAGTGATTAAAGGACTAGCCTTAGAGTCAGGTTGAGCTAGTTATTAGGAGACATGCTGGATGATGTCAGGGTAATAATGAGCTTGCAAAAGTAGAGGTTGGGGCTGAAGATGGGGGTGGGGAAGCTGCGGCAGAGGGCAACAGAAAGGTCTGTTAGGGAAATTTCCCAACTTCTTGGCTTAATGTATACCTCTCTCCAGATCTCTATTCTGAACCAAAATGGTATTAACAGCCTCTTGAAAAGTAGGACCCATTACTTGCTGGGTGAGGCTATACCTGACTCTCCCTCGCTAGGCCCAACAGAGAAGATTTTGTTTAAGGGTTCCAGTAGAAACAAAATTTGATGATAACCTACAAATAGAAACCTGAAGGGTTTATGACTCCACGTTAGGGCTATAGTATACCAAGTCCCTCTGGGTATTGGCCCTGGATTTCTTTTGGAACCTTAGGTCCCTCAGTCATTAACTATTCAGTTCTTATGACCAACTGATGGATCCTAGGATGAATGGTTTCTTCACAGCTAGGTGACCTTCCATTTCTTTGTTCTTACGGCACCAGGATGTAGAAATGCTTCAGGCTCTGCCTTATCCAGTCCTGGGCTTATGAAATGAACTCTGAAGCTTCCTAATAACTCTGTTGTGGACTTTGGGGAAGTTTATACAATTTAGGTGGATTTGTATGTTTGGGAATGGGGGGGGGTGAGTCATGTGTGACTCATCACATAGAATGGGCCTGAGAGCTTGAAGATGAGCTCTACTTGAATTGTGGCCTGCCAGGACACTTCTTAATTGGATAGTCTGTCCAAGGACAGTGGGGCCTGCAAGAAGTAGAAAAAAGGGAAAATACATGAAGCTGGGAGCACTGAGGAACCCCAATTGCATTAAGTCCTAAGGTTCCATGGGGCCACTTTCTACCCATTTCTTTATGTCTTTGGAGTTGGAACTTCCTATTAGAACCCAACCTTTTCAGCCTTGGAAGAATGTTTCTAATGTTTCAAATAGTATTAAGCCTGAGCCATCATTTCTCTTGGTCTTGAAAATCTAGTGGTTGGTGGTCAGAATAGATGCAGCTCATCCATAATCCGGGTCTCAAGCAAATTACCCTCAATTCAACCTTTTGTTAATACTACTGCTGGAAAAGGGACACTGAAGCCGCTATCTGAAACCCTTGTCTGACCAGATGAATATGCTGTTCATGACTTAGACCTCTTAAGAATTCCTATGAAAATATGCTCAGTGACCAACCCTGTCCCTAACTGGCCTACTTCATTCAGACAGCTCACATCATCCTTGAATGCCTTTAGGGCTATCCATTTGGTTTTTAGAGTGGAGAGTAGTCAGTTAAATGAGGAGTTCCTAGGGCACCTAACAGAGAGGTAGTGATAAAGATAGGCCCTTTGAAGGCACAGTGTATCCTACTTTGAGAAATGCCTACCATGTTTAATGATCTCCAGAAATTCTCAGGTTTTATAGACTGTTATGTTTGCTTTGTCACTTAATTTGGTACATAACAGTGTCTCTGACCTTTCAAATACACAATCAAGTGTTTTACTGGACATCAGTGACTGATATCCCCTTCAGGGAACTCGAGATAATTTGAGCCTGCTCCCATCTTGCTGTTCCCTGCCCTTTACTAACTTTTTTAAGACATGCTTACAGTATGGGAATTGGAGCTTTCTTATTATTAGCCAGTGTATCCTCCAACATACCATGATCCTGGGCATATTTTTTTCAAATAGACCACTGTTTAGATGCACAAGACAGTTAATAGGACTTTGGAGTAGACACCCTTTAATTAAGATGCCTAAGCTGATTCCTTCCCTATTCAAACCATTCCATTTTGGCTTTTCTCCCTTTTTGATGACCAAGATATCATTGTTCATCTATGAGGACTTTGAATTTAAGTTGGCTGTCCTGAGTAGAGTATACCTGCCACTTCAGATCAGCATTGTATCATTAGGTTTTGAACCTTACCAAGAGAGAAAGTCAATATTTCCAGTTATATATTATAAACAGTTTTATCCAATTACAATTTTAATAATTTTCTTACTAAATTTTAGTTACAAGAAAGTAAACAAATCTAAAATTAGAAGTTTACAAAAAAGTCTAAATTACTTTGTCCAAATGTAGAATGTTTAAGTAAAACTTGGTTTTACCTACATATAAAGATATAGAGTACAAAATAGTAAAAATATGCAAAATAAAGGTTTGCATATGCTTTCACATATGTGCCTCACTAGTTTATTGAGGCAGGTGAAAGAGTCAAAGTGCCTAGAGAAAGGATGATTATGGTCCCACAACACTGTTCCATATCCGAAGTATTGTCTTCTTTTCTGGACACCACATTTTAAAAATGACTTAAGTTAGGTAGTGTCCTGCAAAGAGCAACCAAGACTGAAAAGGGACTGAGACCATAACATATGAGGCTTGTCTGAAGGAAGTAGAGATGTTTAACTCAGAGAAGGTGGGTCATAATGTCTGTCCTCAACTATGTGAAGGCCTTTTATATGAAAGAGGGATTGGGATTATTCTACTTGGTCTTAGATGGAAAAATTAGGAACAGGAATACATATACAAAGAGGAAGATTTAGACTTTGATATAAAGAATAAGCAAACAACTTCCTAACATTTGGAGCTGAGAGAGGTAGTACCCAGCTCTACTTGACGTTTTCAAGTTGAAAATATGTCTACAGATTTCTAGCCCTGGTGTTAGAAAGATTTGAGTTCAAGTATGTAGTTGTGGATACTCTGTGTAGTCCTGGGTTTAACAGTAAGCACCTCAATATACACTGGAGGCCTGCTATCACAGGTTCTTAGATCTGTATTTATAAAAAGAAAGGCAACTTTTGATGGGTTAACAGTCACTTTAATTAAGCACATGTGTCATTCCTTTAACCAAGCACATATATGATTCACCTAATTCAGAGGAGTCAGCACTCTGAACTTCAAAGAAAATACAGAGAAGTCAAAAGATCAACAGATCCTTCTGCCTGAATTCAACAGACAGTTGGACTCTGTCTAACCATAGTTACCAGAGAGGGAAGCACTGACATCTGGGTTTTCAAAGCTGGGGGGCTCCTTCGTTGGCTTCCCAGAGCCCTCATCTAGGCAAACAAACACTTCCAGCCAGTAAGCCTCAAAGTAATCAACAGACCTGGCTTCCTCTGCTTGACCACAATTCAACAGACAGATACAACTGTCTGATCATAGTCACCAGAGAGGGAAGCACTGCATCTGGGTTTTCAAATCTGGGGGGCTCCTTAAAGTGGTTTCCCAGAGTCCTTGTATGGCACTCAGACCTTCTTGTAAAAACTAAGCCCCAAAGTAAAACCTTGCCCTCATGAGTATTTATACACCTTTTAGAGCCAGAGGGCATAACCCTCTGACCCAGTGCCTCAGTAGAAAAACAAAAGGTAATTGGGACTCTCCTACAAAACAGGTCCCCTAATCAAGCTTCCCAGGATGGACAGGGTCATCAATGGATGGGAAAGATCTTCTTTAATCACATTATTCAATCAGAAGTACGTTTAGTAGAATAAAAACAGCCGAAGATCCTAATTTGATTGTCACCACACTGGGCAAGTCACTTAACCTCTTTTTGCCCCAGTTTCCTCAATTGTACAATAGAGACAACATCATCTATTTCCCAGGGTTGTTGTTTTCAAACACTTAGCGCAGTGTCTTGTTCTTTGTAAGAACAATATAAATGTTAACTACTATTGTAATTATTATATTAAGAATGCTGTGAGTGAGATTCTTGTTCAGACCTAGTTTAGACTAGAGCTTTGAGTTCCCTCTCAACTCAGAGATTCTATGAAAATTAACAGATAGCTTGTGGAGAAGAAGATTGCAGGAAGGGGAAAGGATGACATTCTTCTAGTATTTCAAGTCCTGCCCTATATAGATGGCATTAAATTTATTATGTTTGGCCCCTAATAGCAAAAATCAGAGAATGGCAAAACCAAAGAAAATACTAATTGAAAACTAGAGTTGTCCCAAGATGTAATGATTCCAAAGGTTATGTATTCTTCCTTGTGGGAAGCAGAAGTAATTACCATTTCTTCCTCCTTTCCACACAAGCTCATTGAGATTGTCACAGAAAAGATACTTATTCAGAGTTGGGCTAGATGGTTTCTGTAGTCCCTTTGCTTTACTACTTACATAACTGTGGCCAAGTTACTCAAACTCTGTTTCTATACAGTATTTGTAAAATTAGAGGCTGACTAGGTTCAATTCAACAAACATTTGATTGTGGGCTTACACCAGATCCTTGTGATACTAAGAGAAAAAACTGAAGCAACCTCTTTAAGCTTTAAATCTGTGATCCTATGAATCATATTTTCCTTGGGACCAGACTTAGTGAAGGAGGAAATATAGAAGCAAAGAAGTAGTTTAAAAAATATTTCCCCCCCCAAAAAAATCCCACTTGGATATTTTCTGCTTATTCTTGAAGTAGAATGAAGAAAATGCTTGTGTATTTTAAAATGTTTCTAGTGAGCAGTTTTATTCTAAGATCTTATCAGAATTGTCTCAGGATTTGGACTATATATGTCGATGAAGTATGAGAGTTGTTAGCTTATAGAGAAGAATTCAGCCCTTTTCAATTTATAAGCACCCAGCTGTGTTTACTCTTTTTGCGAGAAGTCAAAGCCCTGGGCCTAATGCCAAAGTCATTTATTTGAATTTCATTAGTATGTACCCTGACTTTAGTGTCTGCCTTGAGCGTAAATGCTCTAACAATTTTCAGTGATCAGAAGACATTGTATTGGAAAGCAGAATGCATTCCCCCTTTAAACCACAAAAATAGAAACATGGAAAGCCAGGGAGGTTAGTCACTATAATGTCAATCTAAATTTTTGTCACTGTGCTCATGAAGACATGGGAACTTGTTTCCTAGCCGTGATCTTACTGTGGTAGCTTAGCTTTTTAAACATAGTCTTAACTAGTGGTTTCTAACTGGTTTTCCTTAGGGTATCATTATGAAAAAATAATGCTGTGTTTGTTGAACTTTTATGGCATGTGGCTTTGTTCTAGTAGCATGTGTGATTGATTCAGCCTAGGTTTTCATACATGTACTATTTGGTACAATAAATAGTTTCTGCAGCTCTGCAAATGGGGAGATAGTAATTAAACTAAGTTGTTGCATAAAGTAAAGGAAGGGCAGTCTTTTTGAAGGAGCATAACTTAGATGCCACCTCTAGTATCACTATTATATGTGGGGGAAAAAGAGGAGAGGAAGAGATCTAAGTTCCTGTCGCTATCAGCATCACTATCTTCTGGTCACTAATGCTGAAGGAATACTGTTTTTTTCTGTCATTCTGAGGACCAAAGTGATATCTCTGTGTTGGGGTCAATGTAATGTATTCACCTGTGACTGATTAGACCGGTATAAGCTTGGAAGACTCTATCACAGGTCAGCACAAATACTCCATATCAACATTTGGAATGGATATTTCTCTAAATTTGCACATCATTCTTCTTTTGAGCTACTGCAGTTGTGCTTTTCTCATAGAGCACAGTGCCATCTTGGATGTGGGCACACTATGCTGGGTGGTTCTGTGCCAGTGTCTCCCATGTCTAAGAATCTATTCCAAAGTTCTTTGGAGAGACCTTACAGGTGTCCTTATATCACTTTTTCTGACTGCCTTGTGAGAACTTGCTTTGTGTGAGTTCTCCTTAGTTGTTTTTGCAAATGTGCATTTGGCATTCAAACAATGTAGCTAGCCCACTGGAGTTGTACTCTCTGCAATAGAGTTTGAATGATTGGGAGTTGTTTGAGAATATTCCTAAGACAATAGAAATGGAAACAGTTCAGTTTCCCGGCATGGCACTGTCCAGGTTTCACAGGCATACAACCATGAGGTCAGCACCACAGCTCTGTTGACCTGTTTGCTTGGCCGTCTAATAACTTTTCTCTCTCATACTTTCCTTTGGAGCCTCCTAGACACCATACTAATTCTGGCAGTATGTATGTCAACCTCAACATCTATGTGTGCATCCCTGGAAAGTCTACTACCAAAGTAAGTGAGCTTATCCACAGCATTCACAATTCAAAACTTCTCCATTTGCTGTAACTAGTGGTTCCACATGCTGGCTGGTGTAGTGCTGGCTGGTAGAGAACTTCTGTTTTCTTGTTCATTGTGAGGTCAAAATTTGTACAGACAGCAGAGAATCAATTCATCTTCTATTGCATTTCAATTATCCACCAATTCTCCCTCGACTTTAGTCTTGTGTTGTAACTTTTTCAAGTTAAATAATTTATTATTAGTATGGTAGCTATTCTTGATGCCATTTGTCCTCGAAAACACTATGCTAAAAAACATTGGAGCAAGCACACAGTCCTGCTTCATTCCATTGGGGACTAGCAACTCACCATTAAGAATTGTCCTTTGGTCTTATAAATTTATTTAATTTTCAATTTTAATTTCCTATACATCATGAGTTATCAAGCCTAATTAGAAGTATGTGATATAAAGATGCTTTCACAATCTAGAGTTTCTTGTCTTAACTGCATTGATTTTGTTTGTACAAAACCTTTATTTTCAATATAGTGTAATTTATATTATCTCTTTTATTTTTTGTATTTTCCTTTATGATTTGTGCAAAAAGTACCTTTTGTTGTCCTCTAATTTTTAAATAATATGACTTCTTATTCTCATGTCACATATCCATTTGAAACTTATTGCAATATATTATTTATAAGCATGGTTTAAATTTTTTGCCATATTTTCCAGTTTGCTGAGTATGAATCATTTCCTAATTTCTTAGGTTTATAGAATACTGAACTATTGGATTCAGTTATCTGTTTCTTTCCTAGTTTGTTCTACATATTTATTTCTACATTTTTAACTAATCAAAATATTTTTCATGATTACTGCTTTATAATACAGTTTGAGATACCTTCCCTGATTTTAGAATACAGAGTTCAACATGTACATCAAAATAAAAGTATTAGGCACAACCTACTTAGACAAATGGAATTTAAAGTATTCCTCCCAAACAACTGTGTGATAGCCTAGCATTTGGATAAAATACATTTTGTACTATTTAATAATAACATTTATGCTAGTGCATATAATGTAGAGGAATACGAAGTTAACGGTGCATGGATTACTTTGATAAAACATACAGTGTTGGCAGATATGTAGTAAATAGGACACTAATAAATGATATGTTAACTACTTCTTGTCCCAAATAAAGAAAACAAAAGAAAAATCCTTGAAATCATGAATTTGGAGTATAGATTTTTAGTACTTTCTGTCTTTTGCAACCTTTAAAAAGGTGTTTTGTTGAGGAACAATTCAATGAATTGTTCAGAAACAATTTTGCATTAGATTACTTAGACTACTTTCATACATGCATAGCTTTCATATTTTTTAATGAAAACAATTTTAAGAATCTTAAAACATGTTGAACTTCTTGGTGTGACTTGTAAATGAACAGGTACCTACCAGATGGTAAGTATTCATGCAAAAAGACTTACAAATTTTTTGAATACTAATTTCCCTATATATAATTATTGGACAGATTGTGGTTGTTCTGGGTATTATTTGCTAAAGTTTGTTAAAAGGTGTTGTCATTCCAGTCATTAGCCTTAAGTACAGGCCAAGACTTAGGGTGGGGAACTACGTAGGTATATAGGAAATGAATGAAATACAGCCAAGTCAATCTGATCATTTCAACAACCTTTGTCATTAATTCAGACCATCATCTCATCATTCTATGTTGGGATATAGATCATGAAATGTACAAACATATGCATATTGTTGAAGTGTAGTTTAACATTTTTGTATTATTTGCAAAGGAAAATAGCACTTTTCACAAGTACAAAATTTATATTTTGGGAAATTATATTAATGGAAATTTTGTTGTCATTGTGAGCTTTGAAATAAAGATTTTCTTTTCCTCCAAAAGTATTTGAGTTCATACAAACTGAGTTCATGTTAATTTCACATTTTAATGTAAGATATTAAGTACATATGAAAAGAGAGACATAGAAAGAGACATTTTACAATTGCATGATCAATTGTACTATTGTTTTCTGATTGTACTAGTTTTCTTATTATTCCCCTTGGAACTTGCTGAATCTTGAATGTTCTTAATTACAGAAGTGAATTTAAATAGATTTAAAATCCTACAAAAGTTATGCACAAAAGTTTATTACTCATGTTTACCTATCTATACCCAATCAGCTATAAATAGAGGTCTGGTAGTGATCTTGGTAATCTGATTAAACAGTCAGGTACCATAGAAAACAAAGTAATATTAATAGTCAACATGTATGCACCAATATAGCATAGCGTTCAAAATTTGTAAAGTGAAGCTACATAAATTACAGAAAGAAAGAATAAAATCATACTGGTGGGAGATCTCAACTTTTCCCTCTCAGAACTAGATAAATCTAACAACAAAAACAACAAACAAAAAAATCAAAAATGAGAATGACATTAAGAAGATGAATAGAATTTTATAAAAGATATGAAAGATCTCTGGAGAAAATTGAATGGGAATAGAAAAGAATATATCTTTTTCTCAGCAATATGTGGCACCTACACAAAAACTGACCATGTATTGGAGGCATAAAAACCTCATAACCCAATGCATAAAGGTAGAAACATTAAATGCCCCCTTTTTCATATCACAATACAACATTTAAGAAAGGGCCATGGAAAATAGATTAAAAATTAATTGGAAACTAAATAATCTAATCCTAAAGAATGAATGAGTCAAAGTAAAAATTACAGAAACAATTTCATTAAAGAGAATGACAAGATAGCATCCCCAAATTTTTAGGAATTCATTTGTAAATTTCTATATCTGAATATATCAGTAGAAGAGAGAGCAGATCAATTACATCAATTAATTGGGCATGAAACTTAAAAACAAAACCTAGAAAAAAAAACCTAATTAAAAATCTCCAATTTCACACCAAAATGGAAACCCAGAAAATCAAAGGTGAGAGTAATAAAATTAAAAATAAAAAGCACTTTGGAAATTTGGAGCTAATTATATGGGGAAAAAAGGAAAAAAAAAACATTGGTTAGTTTTATTGTAAAAAAAGAAAGAAGAAAACCAAATTATTAATATCAAGAATGAAAGAGATGAATGTACTACCAATGAAGATGAAATTAAAATAATAGAAATTATTTTGCTTAATTATATTCAAGTAAAACTGTTAATCTAAATGAAATCAATGAATATTTACAAAAATATAAATTGTAAAGGGGAAATAAAATAAAATACTTATGCCTATTTTAGAAAAAAAATTGAGGACCTTCCTAAGGAAAAAAATCTCCAGGACCAAATGGATTTACTTGGAAATTCTACCAACATTTAAGGAAGAATTAACTTCAGTACTATATACACTGTTTGAAAAAATCAGTAAAGAAAAAGGTGTATCACATTTCTTTCATGACAAAAACTATGGTTTTGATACCTAAACCAGGCAGAGTGAAAACAGAGAAACAAAAGTATATATCATTTTCCTTTTTAAAATCGTAATATTTTATTTTTTCCCAAATGTATATAATAACAATTTTGACATTCTTTTTTTTCTCATATTTCGAGTTCCAAATTATCTTCCTCCCACCCTTGTTGAGAAGGCAAGCAGTTTGACATAGGTTATACATGTGTAGTCATGCAAAACATATTTCCATATAAGTCAGTCTGTGAAAGAAAAGACAGACAAAAAAACCCAAGACAAATAAGGAAAGTAAAGAAAAAGTATCTTTTAGGCTCTTTCAGTTCTCTCTCTGGAGAATGACAGCATCTTTCATCATAAGTCCTACAGAACTATCTTAGATCATTGCATTGCTGAGAGTAGCTAAGTTATTCATAGTAGATCATCACACAGTATTGCTGTTACTGTGTACAATGTTCTCCTAGTTCTGCTAATTTCACTTTGCATCAATTCAGGTAAATCTTTATGTGTTTTTCTGAACGCATCCTGCTCATTATTTCTTAAAACACGATAGCATTCCATCACAATCTTACACTACAACTTTTTCATCCATTTCCCAGTTGATGGTCATCCCCTCAATTTCCAATTCCTTGCCACCTTTAAAAGAGCTTTTATAAATATTCTTGTACACAGAGGTTCTTTTCCTCTTTTCGTTTTTTATCTCTTTGGGATTCAGACCTGGTAGTAGTATTTCTGGCTCAAAGTCTCTTTGTGGTTTTATAGCCCTCTGGGCGTAGTTCTAAATTGCTCTCCAGAGTGGTTGAATCAGTTTACAACTTCACCAACAATATATTAGTGCTTTAATTTTCCCACATCCCCTCCAGTATTTGTCATTTTCCTTTTCTATCACATTAACCAATTAGACAGCTGTGAGGTTAAGTAACTCCGACTTGCTTTCATTTGCATTTCTCACATCCATGGTGATTCAGAGCATTTTTATATGACTATATATACCTTTGATTACTTTGCAAACTGCCTCTTCATATCCTTTGACCATTTATCAATTGAGGAATGGCTCTTATTTCTATGAACTTGACTCAGTTTTCCATATGTTTGAGAGATGAAGTCTTTATTGGAGAAACTCACTGTAAAAAATTTTTCACAGTAATGATGACTGTGTATTTCCACCATCTTATCCCTTCCTCTTTTTCCCCCCTTTATCCTGATCTCTCTCTCTCCTTTTGTCCTATCCATTCTCAAAAGCATTTTTCTTCTTTTACCTCCCCAAACTTACCTCTCTTCTATCAGCTCCCTGTCCCCATCTCCTTTAAGGATAAGGGTTTCCCTTTTGTTCTGATTCTCTTTTCACAACATGACTAATGTGGAAATATTTGTAATATGATTGTACATGTATAGCCGTGTATCACCTTGCTTGCTTTCTTGGGGAGGAGGAAAAGGATGGAGGGAAGGAGGAGGCGGGGAGAAAGATTTGGAACTCAAATCTTACAAATGAATGTTGAAAATTAAAAAAATAAATAAATTTAAAAATAAGAATCCTGTGATCCTTGACATAGGGAAAAGACAAAGCAAAATAAAAGGTTCAGAGTCCCTAAGTATGTAAAATACATAGAGAAAATGTTATTAGGTAGTTCCCTTTCTTTCTGCATTTCCCTTTGAGTAGATATCAGCTGGTGATGAAGTGTGGGGGTTAAACTGGCTTAGTCTTTATTCTTCCTTATTTTTTTGTATAGCATGTGGGTCAGACAGAAAGTGCCTGTTCGTTAAATTTGTGGAACACAGGCAATTGGTTGTAGTTGTAAGCATCTTGGAAGATATCTAAAATTAAAGATGATAAATGAGGAAAAATAGCTTGTCAAAAGTTTTTATGTATGGCTGCTTCTAAGCTGTTAGTCATCTCCACAAAAGAAGACATGAGATTACATTTGACCAGGAAATAGTTTGGTTATACATCAGAAAAACTTTTCTTACTGTACATTGATTAAATACTGAAATTGGCTAGCAAAAGATATCATAATCTCCATTTTGGTGACTTTTCACATAAGAAAGGACAGCTATAGGATTAGATGATTGAGACAGAGATTTACCTGGTATCAAAAGCTAAACAAAATAACCTCTTTAAGCTTTACATTCAGTGAGTTTATAGCTTCTCATGTACCCTATATTAAAGACATTTTGTATCATGGAACCCTTAGGATTAATTTTAACTTTTATTGCTATAAACAGATTTTCTACTCTTACATAGTTGCATAATGCCATTGAGAAACAAGACTGCAAGCAGCTATAGGCCTTCTATCACAGTAGTCACTGTTCACTGAGGAGAATATTTAATGAGTACACTGCAGGCTGTGAATCTGTTTCCTTAACCACAAAAATATTTAATGCTTTCAATGCTGGCATCCTCAGATACAAAAGCCAAAGATAGCCTATGGTTAAGTTTCTCCATTGATGTCACAAATATTTTAGATTGTCAGATGTTGAAATCTTTCCTGAATGATCCAGTTTGTCCTTAACTGTTTTTGGAAATTTATTTGGAGAAAGATGATGCGTATGTTCAAAGTGCAGCATATAACTGACTACATTTGTTGTCAAACATTTTTCTGTTACGGAATCAGAGAGCTTGTTAGTCTCTAGAATAAATATGTTGCCTTAGGAGGTGATTATACTGAAAAATGTTGTATATTTGCATGCTTTTGGATAATAGTATGAAGCTCTTTGGGGACTAGACTTGTCCAGGCTTAATTTATAGCTCTGTAGCAGGGAGTTGAGAATGGTGGCAGGGGATGCTGACGTGAACTATTGATAGGAAGCAGAGAGTTTAAGAGTTTAGTCAGCAACCAAGAGGATCACATCAAGACTGGAGTCCCTCAGACAGTAGAGAGGGGAGAGGATCAAGGAGCGAAGATGGGGAAAGATGTATCATGTAAACCATCAGTGAAAGCAGCTGAGTTCCAAAAGACCAGAGAAAGCTCAGCAAGAAGGATAAGGAAGAGCTCAGTCTTTTGCTAACTGGGCTTATTTATGTTGCACTTGTCCTTGCCCTGTTAATCGTTTGCTAATGGAGAAATTGCTGTGAATAAATGTGATTTCACTTTGTCCTTCTTTAGGTATTGCTTAGTATTTCTCCCAGAATATTTCCTGGTCTAAACTGGAGCAGAAGGATCCGAGTTTGAATCTTGTTCTTTGTGGCCTTGGACAAATCGCTTTACCTTCCTGGGCCTCAGTTTCCTCCTGTGGGAAGTGGCTACCTTAGTAAATGCTAAAGTTCCTTTCAGTGAAATGATCCTACATTCTATCCCAGATGTTGAAATTGTTTGTAGGTCTGCCTCTCCAGGAATGGCCAAATACTCAATAGTGTATTAGTGGAGAACCATTTAGATGCATTTAAAACCAACTGGAATGTTCACATATTTAGGACGAGTGCTAGTAATAATGAAAATTTCAGATTTTTTAAGAAAAATAAGCTAACTGATAAAATAACAATGTGATTAGAATATACTTAGAAGGCAGTTAGGCATCATTCAGTGACGATGAGTGACAGAGGAAGATAGAGTATTAGAATTAGTTCATCTCATTCCTGTTTGGACCAGGGTTTATTGATTTTCCATTTTGAGCTAATAGTCCTAATGATTTCTTTGATATCTGTAATGGTGTTAGCATGCCCAGGTCTGGAGGAGGTCACTTCATCTCTTTGGGCCTTCGTTTCTTCCTCTGTGAAATTTGGGATGGTGGTGCATGTGGGTTATTTCTCAGACCACGTCTAGTTTAAAATCTGAGAGCCAAAGAAGAGTGGCAAATTTTTGCCTTCAAGTGTCCATTTCTCTCTATTGGAGTATATCCCCCCTCAATTCCTGTTATAATTTGTGACATGGAATGTTTCTCTTCATTATTGATCTCTGTTGACTACTGAAGAAAGAGGAGAGTAAGAATAGCCTACTTGCTAGTGTGTGACTGGATTCTACTGCATTATGAGGTAATTTGAAAGTGTTTTACTCGAGGCCTTTTTCTCTTATGACGTCCACTCCAGTCACTAAGAGTCAGAAGTTTTTTCCCAGTTTGTTCTTTAAAATTCACCTCAGAGAAGCCTTTCCTCATTAATGTAACTAATTGATATTCATTCCATACTTTCCCGGATGCTGTCAGTTATACAGTTCTTTAGTAGACCCACCATTATGATTGTCAATGAACTGTGGTCACAAGAGCACTACATTTTTTGGAGCTGAAAAAGACCTTGGTTCAAATCCCTTGTAACTGAGTAGATCACTGAGTTTCAGATTATCTCTAAGGTCCCTTTTATCTCTAAGTTTTTAATTCTGTCCTTTACAAAGGGTGGCAAGGTGATGCAACAGATAGAGTCCTGGACCTGGAGTTAGGAGGACTCATCTTCCTAAATTCAAATCTGATCTCAGACTTAACAAGTCACTTAACCCTGTTGCCTCATTTTCCTCATCTGTAAATGAGATGGAAAAGGAAATGGCAAACCCCTCCAGTGTCTTCACCATAAACTCCAAATGGGTCATGAAGAGTCAGACATGACTGAAATGACTCAACTATAAAAGCTCTACAAGGAAACAGGTTTTCACATAGGAGAATATAAACATTCATTTTGCCTGCCCTCCTAGCTAATATGCTTTTCAAGAATAGATTGTGGGATCATTTCACTGAAGCATTTATGTAATGTATCCACTTCCCACAGGAGGAAACTGAGGTCCAGGAAGGTAAAGTGATTTGCCTAAGGCCACAAAGGACAAGATTCAAACTCAGATCCTTCTGCTCAAATTCAGACCACTCCACCTGTCCCTTAAAATTATGTTGTTGTACTTACTATATATGTATGTACACACATATTCGAGGATGTATGTGTATTAAGAGAGAAAATTTATTTAGGTTCGATTTTTTTTTTTTTTTGGATTTAGGGGCCAGTAGTTTTTGTTTATTTTTTTGTTTTGATCTTTGTATCTCCTGCATTTAGCACCAGTGCCTGGCATATCAAAAACATTTAATTATATCTTTAGGTTTATAGTAATATTGGGCACAGATTAGGAGCTCAGATGCATCATTAAATGAATGAATAAATGAAAATCATTCTGTAATACATATAATGAGATTGATTTTGCTGTGTAATAATCTCATTTTCTACAGTTTTATTCCTGACATTATACCATTTATTACATTAATCATTGGCTGATTTGCCCACACATTTAGATTTACAATGGGCTCCTACCTAGGGAAAGTAAGCAAATTTTCTTTTGGGAAAAAAATATCCTTTTTAAAAATTGATGCCTTTTTTCTTTATATCACATTCATTTCTGAAATATAGCCACCTCTGTAAATCTTTTAACAAAAATTTAAAAAAGAATACAGAAACAAAGAGCCCCAAGGAAACTAATCAACACCTTGAATTCTGGCCGTTTATGTAGAATTCCATACTAACTCTTCAGTGAAGGAAGGGAGGTACATTTTCTCATCTGTTCTCTATAACCAAGCTTAATGATTGTAATTATACAGTATTTAGTATTCCCTTTTTTATCCCTTTCTTACTTTCCCCTTTGCTTTTCTTCCTCTCTTTCCCCTTTTCATTTTTTATTGTTCAGAATGTAATTAATGTCCCTCTACTAGGTATATTTTTCTTTTTCCAAAGCAATTCAAAGAATCCAGTAAGTTACCTAGTGGCTATAGCCCATTGGCAATGCATCTCTGTTTTATTGGGATGGAAAGAGAGAAGGGAAAAATCATTTATTTAGCACCTGCTGTGTGCCAGGCATCATGCTCAGTGCTTTACAAATATTTTCTTACTTGATCCTCATAACAATACTGGGAAATAAGTGTTATTATCAGCCTCATTTTACAATTAACGAAACTGAGACAAAGAGAATTTAAGTGCCTTATACAAGATCACATAAGTGTATGAGGAGGGAATGGAACTCAAGTCTTGCCAACTCCAGACACAGCACTCTGTCAACTGGACCACTGCTGCTGCCTTTTTTAGCTAGGCTGAGATACTTGGACAGTAGCTATTATCTTTCACCAGGACTGTACAGGCTTATCTTGAAGGTATTGTGAGTTTGGTTCTGGACCACCACAGTAAAGCAAGTCATGCAAATTTTTCATTGGTTTTCTAGTGCATATAAAATTTATGTTTATACAATACTGTAGTCTCTTAAGTATACAGTAGTTTTATGCCCTCCCAAAAATGTATACAACTGAATTAAAAAATACTTCATTGCTAAAAAATGCTAACCATCATATGCGCCTTCAATGAGCCATAATCTTTTTGCTGGTGGAGGATCTCGATGTGGATGGCTGTTGATCGATTAGGATGGTGGAGGCTGAAGGTTGGGGTGACTGTGGCAATTTCTCAAACTAAAACAACAATGAAGTTTGCCACATCAGTTGACTTTTCCTTTCACTTGAGCACTTAAAGGCCATTGTAGGGTGATTAATTGGCCCAATTTCAGTATTTTTGTGTCTCAGGGAATAGGGAGGCCAGAGGAGAAGGTAGGAGATGGAGAACAGCTGTTTGGTGGAGCACTCAGAACACATAACATTCATTGATTAATTCATCATTTTATATGTGAGCATAGTTTGTGGTGCCCCCAAAAACTATAACAGTAACACCAAAGATCACTATCATAGATCAGCATAACAGATTTAATAATAATGAAAAAGTCGGAAATATTGTGAAAAAATATGACAAAGAGACATAACGTACTATTGGAAAAATGGCTCTGATAAACTTGATCTGTTGCCACAAACATTCAATTTGTAAAAAACACAATATGAAGTGAAATAAAGAGATATTAAATAAATTTAGCTATGCCTATACTGGAAGCCTCTCCAGCCTTGAGAAATCTGCCAAAGATTGAACACCACTGGAATTGCATTTGGGAATTCAGTGTTGCTTCCATTCCATGTGGAGATATCAAAGAAAGACTTTTGTATGCGCTGTTGCTATGAATTTAATTCTGAACATCATAATCTTGGAAGAATCAAAATTTTAGGTAACCCAAAGGATGTATGCAAATAGACTGATATAATGCCAACAATGACTTGTGTCCATGAACTGATATAAAGGATATCATTTATGAAATGTATGATCTGGAAAGGATGGGTGGACTTATCATATGGAAGGAGAAAAAAGATAACCTGATACTGTACTTGTGGTCATAGAATGTTTAAAATGTGTCCACATGACTTCCCTGTCGAAGGGTAGCTGGTATTTTACTTCATAATTGTCATGAGGCAGTATGGTATAGTGGATGGAATAGTAATTTGAGATCTAGGAAGACCTGCATTTTACCTCTAACAACTCCTTACTGTATGATCCTATGTAAATCACTCAATATCTTAGTACCTTGTACAAATCTCTAAGACTAGAGTTTTTAACCTTTTAAAAAATTAACAAATTATATTTCAATATAATTGGTTTTCTCTATTTGATTTTATGCATTTAAAAACATTATGGGAAGGGGTCTATAGGAGTCACCAGACTCCAAAAGGATGTCTTTGCCACAAAAAAAGGTTAGGAAGTCCTTCTTTTTTTAGACTTTGAGTACTGAAGAAATTACAGGTTTTGTCCTTTTCCCCTATTGTGTTACTATTGATGGGAAGGGGATTTTCATGTTTGTATCTAAAAGAAAACAGATTTTTATTTACTTTACTTTCACAGGCTATTTCAAAGGCTGGGTTTTATTTGGATGAATTATATAGTGCAGGCATCTGATATGGCCTATTCTAAATCTGCCCACACCCTCATGGTAACCCAGATCTATTATCTATTAGTAGCAATTACTTTTGTTAATGGAAGAGTCAGTTATCCTATATCTCAAATTCTTAATGGGTGATAAGGATGTCAAAAGTGCTTAGTGTTTTTGCATGCCCAACAGAAATGTTGCTAACAATTCAGGATATACTTTGCTGAATACTAGGCTGTTTGATGTGGATCAATATAGATGAGAAAAAAGCTTATTTGAGAGTGTGAGAGTAGTGTGGCTCAGAAGTCAGTAATTGCTAATTGGAATTTTTTCAGTGGCTTTACATTATGGTTAACAATGAAAATGATTGCACTAAGTTTGCAAGTAGTTTTGGATGCAAAGCATGATTGTAATTGGAGCATTCAGACACTGCACTTCAACTATGCTAACTCTTGGGACTTTGTGCAACCACAAATCTTTCAGTTTTCCATTTTTAATACGCTTTTATGTTTCTTTGCTTCTACAAAGACAGTCTTATAGAAATATAACCTTTCTATGCTTGAAAAGTCTTTAGTGCTCTTGGAATTACAGACAGTTCCTGCTTTACAAATTTGCATTATGCAAATTCTATTTTAAGTAAGGAATTCTGAAAGAAAGCAACAAAAAAACCCCCAAATCTATGTTTACTTTAACCTTACTGTACTTTCGCTCAGCTCCTCTGAACCCCTCAGGTTCCTTGGCCTTCCCTCCTCTTTGACCCCCACCAAACCCCACCCCTAAAAAATCCCAAACCTAAATAAAACCCCTCCAAATGAAAGCAGAAGAATGGACTCCCCCCCAAAACCATGGTGGGCTCCATTTAAGACCTCAGATTTGAGAGATTTGACACTTTCCCTCCAGGTGTCCAGCTCCTAGTGTCTTCATTCATCAGCTCTAAGTGCTGAATGTGTGGTCTAGAACGTCTCCTGTCCTCTCCTGTCTGTGTCTGTCAGGCTGCCACGTGTCTCTTCCTCCCCACACACCCCTTGGTTCAGATCAGGTCCGCTGGCCTTTGTCCCTGGTTCTTCCTCCTCCTCTAACTTCTCTGTGTCTGGCCCTCACATGTCCTTGAATCATGTGCTGGCCCCCTCCCTCATGGGTGGGCAGCTTCCTTTCCTTCCCTTTTTTCTTCCGTTCCTCCTTCCCTTCCTCACATTAATGGGCAAATTGACATTACACCAAATTTGCTTTTCTGACAGGTCTGTAGAATGGTCCACTTATGTAAAGCAAAAACTGTATGCCTCCAAAACATGAAAATTGGAATGATTTGGTTGATTGTCCTCTATTTGTATATATTACATGCCTATACCTTGTGGCACTGATAGAATGTATGCTTCTTAATGGCAAGGACTTTCATTTAATTTGATTTTGAATCCCCAGTGACTAGCAGAGTGCCTGGCGCATAGTAGGAGCTTAATAAATACTTCTTGATGATTTCTTTGGAAGAACTTATATAGTAATGTTCATCTCAGTTCTTTCTGTTTTTTAGAAGGTTCCACTAGAAGAGCTGTTTGGTTTTGTTTTTTTTTTAAGTTTCAGTGCTGTTGAATAGTTCAGTTTGGACTAAGATGATGCAGAAGCCTTCACCTTGTGATATTTTTAATATGTGAATTACAAACTAGCTAGTCTTGATAAATGGCACTGATGACTACAGTCATCAGTGATCAATTCTAGTCCCAAATCAGAACTCAAGCCAGTTGGAAGTAGTTGGAACATGTTCACCATTTTGTTTATTGCATCTTCTCCACCCTCTTGTCATGCTTTCCATGTTGTTGACATTTCACAACCTACACAAGTAGAGAGACTGATTCTCAAGGTTCTCCTGAAGTTGTTGCACAGATGCAAAATAATTTTGGAAATGCATCGTTCCTAATGAAAGCATACTTTTCCATATGAAAAGAAAATGAGTTTTAAGTTCAGCCTGTTCATTTTCTAAAGGCAAGTGTTAAAATTGATTTGAAAGTATCACTCCTTCTGCTGGGTTAATGTAACTGAGTTTGTGCCATACCTAATTAGTAAATTCAGAACCCTGAGATAGATATACTTGTGTAACAGATTATATAAGATATATCCAACTTTGTCAGTTTTCTTTTATGAGGAAATATTTAAAGAGAAGTAAAATCAAACAGAAGTTTACATTATATGGCAGAGTTATTTTCCCCATTCTGGCAGGCAGTTGATGGCTTAGTAAGCAGGAAATTAGTGATAGCAGAGGAGGTAGTAAAAGTAACTTTAAATTTAAATACTCCTATTTGCATCTACAGAGGGAAATTATCTTTCATTATTTTTAAATGATTGCATCATAAAAGTGATACTGAGGTTTGTTGAAAATGAAATGACTGGAAAAAGGAGGGGCTTCTCTTATGAAAATATATTATGAATGGAGTTCTGTTGGTTTTAAGGACTGGCACATACAGTTCTGGGGTAAAAGAAAATAAACAAGGATTCCTTGAGGAGGTCTAGGAAAAGGACAGGCAGTCCCTGGGATGATGTTTCGGTCTGCAGAGCTGAAAGTTTTGGGATGTAGGATTTAGTATTGACAAGATTATTAATCACTATGATGTGCTTAATAATAAGTTAATAAGTTTAATATAGTGCAGCTAATTATCATACATCCTGATGAATAGAAGGGCTGCCTTTCTGTCTAGTAGCTCTGTGAGGCTATATTTGAGGCCTAAGGAAAACCTAGTGATTGGCAGATTGGGACCAACACAGCCCAAAGAAAGCAGGTTTGAATTTTAAGTTCACTGCTGAGAGACAGGAGACATATCAGCATGGTATGAAAGTTCTTCATAAACTAGGTCTCTCCTACCTTTCCAGTCGTCTTGTACCATACTCTCCAGCAAGTACTCATTAGAAGAACAACTGATATGGATAATAGATCAGGGAGACACAATACAAGAATCGCTGGATTAACTAAAAGTTATAATAAAAAAAGTCTAGATATGATATTTAAAAAATTATTAAGGAAAATTGTCCTGAAATTCTAGAATAAGGAGGGAGGGAGGAAAAAGAAAAAAACTGGCATTCATCACCTGAAAAAGATTCTAAGATGAAAACTAATGTAACTTATAAGCAAGTTTTGAAGCTACCAAGTTAAGGAGAAAATACTATAAGCAGTAATTTAAAAAAAATACGGTGGAGCTACAGTCAGGATAACAAAAAAGTTAGTAACGTCTACATTAAAAGACCAATGAGCTTGGAGCATTTATTTCAAAGATCAAAGAAACTGGTTTTACAAACCAAGAATAACTTATCCAACAAAGCTAAGTATAAGACTGAATGAAAAAATGTACATTTAATAAATTGAAGGACTTTCTGGTATTCATGACAAATATATCAGAACTCAGTGGAAAATTTGACATATGAGATCAAGGTGTTTTAGAAACGTAAAATAAAAATTAAAGACAAATTATTGGGGACTCAGGAATAACTGTTCTTATACGGGCAAATGTTATCTGTACTCTTAAGATTGTTGTCATTACGTGGGCAGTTTGAAAAATCATACATAGATAAAAAAGGTTAGGGTTGATGGGATGATCCTAAAAAATAAAATTGGGTAAGAAGAGTAATTATGCAATGCATGCATGAAAGAACTGTTACAGTGGAAGCAGGTAGGGGTGGAGGGCTAGTAGTGTTGGAATTTTACTTTGGAATTAAGTTAAAGAGGGAATAACATATTTAGAAAGGTGTAGAAGTCTTCTAAATTTATAAAGAAATAGGAGGGCAAAGGAATAGGATGAGGGAGAGACTTTTGGAAGGGTTGTAGATCAAGAAATGGAGGGTGCGGGAGAGAATAAGAGAGGGACTCTTAGAAAGGTGAGTAACTTACGAGGGCAAGGTAGTGGTTAGAAATAAATTAGAAGGATGTGGAGGGATAGAGTAAATAGAGGGAGAAGGATAGTGAGAAAAAGTAGGATGGAGGCAAATACACAGCTAGTAAATTATAACTGAATTTTAATTCAGTGAACTCACTGATAAATGGATAGCAGAATGGATTAAAAATCAGAATCTGCCAATATATTGTTTACAAGAAACCCAATTAAAAATGAGCAATACATACAGATTTAAAATACAGGTTTTGAATAGTATTTATTATGTTTTAGCTGGTGTAGAAACAAGCCAGAGTAACAACAATGATCTTAAACAATGTTAAAGTTAAAATAGATTTAATTAAAAGAGATAAACAGGGAAAGTATGTCAGCAATAATTATTTAGTAGTATTTTAGAAATGCTAGAAATAACAGTAAGAGAAGAGAAAGAAACTGAAGGAATCAGAATGGAAGATGAGGTGACAAACTACTCTTTTTACAGACACTGTGATGATGTAGTTAGGAAATCTTAAAAATTCAACTAAAGTTAATTGAAACAATAATTTTAGCAAAATAATAAGATAAAAATTAACCCATGTAAGTCATCAGCATTTTCATTTATATGTCAACAACAAAACCCTGCAAGAACAGATAGTAAATAATTTAAAATAACTCTAGACACCATAAAATAACCTGCGAGTATGTCTCTAAAACAAACCTAGGAATTACATGAACGTGATTACAAAAAATTCTTTATTAGAAATATTAGTTGTTCATGTGAAGGCAATATCAATGTAATAAACACAGCAATTTACCAAAAAAAAAATGTCTTACTGAGAAAAAATAACATTTGGAAGAAGAAAAGTTCAAGAATTTTGAAGAAACCAGTAAGAAAATGGAAAAAAAAAAGGAGTTTACTAAACTAAGTACTGTAAGTACTATATAAGTACTATATCTTAAACTATAAGGCAGTGCTTGTCAATATTATCTGGTACTGGCTCAGATATAGAAAGGTAGATCAGTTGAACAGTCCTTCATTCTCGAAGAGGACCAAAATGACATCACCATGATAAAGTCAAGTTTCAGCGTGAGACTCGGTGGCTAATCAGATCAATATGAGAGAAATACAACAACACACAGTAGTAAATGATTATAGTAGCCTTGTGTTTGACAAATGTAAAGTTTGTGAAATAGGAATTCAGCGTTTAGTAAAGATTGTTGGGAAAGCTGGAAAACAGTCTGCAGAAATCAGGCATAGATCAATATCTTAAACCATTTACCGAGATAAGGTCAAAATGGATATGATCTAGATATAAAGGGAGCCATGACAAGAAAATTAGAAGATTGTGGAACATATTACTTATCAGACTTAAGGATAGGAGAACAGTTTCTTAATAAATAAGAGATAGGGAGCAATATAAAGCATAAAATGGATAATTTTGATTACACTGAATTTTAAAGTCTTGATACTAATAAAACCAATGTAGCCATGATTAGAAGAAAAGTGAAAAATCAGGAAAAATTTTTATAGACTTGCCCAGATAAAGGCCCTATGTCTCAAATATATAAAGAATTTTGTCAAATTTATAAGAATACAAATCATTCTCCAATTGATAAATGATCAAAGGATATGAACAACCAGTTTTTGATGAAGAAATCAAAGCTGCATGTGGTCATATGAAAACAATGCCCTAAGTCATTATTGATGAGAGCAATGCAAATGACAACAGCTTGGAGATACCATCTTACACCTGTCGGATTGGCTAATGGTAGATACCCTTTAGTTGAGACATATGATATACAAATGGTGTACTATGGCGACAGAACACTACTTTACTGTAAGAAATGATGAGCTAGTTGATACTGTGTTCATCCTTGGTTGCTGAAGAAGACCATGTCGTCAGAGAAATGATGACATGACTTGCACTTGACTTTGTTTTGAGTGAGGGAGAGTTGTGCAGGTCACCAGCCTCACTTTTCCAGAGCTCTCTGAATCCGGTGACCAGATATTCATCAGGATGACTGGAGATGACCCAGGATGCACTGGGAGACCTTGGGCCCTTTAGGCCCACGGCAGGTACTCACTTAGGGTGAGGCAAGGCCCATTCATTGAATAGGCCTGTTTAAGAAGGAGCCAGAGCGTGACCCCTTTAATCAGGTCAGGACAAAGAAAGACATGAGGCTGGTTGGGAATCAGTAGCAGTTAGTGTTGATAATCACTCTAAAGCTAGGAGGGTCCAGAGGAGCCCTTAGGTAGGCGTCCATTGAAGTCCCAGTTTCAGAGTGCAGTAGGTTTTAGGACAGTACAGGACAGGACAAGATAGGACGGGAAGGGAAGGGAAGGGAAGGGGGAGATGGTAAAACCCATGTCAACTGGGCAGCTTTTGGCCATCCAAATTTACTTTCCTTTGGAGAGAAGGAAGGGGGTATGGGGAGGCAGACAAGAGAGGAGGAGTTGAGTTACCCAGGTAGCTGGGTCCCCATTCAGCCAGCTGCATCTACTCCCCAGGATTGTGTTCATCCTTCATTGCCGAAGAAGACCATGCCATCAGAGGAATGATGATATGACTTGCATTTGACTTTGTTCTGAGTTAAAGAGGGCTGTGCAGGTCACTAGCCTCATTTCTCCTCCCATTTTATGGAGAACTCACATAGGGTAAGTGTTCATCTGGTGGTCAAAGAAGCGATACAAGGACATTCTCAAGGTATCTCTCAAGAACTTTGGAATTGATTGTGTGATGTGACACACTGGCACAGGACTCCTCAGCATGGTGTGCCCAAATCAAAATTCTGCAAAGCAGAATTGAAGAAGCTTAAAGAAAACACAGGATGCGCAAATTTAGAGTAGCCACCCCAAATGTTCACATGGACTATTTGTACCAGACCTGATATTATAAAGACATGGAAAGACTTGCTTAAAATGATGAGAAGTGAGCAATACTAAGAGAATGGTGTACATAGTAACAAAATGTATTGTCCTAAGAGCAACTTTGAATGACTGATTCATCTTGATTATCATAAATACTCAAACCAGCTACAAAGGACTTATGAAAGAAGATGCTATCCATCTCCAGAGAGAAGAAGGTTGTTGTTGTGTTTGTCTTTCATTCTCAAAGAGGACCATGACATCAGGGAGATGACATGACTTGCAGTTGACTTTGATTTGAGCGAAGGAGGGCTGTGCAAGGTCCCCAGAGAAGCCGATAATTAAAATATGTGTAGGATGGTTTTATACACATACGCAAACACATTTACACAAGCTTGTACACACACACACACACACACATACACACACACACTCATATTTGTGTTTAATTGCACCCTTCTGTAGGGTAGGGTAAGAAGGGAGGGAGAAAAAATAGAAAAATGCAGTTCAGAGAACAAAAGAAACTTAGAGTCACAGAAAGGCAAGGTAGCTTTAAACACAATGTGTAGTATTTTTACACAAAAAAAAGGAAATATTCTGAAATGGAATTTTATGGTTTTTTATTGAATCTTCTGTTAATATGCTGTGCTGTGTACATGGAAATTTTTTTCTGTTTTTGCCCTTCTGTATTTAAGTTCAAAATGAAAAGAAAATTAAAAAAATAAAGGAAGCACCTCAGGTTCTCTGCAGATCTTTGCATCTTTAAGGCTGATCTACTGCTTTGTAATTATCCTTCTTGCTAGAGATTCTATATTTCTTTCCTTTTTGTCTTGAGCTAACAAGATTTCTTTCCCTTAGGTATTGTTATCACTGTCTCTGTATCCCAATCTCTGTGCCAGATCTTCACAAGTGTTATTGAGGATGGAAGAGGTTGCCCCTTTTATAAGGGGAAAATTCATTTGTTGCCCAAGAGATCCAACTTTGTTCACCCCAGAAAACCACCTTCCTTATCCAGTCACTTGAATCTTTGGGGCCCACATTGTCCTGCACCATAATGTTCCCCTTAAAGTTGAACCTACATTTGTTCTCTCTTTTCCTATTCTAAATTGCTAGAAGGCAAAAAGGCAAATTTGTAATTTCATTTTTTAAAAATTTTATTGAATATCTAAACAGACAGGCCCCTAACAATTGGGATTCCAGGTAGAAGACTTGTCTGGTTGGATGAGGACAAGCATTTGCCATTGGTGAGAAGTGGACAGTTTGGTGCAATGGGAAGTTTACTCACAGTTGTTGGAGGCTTTTCTTTGATTTGAGCAAGTCACTTAACTATAACTTCTTTGTGTCTTCATTTATAGAATGAGTGAGTTGCCTCATGTAACTTGTAAAGTCCCGTCTGGTTCTTGAACCTGAGAATATGATCAGGAGCTCTGAGAGGCTCCCTGTTTCTGCTATACACTGAGAAAAATTTAAGCTGCTTTTTCTATGTTAATTTAACGTTTCAAGAAAGGTAGGTATTATCAAGTACTTTTGTGAAAAGCAGTGTGATAAGGGCCATCAATAAGGTTAAGTTTTCACAAAAAGCAGTTTTCATGGTTCTCAAAGTTTTCCTGTACTTGAACTCATTTAGTTTTCATGGTGATTCTTGTGGCAGCAAGGCAGCATGCCTTCTCAGGAGAATTTTTTTAAATTAAGGGCTGAACTAATATTCTCTCTCTTTATTTTAATTGCTTAGAGTTCTCGCCCCCTGAAGGCCTCTGGCTTCTCTGGCTTTCTTCAGATCTCAGTGAGAGTCCTTTCCTTCTCAGCCCCCTTTGATGGGAGTGTCTTCCTCCTAAAAATACTCCCAATTTATTCTGCGTATAACTTTGTTTGTATTTTGTTTCCCCCATTAGACTAGGAGCTCTTTTAGGGCAGTGACTATTTTTTCCTTCCTTTATATCCTTAGTACTTAGCGCAGTGCCCTGCACTTATTAGGCAGTTAATAAATACATTTTAATGTGCCTATAAATAATTAAATAATCAAGAGGTAAATAGTATGATGTAGTAGAAAAAGAGCCAGCCTTAGAGTCAAGGAGGCCTGCCTTTAACCATATTGGCTATGTGTCCAATAGTTGTCAACCTCTCCTCCCAAAATAAATACCCATTCAATATGATAAAGATATCAGGGATGTGACTTCTTTATGTTACAATGGATGGGAATATGGATCAAGAAAACTGGTTTCTAGTCTTGGCAATGCCAGTAGCTAACTATGTACTTTCAGGGAAATTACTTAACCTTTTGATATCAGCTTCCATCTGTGTAACATGAGATAATTGGAGTCGATGACTTCTGGATTTCCTCCTCAAAGTCTGTGATTCAAAGGGGAACTAAAATATACTTGAGAGAATTGAAGTCACAGAGAGAGGAGAGCATAACTATTTCAAATGAATTTAAGTTTCCAGGTCCAAATGAACTCTATTCAAGCATACTAAAGGAGCTACTCTCAATAATGTTTGAGGAGTTGTGAAGGATAAGAGTGATGCCAGAAGAGCATATACATAGCCCTGATTTTCAAGAGAGGAAATGTGAATTCTATAAACTATAAGGACAACTGGAGCATAATTTTGGAGATGGAAAGTCACACAGGTCAAAAGCAGCAGTATTTGAACTGAACTCTTCTGCCTTCAGTTACATGGTACCAGGCTGAGTAAACTTTCCATTGATTATAGACAACATTAGAAAAGGGGCAGGTTAAAGGGATAGTTCAAAAGCACTTAGAAAAAGGATGCAGTGATCACAAAGGACCACTCTAACTTAAAATCCTTTTTTTTCCCCATGGTTTATTAAACTGATAGATTGGTAGAATATGATAGTCCTAGTGCTTGACAATATCATTGTGGATTATAAGGAGACATGGGTGATACCGTAGTGCAGTTAATATGTGTTAATATTTCACTATGCTCTTAATTCTTTTGCTTTTTATTCTGTTCTTTCTGAAAATGGAAAAGGGCTGAAGTAATGTCAGTGTAGAACTAGTTATCTAGTGCTACATGGTTCTGTTCTCAATACTGCTATCAGTTTCTTTGTGTCAGTCAACAAGTATTTATTAAGCATTTACTGTGTGCCAGGCACTCTGCTAAATCCTGGAATATAAATTGGTTGTTGTCCTTCATTCTCTAAGAAGACCAAAATGACATCACTATGTTAGAGGCAAGTTACAGTATTTCCAACTGTGGCTGATCAGATCAATACAGCTGGGAATGCTGTCCATAGGTTGGGTTTTAACTAGTCCATGTGAACACTTGGGGGTAGATTCTCTACATTTGTGAATCTCAAGTTTCTTTTGAGCTAACTAGTCCATGTGAACACTTGGGGGTAGATTCTCTACATTTGTGAATCTCAAGTTTCTTTTGAGCTACTTCAATTCTGCCTTGCTCACAGAGCACAGTACTTTCTCTGATGTGGGTACACCATGTTGGGTGGTCCTGTGCTGATGTCTCCCATTGTCATTGAATCATTTCCAAAGTTCTTAAGAGAGACTTTGAGAGTGTCCTGAATTGCTTCTTCTGACTACCATGTGAATGCTTGCTTGCCCTGTGTGAGTTCTTCATAAAATAGTCTTTTCAAATTTGGCAAGGGTATGTTTTGCATTCTAGAAAGGCATGGCCAGCCCATTCGAGTTGTACTCTCTGAAGTTTGAATGCTTGGCGGTTTAGTTCGAGAAAGAATTTCAATGTTTGATATCTTATTCTGTCCTGTGATCTTCAGAGTCTTCCCAAGATATTCAAATGGAAGCCATTCAGTTTCCTGTCATGGCACTGGTATACTCTCCAGGTTTCATAGGCATACAACAATGAAATCAGCACAACAGTTCCACAGACCTTCAGTCTGGTAGTCAGTTTAATATCTCTTCTCTCCCACATTTTCCTTCTATATGCCAGACAAGCAGAGGGAAAGATAGTTCCTGCTCGGAAGGAGCTTACATTCCATTGGGAAAAGACCAAATATAAAAAGAAGTGGAATTGGAGACAAAGATACCAGGTGCTAGGGACATGCTAAACCAAGTTCAGAATGCAGCCTTGAAAGGAATGGACATAGCTGGCTTGGACACTGTTCTTAAATAGAGGTTTGGGAAGAGCCACCTAATCAGAGGAAGCAGAGGGTATTTCCAGTGATTGAATTCCCAGGCTGAAATGAACCTCAGGATAAAGAGGTTTCTGGGGTGTGTGGTAAAGGAAGTCAGTAAAATATAGCCTGGATAGGAATGGGACCAAAAGCTTCCTTGCTAAACCTTGCATGCCTTAGCTTCTTTTCTTCTTCTAAGAGCTCTCCTTCATGTAATGACACTGCTTTTTTTTTTCATTTTTAACAGTTCATATCACATAAAACAATTCAAACTTTTGATCAGGTGATACTTCTTTTAAAGCATTTACAATACAGACCACAAACGAATTTTTTTTTTAAACATTAACCAACTGAGACACAGTATAAGTCCTTGACCTAATTGTCTCCACACTATTACTAAGGATTAAAGGACTCTAACTTATTGTTGGTCTAAAGTCCTAAGCCTAATAGCTTAATTTTCGACTTAACCTCAGATGTTCCTCTACCAACAATTTATAATTTAACAGATCTGGTATTAAGCTTACAAACCTTTTGACTATAGGAAATTGCAGGCTTAAAGTCTGCCAGTATCAGTGGGGAAATTGAGTCAGGCGAATCCTACCTCAGTTCAGGCTGAAACAGCCACTCTCCCACTCTTCTCATGAGATCCCCTTTTTCAGTTCATACCAGCATCTCACAGCCTCACTGGCATTATGGATTGGAAGCTCAGACTGCCTTTCTTACTATCCATATCTGGAATTAGACTCATAAGAACAGTCATAGTCCCAAAGCATCTTAAAATAGCAAGTTCCAATAACCAGGTTTCAGATATGACTGTAAATTCACATTAGAACATCTTTTGAGGCTTTGTCTTAAGTGGCTTACATGCCTTTCTATACATGTTCTAGTTCCTGCTTAAATAACAATCATGAAATCAAATTTACCATCAATGCCAGATTTTACCAGAAGTTATCTGCTTCTAGGAAACTTAGACTAAAATTCTTTTCCCCAAACTAAAGATGTCTCTGATTTAGTCTCAGTAATTAATGCAGTCAGTTGTTTTAATAT
>CM053770.1:446302264-446437562 GCA_028658325.1 Potorous gilbertii
ATATATATATATATATATATATATATATATATATATATATATATATATAAAATCGAAGAATCGAAAAAAAGTTCAGAATAGTCAGAGCTAGATACCCTTAAAAACATAGGAAAAACAACTAGAAGAAGTTAGAAGGGAAAGATAAGGATTTTGAACTAAACGCTCAACTGAAAAGGGGGAAAGAAGGGAAAACATAAGAGGAAAAATTAAATAAGAAAAAAAATCAATTAAGTAAAACTCTAAACGCAGAGAAAAGGTAGACAAATGGGTTAAGGGAGAAGAGAGCTATATGAGAAGTTACATCATTGTAGACATCAAAATCAATCATGGGGCACAGTATTCATTTAAAAGAGGAAGGTAATGAAACAAATAAAAAAAAACCTACTTGAAGAAATACTAGAAACATAAATGTATATAACATATCTAACTCTCATATTCCATCAAACGTGAATGGAATAGACAATCCACTAAAGTGAAAGAGAGACTAGATCAGGAACCAAAACACTACCATCTGTTGTTTCTTCTCCATCCCCCCCAAAAAAACAAATTTAAAGGAAAAGAAATATATGTAGAATAAACATGAGAGGCTGTTACAAAATTCATTATCTATCAGGTGAAACCAAAAAAAAGGAGAAGTTGCAATCATACTATTAGATAAATAAAAATTCTCAATATAACCAGAGATAAACGAGGAAATTCCATTATGCTTAAAGAACATAAGCAAAAAAAATTAATATTTATATGAAAAGTATATACTCCAGATGTCATACCTTTAAAATTCATAAGGGAAAATTACATGAAAAGACACATGTAACAGAAAAATAATAGTAAAATATGCTAAGAATTCTCTCAAAAAATTTGACAAAAATTTAAGCAGAAGAGAAAACATAGGACTGAACAAATTTATTAGAGAAATTAGAGCTGAGAGACCTGGGGCATCTTTGGAATGGGACCACTAAAGAATGTACATATTTCTAACACCATGTACCTTTTACAAAAATTGTTATTTGTATTAGGGCATAGAGAAATTGCAAATAAATGTAAAGCTAGAAAATCTGACGGCCTCTTCATAATCCTGATCCTTCTCAGTCTCTTAATAGTATCTGACACTGCTGACCACCCTTTCCCCTGGGATATACTTGCTGCTCTCTAGGTTTTTACAATGCTCCTCCCTCTTGGTTCTCTCCCCTGGCTATTTTTTCTCAGTCTATTTAGCTCACTCATGATCTATACCATACATCCTGACTCTGAGCATAGCCTGAGGCCCAATTGTGGGCCACTCTTTCCTTATTTATCTCATCAGCTATTACAGCTTCAAAGACCATCTTTCTTCAGATTAGTCAGAAATTGTCTAATGGGTATTTTGAAATGGTTGTTCAATAGGCACTTCAAACTTAAGTAGAACCCCAAACCATCCTCGAGTCATACCTGTGCAACTTTCAACTCATCTTCAATTTGTCAACTCTCATTCACTCTACATATCCAATCAATTACAAGAACTTCCTTTATCTCTGTTCACACAGTCTCCCTCAGGTCAAGTCCTGATTACTTCTTGCCTAGACAACTGCAATAATCTCTGTCTGTACTCTGTACTACACAATCCCAACGACCAAATATTTCTTGGCTATTCCTGATCCACTAATAACCAACAGAATACTCTGCCTTCTTTATGGGGAGAGTAAGGATAGGTGAGAACCAACAGCTACACAGCTTGTCTTTTGAGAGTAACCAATTCCATTTTGGCAAAGTTTCATTTGTTAGGATGTTAGGACTTTTCTTTCAATGTCAAACTGAAATCAGTTCTTAGCAGATTCTCACTTCTTTCCCCTGCTCACATCTCTACTCCAGCAGAGAGATGGCTCAGTTCATAGAGAGCTGGGCCTGGAGTCAGGAAGACCGGAGTTCAAATCTGGTCTCTGATACTTATTAGCTATGTGACCCTGGGCTAGTGACTTAACCGCATTTGCCTCAGTTTCCTCATGTGTAAAATGAGCTGGAGAAGGAAATGACAAACTACTCCAGTAACACTGCCAAGAAAACTCCAAAAGAGTTCATGAAGTCAGATACTACTAAAACAACGACAATAACAAAAATGAGTTAAAAAATTTCCCTTCATATAGTCATTCATATATCCCTGAAGCCCGTTATCAGATATAACATCCCCTCCTCAGCTCATCTGTGATCTTTAGAATGTACCTGAGAAGTACTTACAGCGTAACATTCCAAACTGCATCCAATAATTGTCATGTGTTGTGGTTTTTAGCTTCTCAACATCCTACTCAATGTCTTCTATATATACTTCAGCTTCTCAGTGCTGAGCCTAAAATGTGTCACCCAGATTGAAACATAACATTCAAGATGAAGTTTAACAAGGTGCATGGTATAGAAGGGCCACTGCCTCTGTCACTCTAAGTACTTTTGCTTCTTTCAATGAAAAAATGATTGCATTAGCATTTTTGGCTGCCCTGTCATACGGCTGAAATCTTTCTTATATGCCAGATTTTGATTATTTCAAGTCAAATGACATTGATCTTATCATATCTGACTCATCATTTTATCCTGAATTTTTTGGATCCAAACTTTAGCTAACCAACACAATTCTGTCATCTGAATATTTGCCATTCATGTTTTTATCCACATCACTGATAAAATAAAAAATATTAAAACAAACAAAATAAAGGACAGGCCTTTGCACTCCAAAGACATCCTCCTCAAATGGATATCGTGAGCAATTTTATTTACATGCATAGCTAATATTCAGGTACATAATTGCTAAGGAATTCCCCAGATTTATCAGTGTAATAAACCTATCACCAAAGAAAATGTTTTATCTGTTCTTAGTGAATAATACTTCTTTATAGAAATCTACATTTTCCTTCCCAGGTGCTCAAAACTCACCTCTTCAGTAAGAAATGAGTTGTTGTTCGTTTTAGTAAATCTAGCAAATTTATTAAAATCAATGTCACCAAATTTTTTTGAAGAATTAAAAGACATTATAGCACCTTTTATTCCATTACTATGTATTAAGGTGAGGTTTTTTTTTAATACAAGAAAGCACATCTATACAAAATTTTTTCCAATGCATTTGAAAGAATGTTTCTTTCCTTAACCTATATGTTATGAAAATCTTTCACATTTAAACCTCTCAATTAATCAATATTGGAAAAAAATAATTTATACTTATCTGCGAGAAAAAAGCAATTCTCTACAAAAAAATAAAACATGGAAAGTAACAACAACATGCAATCCATGAAAAATACAGGATCACAGTGGTATTAAACCACTAGCTTTCTTGGAAGCAATTTAAACATTAGTAACTCAAGAGAATGAATAGATGAAGACTTTAAATAAAGTGACAAACCTATTAATACAGATCATACTGCCAAATAACTTTACTTACTACTTACTCCAGTGAGAAGAGGACTTTAAAGCATATGCTTGATAAGTTGCTTTATTCTAATTGATTATATATTTCCTTTAAAAAAAATCACTCCAGAATAAGACAGTATAAATTAAAACTGCATATATCATTATTCACCCTTCTTGATATCTGATCGTTTGTAAATCTCAACAAATTCCTGAAAGGACACTGAACATTCCTGGTGGCATGCTTTATCTTCTTTTTAAAAGCAAATTTGTGAGAATAATGCAATACCAACAAATCTCTGCATTAATTTGTGAACTAATTACTTAGGAAATATATAAAAACTTCTATAAAATTCCACTTCAACAGAAGAAAAGAGCACTGAAGTATGTTCACCTTAGTTTACTGTATTAAAAGATGGAAGTTTCTTTCCTTATTCATCATCTTTAGATCCAGTTATGTTTAAATGCTTAACCACATCGACCTAGTTCCAGTCTGCTAGAATTTGACCTTTTGTGACCTGTCTTGTCTGCCCTCTTTGTTTCTGGGTTTTTGAAAGCTGTTCTTTTTTCCTTCTTTTTTTTTCCATTTGTGGCTGATATTCACTCTACGGAGTTATATGAAGAGTTCCAAATGAAATAATGTTGCTTACAGAGGTCATAAAATTACAGGATGAAGATTCTCCATGAACTGCTCTTTTCTTGTCTTTGGCAAAGTCAAACAACATACATGTCATAGCACTCCCAAGATTTTTTCTTTTTTTCTTTGTTATTCTATTTTTCCCAATTACATGTAGAAATGATTCTCAACATTCATTTTTACAAATGAGTTCCCAATTGTCTCCCTCCTTCCTTACATCACTCATTGAGAAGGCAAACAAGTTATACATGTGTAGCGATGAAAACCATTTCCATATTATTCATGTGTAAAAGAAAATGCAGACCAACATAAAAACCCAAGAAAAATAAAGTTTAAAAAGTATGCTTCTGTCTGTATTCAGTTCTTTTTTCTGGGGATGGATAGAATTTTTCACCAGAAATCCTTCGGAATCATCTTAGATCACTGTATTGCTGAGAATAGCTAAGTTATCCACAGTTGATCATCTTTTAATATTGCTGCTCCTATGTACAGTGCTCTCCTGTTCTGATTTCACTTTGTGTCAGTCTTTCCAGATTTTTCCGAGAGCCTCCAGGTCACCATTTCTTATAGCACAGTAGTATTCCATCATAATCATTTGCCACAACTTATTCAGCCACTCCTCAGTTGATGGACAGCCCCATAATTTCCAATTCTTTGCCACCAGAAAAGAGTTGCTACAAATATTTTTATACATCTAGGTCCTCCTTTTTTTGTTTCTTTTGGGATACAGATCTAGTAATGGCATTCCTAGGTCTTGGTTTTATAGCCCTTTGGATATGGTTCCAAATTGTTCTACATAATGGTTAAATCAGTTCACACCACCACCAACAGTGCATTATTGTCTCAATTTTCCCATATCCCTGCCAACATTTGTAATTTTTTTTCTAACAAGTTGCGGTTGTTCTAATCTGCATTTCTCCAATCAATAGTGATGTAGAGCATTTTTTTCATATGGCTATAGATAGCTCTTCATTACTTCATCTGAAAACTGTTCATGTTTTTTGATCTTTTATCAATTAGGAAATGCCTCTTATTTTTATAAATTTGACTCATTTCTATATTTGAGAGATAAGGCCTTTATCACAGAAACTTGCTTCAATACCTTTTTCACAGTTATGATTGCTATGTCCCCTCTTTATTCCATTCTCTCTCCTCCAGAGTGTTGTGCTTCTATACTATATCCCCCAATCTGCCCTTCCTTCTGTAAGGACCACCCCTTTTCATATCCCCCTCCCTTTCTTTCCTGTAGGGTAAGAGAGATTTCTGTACCCACATGTGTGTGTGTGAGATCACGCTTTGAGCCACTTGGGAAGAACTGAAAACTTACAGACCTCTAGAAGCCTCTGAGCCAATTCTAACAAGAGTAAGGTTCAAGCATGCCCTGCTTGTAAAAGCTCTTTGTGCCTCTTCTATGAGATAATTTACCCATTCTACCTCTCCACTTCCCTTTTTCCCAATACATTCCTCTTTCTCACCCCTTAATTTTAATCATCTCATCACATTCAATTTACACCTGTGCCCTTGTCTGTCCAACTGCCCTAATAATGAGAAGTTCTTAGGAGTTACACATTATCATGTAAACACTTTAGCTTGACTTCCAATTTTTGAAGAATTATTTTCTTCAGCAAGTTTTTGTACCACTTTTTCCATTTGGCCAATTCTTCTTTTAAGGAGTTCTTTTTTTTAGTGAAGTTTTGTGCCTCTTTTTCCATTTGGCCAATGCTGCTTTTCAAGGCATTCTTTTCTTCACTAGATTCTACCTTATACTATTTCACCTCTTCGGTTTTTTAAGATTTTATTTTCAATATTTTTATGTGCTTCCCTTACCAAGCTATTGAGTCATTTTTTCATGATTTTCTTGCAATACTCTCATTTCTCCTTCCCAATTTTTCATCTACTTCTCTTACTTGATTTTTAAATTCTTTTTGAACTCACTCATGGCCATTCATTCATGAAACCAATTCATATTTTTCGTTAAAGCTTTTGATATGGGGGTTTTGACTTTGTTGTCTTTTGAGTGTGTGTTTTGATATTTCTTATCACCACAGTAACTTTCTACAGTTAGAATTTTTTCTGTTGTTTGCTCAATTTTTCAGCCTATTTCTTGACTTTTAATTCTTTGCTAAAGTGGGGCTCTGTCTCCTGGGCTATGTCTCAAACTTCGGGGGCTTTGTGCAGTTGTTTTCAGAGATACTTCTAGAGATCTATAAGCTTTCATTTCGTCCAAAGTGGTATGATCCAAGGAGAGATGTGTTTACTACTGTCCTGGCCTTTGCTCTGGCCTGTAAGTGACCACAGTCACTCTTTTCTGCCCCGGAATTGTGCCTATAAGCTCTGATGTTCCAGTGCTCCTGGGAATGTCACTCAGGATTGTGCCCCAGTCTGAGCATAGGCAAAGCAACAGAGTTCTGACCCCAATGCTGACAAGGAGACCCCTGTAAAATGCTTAGCTCAATGTCTAGGACATAGATGGTACTTAATCAATGTCTGTTTCTTTCCTTTCTTCCTTCCCCAAATAGGCCAAAAGACATCTCAACCACTATTCTCCTTTCAGAAATTATTACAATAATATTGATATCTTTAGGATTACTATTAAGAACTGTTTTCATTGTTTACTTTTCAGAATTATGATTTTTATATATGTTCTTTTCAATTTTAATGTTGATAGTGAACTAAGAATTCACCTCATAGGTTAAACAGTTCTCATAAAATACCTCTTTGTGCAAGCAAATTGTCTTTATGTAGTAAAGTAGAGCTTTCTAGGCACTCTAGTTGTCAGGCCCTGGAAGATCTCAAGAGTGTAAGCACTCAAGAGAATTGGGGTGTGGCAGGTTCTATAAAAGTTTAAAGAACTGTTTAAATTTTAACCATTTTTTCCAAGCCCCAGCTCCTACAAAACCACCCCCTGTAAAGCCTTCCCCTGACATCTTCATCTGGAAGTCATTTCCCCCTCCTGAACTTATAAGGTGGATCACAGAATTTAAAGGAGAAAGGAAATTAAGAAGTCATCCAGTCCAACTCCTTTATTTTACAGATGTGGGAAACTAAAAGCATGAAGGATTAAGTCACTTTAAAAATCAGAATTTTGGAAAAGGCCTGAGAGTCATATAATGTAACGATTACCTGAACAAGAACTCTCCTCTTTCCCACTCCACCTCTACATAACACATGCAACCTAGCCAGTAAAGTCATCCAGTGTCTTCATGAAGATCACCACTGATGAGGAATTCACTGCATCCTAACACAGCCTACTCCACTTTTGAGAGTGTTCTAATTGTTAGGAAGCTCAGCCTAATCATGCATTTGCTTTTTTCAGCTCCCACTGCTTAGCCCTGCCCCGCAGAAAAAACATACTCCTGCTCCCACTTGCCAATCCTCCAAATATTTGAAGACAGCTATCCTATTCCCTGGAAATAATTTCATCTCCAAACTAAACATCACCAGTTCCTTCAAACCACCCTCACATGACATGAGTTTGGGACATCCAGGTTGCCTTTCTCTGGACATCCTTGAGCTGATCAATATACTTCCTAAAACCTAAAACTGAACACTGATCCATTCAAGCATTACATATAGGTAGTAAGGAGAGGGGCCAGGATTGAGACCCAGGCCCTTTAAAATGAAACCTAATTCTCTTTCTACAACATTAAAGTTGCCCAACTCATTCAACTTTCCTTATATATTTCTTACATACTTACCACACTGTACGTTGATTACAAGAATTTGTTTTCAGATTTCATCTCTTAATAAATCACAACCTTTGGGATAGATATGATAATATTTTTATATTCACCTTTACATTTCTGGCAGGTCTGTGTCATTTCCTTGCTCATTGCAAATATACAAATAGGCATCATCATCATCATCATTACTGCTATTAAACAGAACAGATATCCAAACTTTCGTTAAAATAATGGTTGATTTTAGATGGAAACAAAAGACAGTATGACTCGGATCACCAAAATCTATGTCTCCAGCTCTATCTGAAAAAACATTCTCAAAAATTCTCAAAATCATTTAAAGTAAAAAAAAAAAAATTCCTCAATGTGTCAACCATTCAAGAACTCCTAGATAAAGGCTTTATTTCATTTTTAAGTTAGTCATTAATATTTGCAGGTTTCAGACAAAAACTGCCTGAAGGCCAAGTTTATCATTTTAACATGTGTAGAGAGAAAATGAAAACTGGAGCATTATAATAATTAGGCAAATAATTCTAGACTAAGGGAAATAAAAATGTTTTGCCTAAAATACCAAGAAAATTGCACTGGAATACCTAGGCTGACCCGATTTCCATTTCTCAAACGTCATTTTCTAGAGTAATGTTTAGTAAAGACAGTATCTTTGTGTGAAGACAAAAAATATGCCCTACCTTCTCCATGTTCAAGTTTGCTACAAAGGATGATTACTAGAAATGAGAAGACATGGCTCAGAGTCACATGCAAAAGAGTGGCCTTGCTAGCTGTCCAATGGCAGATCAAGTGGTGGTGTTCATTTATTTCTAAAACAATACTCTAATATTGTAACTGAACCTCTGTACTTTTAGAGGTGTGTCCTTTTGGTCAAAGTATCAACCTTAAGATCTGCCAAATTATGGTATTAAAAGTTTACTTTAGGACCATTGAAGAAAGAAAGGTTTGCAAAAGCCATCTCCCCTTATCCACGTCTCTACCCAGCAGTCAACGTCTTAGCATCACCTCACTTCTGATGGCAGTGAAACAAGGAAGGGTAAAGAAGTCCAATTCCTTATTTGTCTGAAGCCAAACCAAATCTTTTTCAAATGTGCATGAGGTCCACTTGAAACCCCCATGAAATGTTCTATGACTTCCAAACGTGGGCTCATCAAGCCTTCTTAAACCTCTGTTTCACTCTAAGTAGATACATTATTGTTTAACTCTTGCTGCAGGTTAATGATGAGAGGTAAAAGAACAGATATGCTTCAGGTTTCCCATTAAGTCAACTCATACAAAGTCAAATAAGAAAACTGAGACACAAAGAGGGGCATTATTAACCTGCTGAAGATCACCCCTCAAACCCAGATTAAAAAATTATCTATCAAGCTAACATTTTTAATGAATTAGGGAACTTTCACACATAAAGGAATTTACATAGAATTTCCTCATTTATCTTCTTCCTAAGTCACAGCTTCTATGTAAAAATCACAGTATCTTTATATCCTCAGAAAAACTAATAACCTCTCTTCATAAGATGAATTAAATGAAGAATCCCAATTTTTAGTTTAGATTGCTTAAAGTCTTACAACCTCCTTCCATATATAAAAGATCAATATAAAATAAGACAATAATCTCCATTTCTCTCAAAAAAATCTACCCCTCCCCTCAAAGGATTTCAGGTCATACACTAAAAGCATAATTTCTCTATCTTACTCACACAAAACAGTCTTCTTCTGCTTTTTTACCTTTAAATATAAAAAACAGTTCATATGGTGAAACTATGTATTAGCCTTACTGAAATTTCTTAACATTGTCCTCAAACTTCATATGTCAGATTTGTCTGCTCATTTTAGATGCGCATAAAGAAGCTAGTTAATTTTTGTGGGAGTGGGGGAATTCTACCTTCAGAATAAATTTTAAATGTTAAGTATCAATCCCAAACTGTCACAGAAGATGCAGATACAAAAATGGCAGATGAACCCTTTCTTCCTTTCAACAAAGAACAGACTCACAAGTAAATGTACTGAGAAAGCAATCTTTGAAAGATAATTTTGTTCAATTCTATTATAATAGATTTAATGATATCTTCATATCTGTAAGATGTATACCTGAATGAAATATAATTGAACTGCAGTTTAATAATTAAAAAGAAGATTATCTGAAAATGACAAGTTCTGAACAATCTTTATTTTTTGCATTATCACTAAAACGTGTTTCACTTTCCTTTATTTGCCATTGACAAAGTTATTTAACTTCCTTGGGCCTTAAATGAGAGGACTGGATTACATGGTTTCTACGATCATCTAATTTTCTATTAAGATTTATATATATAAAATACTAAATTATGTTTAATGTTACTAATATGTACAAATGCATAGGATACAGAAAGAGCATAGAGGAATTTATTGTCATTCATATAAACTAAACAGAACAGAAACGCAAGATACCTGATATTTTAAACTGAGTTAAATGTCAAGTATAGGAAATATATAACTAGATGCTTCATGTGTGATTTTCATGAAGCAAACATAACGTATCTCAGTGATTCACAGAATGAAAATTTCTAGGGTGGAAGGTGTCCTCAGAGGCCATCTAGTTCACAGGACATCCCACAGAAGCACAGCAAATAGCACCCGGAGGATGCTGTGACTGACTGTCAGCCAGCTTGTACAAGAAGATCTCTACCTGAGCCCTCTTAGTTCTAACTATCTACTGCATCAGGCTGCACATGGGATATGTGTCCATCACATATCTGTGGCCTGCTTGTTCTAGTCACCTGTGTAACTTGGTGATTTTGAAGTTCAAAAAAATATTTGATTAAAGTGGTAAAATAAATATAGGTATGTTATTATCTAATCTCAATCCACCATGCACAGCCCCCAATCAGTTTCACTCCTATCTCCTCAAGAACCAGTTCACAACATTCTTAGTTGACCTCCGTGGATTTATTACTATACTAACTGACTACTGGTCAATGAAATGGCATTGCAAATTATCCTCTCACTTGCCTAGCTGTAACACCTAGATGCCTTCATCATCATTATCCACAATGACTGACACTCTCCCATTCCCCAGCTCAGGAAGAGACTGGGCCCTTACGGCTGAGGTCTGAACCTGGGGGTGGAGATCCCCCAGACTAGGAATTTAGGGACGACTCTAGGGCAAGGCAGTGCCAAGGCTTGAGGGTGGACTTTGAATCTGGTTTGACAAATGGCACTTTCCCCAAAAACCACTTTCATTTTTGGAGAAAGTCTGCATTTATGGCTTAAATGCTTTTCCCCAAGAGAATTCTGGAACTGGTGCTATGCTTCAAATCTTCCTTCTCCCTGCTTTATTTCTACCTGCAATTAACAGGCTTTTACCTCTAAGCTTTTATGTCCTCTAAGTCTACTATAATTAGTTTTACACTTAGCATATTCCTTCAGAAGCACTTTTCCTTTACAAGAAATCCATGCTCAATCATGATTGATAGGCATTGAAGGGCTTCATATATTTAGTCCATTCCACAAAAGGCAAAATGGTAGAAAGACAGTAGTCATTTGGAAAAAATACCCAATTTTTTAAAAAGGACTGAAATCTAAATCTCTGTCCCAATAAAGAATTTTCCTAACTGGGGATCTCTGAGCTATGATCATTTTGTTAAATAAATTTTGTTTTGTTTTGTTCAATTTTACATAAACCCCTGAACTTAGCAAAGAAAGTTATCCACATGGCTAGTCACTTGCTCCAGGTTGGAAAAGGAGCTCAACTGCCTTATCAGGACATGGCTGCTCAAACAAAGACGCCCCAGGCAAAATTCCAGCCTCTGAAGGGAAGTGGGAACTAATGGAAAGTTTCTGCTCACACTTTCTAGTTGGACAAGAAAGGTATATTGGGGAAGAATCAACTCCTCCCCCTTTTCCCGTTGGGAGGTAGAGTCCTCTGCCAGCTCTGCTTCATGGAATCACCTGTTGGCTACAGATACAAATGGCCAACCAGTGCTATGCCAGGCAAGAGGCAGGAAGCTATCCTCTCAAGTATCTCCACAGCTAAAGGAGAGGAATTCTCTTATTGCAAAAGCCATCGGGCAATGATTTCTATAGTGTCCCCCTCTCTGTAGCCATCTGACAAAGAGACCATTCTCATGTCAATTTCTGAGTTTACATCGATGTTTCTATAAACACATTTTATAAATGATTATTAGCTTCCTATGTAGATCTAAGATACAAAAAAATGGAAACATCAAGGATCAAAGAAGACCAGAACAAAAGTAATAGATTAAATAGAAAGAAGGAAAATAGAGAAACAAAAGAAATAGGACAATAGGACAAGGTCTGGTGGGAGAAAAAAGACAAAGGGGTTTAGGGAGAGAGTCTAGAGGAGAAGTAGACAACAGGCAGATCCACCGAACTTAAGATACACTGGGGGTTAACTAAGAACCTAACCACAATAGATAGCTAACATTGTCCTTCTAAGATATGATGTTCAAATTTTCAAATAAGCCACTTACTGAGTTGGTAACTATTTATAAAGTTGGGTACTATTACAATATTAAAGTCATTAAATATTTCATTTTAGATTCAACTGTGGTTAAAAGTTAAGTGTGAGAAAAGTGAAATACATCATACATTCTCTCTCTCAAATATATGCCAATCAGTTTTATTCAATTGCTATATTAATCTCCCCAAGTTAGAGCTTTGAAATCCATAAAACAAAATATATTTCTCCTTCCTTTAAATAACCAGTGAATGAAGATCCTACAAACAGATACTCAAAAGTTTTATTGTTGATGTAAGAGGGGGGAAAAAAGCAATCCAATCTAATCTACCACAGATGTCTTTGTTTGGAATCACATTTAGAGAGGACATAATATCCCACACATTCTAATAGCACTTTAAGATTTGCACAGCAATTTTCTCACATTAAAAGCAATGTGGTGTAATGGATAGTGCTTTGGAGTTACAAAGACACAGTCCTGCTCCAAAGACACAGTCCTGTCTCTATTGGACACATTATCTGTATAACCGTGGACAAGTCACTTTCTTGTCAGACAACTCTCTTAAGCCATAGAGTAAACTGCTAGTTTTCACTGGGGAAGCTCTCTGACAGACAATCACAGACACACACACACACACACACACACACACACACACACACACACACTTTCTCACAATCATCTAGATACAAATATAATAGATACAAAGTACAGGTATTTTTAATCCCATTTTATGGATAAAGAAACTGAAGCTTAACAAAGATATGAGCAAGGAAATTCATAGTCAGTACTTTCCACTAAATAACAATAAATAACACTGTCTCTGCATAAACCACACTGGGCCAAGTCAATGGAAGACAGGTAGGAGGTGTGAATAAGAGCTAACAAGGTACATTTTGAAATGTGGACTATGGAATCCGGAATCAATATCATTGCATTATACATTCTCCATATTTTAATATACACACTAACACTATTACATTCTTGACAAGTGGTCATCTAGACTTTACTGGGTGACCTTCAAGGAAGGGAAATCCCCTACCTTCCCAAGGAGCAAATTCAACATTGGGATAAGTAATTTTTAGGAATTTTCCCCACATATTCAGTCAAACCTTCACTCAGATCTGCAATTTGTATGCATTGCTCCTAGTTTGTCTGAAACCAAGAACAAGACTGATTCCTTGCCCATCTGCCTTCCAAGTAAGTGAACACAGCATGTCTTTCACTTTCTCTACACTTCTCTGGAATAACATACCCAGCTCTTTCAACCAAGCTTCACAGGGCATGATCTCAAGATCCTTCCACATCCTGACTCTCATCTCCCTGCCCCCCACCCAAACTCTGCTTGCTCTCTGCTTGTCTTAAAATAAAGCCTACAGAATTTAACAAAAATTCCAGATGTAATCTGTCCAAGGAAGAGAATCATGTCCCTTGTTCTAGACACAAAGACTTTTCTTAAGGCACCCTCATATGTTCTTGATGGACGTAGTACGTGCACTGATGCTTAGCTTGCTGCCTACTAGATATCCAAGATGATTTTTTTAAATAAGCTACTATGTAGACATACTCTCCTCACTTTGTAGTTATACAGTTTTTTTCCAAATGTAGAATTTTACATTATGTGTTTATATATGATTAGATTACATAATAATAGATTATAGATCTATCCCAATGCTGTCTATCAAGAATTTTTTTGACACTGTCCTCCAGCATGCTCACTATCCCAGTTTTGTGCCATATGTAAATTGGGTAAGCATACCATCCACTCCTATCTATTAGCACTGACAAAAAGTCAGATTGTATCATCTTCTCTATTAACTGTAAACTGCCTGGCACATAATAAGCACTATATAAATACTAGCTATTATTTTTTGTCCAAGGTCAAACAGCTAGTAAATTACAGAGTGGAACTTCAAATGGAATTGAGATCTTATAAGGTCAAGTCACATACCCTTTCCACTATAGTATACCAGAAAGGCCACACTGGGCAAATTATTTTAGATAGGACTAAATTTGAAATTACAATTTTGAAACACCAAATTATTTACGTTCCCAGGTAAAGACAGGAAAGTCTAGGAGGAAAATACACCTACATATTTTCATTCTTGCAATGATTTTCACTGCCTTGCATACAAAATAGGCCAGAAGCATAAAAGCAAGTCAGTCAATATTTACCGAAACTTGCCATGTACCAGGAGTGAGTTAGGTGCTGCTGTGAGGTACATAAAAGAAGCAGAAAAACATGGTTTTACCATGTAAGAGATCATAATCTGATGACATATTAGACTAATACAAAAATGTATGGTTATTACATAGCAAGGAGAGGCATTATATAATAAAATATAATGTGGGCTACAATTAGACTTCAAGAAGGTCAAATTATGAGCTATCACAAGTAACTAACTAGTGAAGGGACAAATATTAAATGACTTTAACCTTCATTTATGTATCATGTCCTTTTATAAAAGCTTGGATAAAATTTTCTTTATTGACATGAAATATTCTTTCATAATATTAACCAATAAACATTCATTAAATGCCTACCATGTGTCAGGCACTATGCTACGTGCTTATAGTAATTAGAAATTAGCAAATGAATTAGTAATTAATAGGAGGATACTCTAAAAATTGATCCATTTTATTATAACACTTAAATCCTGGGTAAGAATTTATTTTCTCCACATTATGAAAAAACATTTAAATTTATCAAAACATACCTAAATTTTTCATAGCTCTAAGCAATGAGGGAACAATGATAATACATATAAGCCTGTGCACTGATTTTCTCTTGTTAATTTTTAAAATGTGTGTCCATATGGAAAGGAGAGGAGAGGAGAGAGCAAAAATTGAGAGAAGACAGAGAGAAACACAGAGATCACTGTATGTATGAAAGGTTTATCTTTCTATTGATTGACCTCAAAAGGCAGAGATTTCACATGAGGGAAAATCTGTAAGTCTAGGCAAACTAAACACTAAAATGATACAACAAATTAACAAAAGCAATTTATAATTCTCCTCAAAAGGAAAAATTATAGCATATTATTCTTCAAAAAAACTCATTTCAGGCAAAAATGTAAAAATTTGTCAATTAAGATAAATAAAGCTCTATCTCTTAAATAAAATTTTATTTCTCTAATGATTTTCACACAAAATTGGTGCCATGTTCTTTTGGAAATATTTTGTTTCTAGGACATGATAAAATCATAATAAGAATACACTGAAAAAATTTTAAGCCACATATTTAAAGGGAGAAATGATGGGTTTCCTCATAAAATAACAATAGCAGTCATATAACATGAATACTAATCTCCAGGGAAGATCTCATCCCAAAGAGATTCAGTTTTGCATGAGAGCCTAAAAGTCATGAATTATAGCTTAAATGACCTGAATTCACTCATCTAAAATGTCATGCAAGTGTTCCTATTAAACCACCATTACAAACTGTCTTTGGGCACTCAGATCCTCATTTCTAAATCTTTCATGAAGATTTTGGACACAAACATACTTATACGAGGTGGATAGTACAGAAAACAATGAAGCACACAAAACAGTGATTAAAAAATTTAACAGAAAATGTATAAATAAAAGGGTACACTAACTGGAATTGCTATCAAGAGCAATCAATCCAGTAGTCACTGAGTACTTGCAAGTCAATTAAATTCAACATACACTCTATTATATCAAGATCCTTGTTTGTTGATTTTTTTTTTAAAGTATGTGACTAGGTAAAGGAAAATGTGGCCATAAAGGCTCTCTCTTACAATGAGTTTTCTTCCATGCATATGTTAAGATCTGTCAGTGATAGATAAAAAGAAATAACTTGGTTCACCAGTGTTCCAATTAACCATATCACCTCAGATATAAAACACAGATGCTTGCCAAGAGTATTTGTCACTGTCACAGGGAATTTCAGTGACAAATCCAAACGAAATAGGGCTTCCCTCCAGATGATGAGGTCCTTCAAATCAGATGTTTCAAACTTCAGTTGCTCCTGAGTGCCACCCAAACCACATTTAACATGAAACTGAAAAAGGTTTAGCAAATAAAAATGAAATGTTAATGTGTGGTTTTCCAACTCAGTATTTGGTCCACAGTGATTGATTTGAGTTTGATTCAACTCCTCCAAAGGTTTGTGGATGATAATTGGCTGATTGCATCAAATTTGCAAAATACTAGAAAACCTCCTCTACCAGTTTCACAATCCCTTAACTGGCCTAACAATTCATCCAGAGAAAATCCAAATGAATAATGACCCTCCCTTCTGCAGATAGTCCACAAAGTCAATACCAAAAGGTCCCATACACATAGAAATAGTTATAGTAACACTTTTGTGGAAGTTAAGAGTTGGAAAATGATGTGGAGCCCACTGACTGAGGAAGAGCTGAATAAATTATAGTATATGAGCATTTATAATATTACCATGCTGAATGAAACACTGAACATAATCAATACAAATGATACACAGATTTACATAAACTGATGTCAACTAAATAATAATAGCTAGCATTCGTATAATACTTCAAGATTTGCAAAGGGCTTTACAAATACTAATTCATTTTATCCTCACAACAACCCTGGAAGATAAGTGGCTATGACTATTCCCATTTCACAAATTCGGAAACTGAGACAACTATTTAGGCCTATCCATATTCACACACCTAGTACCTGAGACAGGACTTAAAAGCAGGTCTTCCTGAGTCCAAGTCCAGAGTTCTATTCACTGTAATACCTATCTGCCTCTGTCAGAAACAGAAAAATAATATATACAATGAGTACAAAAATGTAAATGGATAAAATACAACAACAGAACAATTAGAACCAAATGCTGCCAAATGACAATGACCAAATGACCCCAAAGAAGAAACAGAAGAAGGCATCTCCCTCATTTCTTTGCAGAGGTTGAGGACCACAGATGCTGAATACTGAATATAACACTGAGCTTTTTGGATATGCTGGTATATATACTTGTTTTTTCTTTCTCTTTTTTATTTTCTTAGAATAAGATATGGTTCTCTGGATAAGGCAGAAAATATGAGGAATGTAAAAACAAACACATTAATAGCATTTTATAATAAAAATAGTGTAGTATATATGTTACAAGGTTTTAGGTGTTCAAAACAGAAGATCACTGAAGGCTTAGAGAGTGTGACCTAGTTGCTTCACACAAGATGTGGAGCCCTAAGTCATCCATACTGATTAGGATATGACTTAAGATAACACTATTATTTACATCACTAGACTGTTCAAGAGAATTGCTCCATGTAAAAACCATGTGTAAGTATTTCAGAACCACAGGCACTTACTTTGCAGAATTATAACTGCCCTCCATCTTAGGGGCAGTTAGAAGTGGCAGCTATTAGGTGAATTTTTAAAAAAGTGATTTATAAATATTTCTAACAGGGAAAGTCAACCAGTACATATCTTAATATGCTTTCTTAGCTTGGAAAATTTCAAAAGAATATAGTAGCAGCTGTCTACACAAAAACATTTCAAATTCCGACTCATACTCTCTCAATGATCTGGTTTCCCTGTCTACTTAAAAAGCACTACTGAATCTCAGTAGTAGCATATATTGGTCTCAATGAATGTAACAAATTTTTGGTGCTTTATCAATTCTATAAACTAATCATGTTAATTAATGTCTTACCCTTAGGGCCAACAATGCCCTAAATACTTAGGAAGTGACTGATAATATAACATTTAGCAGAATCACCAGGGTGAAGCATTTTTAATTCACAAGGGGCTCGTGGCATCCATCTAAACACAACACTGAGGCAACTGACTACAAAAAGGGTAGCTTTTTTTTTTTTAAAGGATATTAGAGCAACATTTAGTGATTTATTTCTTGGATAAGCATGATGGAAACCTTGGGGCCTTTCTAAATGATTTTCTTAATAATTTATTGAATGGTAAACCTTCTTCAGTGGCTACAAGATCTATACCCTTTTGCATAGGTCTAATTTACAACAGAGCATCAGCTGGACACCCAGAGCAGCAAGAAGAGCAGAAGCACCCCCGTTACTCTCAGAACTTGAGAGGCCCTAAAATGAAGGGGTCCCTTCATATATTTTTGGTGGAAATAGATTCAGGGTGGGGCAGTTCTTGGCCAAAATGAGGTTTGGATGAACTCCTGCCAGTGTGGAGATTATCAGTTAAAAGGGAAATTGGATTATTTAACCTTCAGAAATCAGGTGAAAAACTACCTGTCTAGAAGCGTGAGTCCAATCTACAGCTTGGATCATATTACTTTTTGAGGTCCCTTTTTTTTTTTTTTTAGCTCCTTGACTCTAGTAACAATTAAAAATGATAATATGTGTATACATACATACATGTGCATGTATAAGTATATGTATGTGTATATATATATATATATATTACAAAAAATTTACAACTGTAGCTTTCAAATTTCAAAAGAGTAACTACCATGAGCAGCAAGTGACATTTTTGGATTCTTTAAAGTGACAACTAGTAATGGCTCTGTATAATATCTCTTCTGATATTCCTCATCTTTAGCATAAAATTTTATTTTTCTCCAGGCCACTGACTTCAATTCTGTGTTGTTTACATTATTTTTAAAAGACTTCAATATTATAATTATTATAAACCACTTTTCCACTAAATTTAGAAATCTGAAAAGAACAATGAAACCAGATGACGTCTCACTCTACTGCCCTTCTGTCTTGGATTCCACATGGAGGACTGAGTTACAAACTCATTTCTTCTGCCCTGATGCTGTTAGTGGACTATATGATTAGTGTTCCAAGACATTCTAGCTTTAAATTTATTTTCAAATACATCTTGAATTATTCATTCCTCTGCAGAAAGAAAAACTACAAATCTCAAAGAAAACAAAGAAACACAGGACAAGTTCACCTACTTAAAGTACAAACAGCAAAGGTCACCAGTGTCTTCTGCTAAGAGTTTGGGCCAGTCTCTCTGGACCTGCGTTCTACTGGGTACTCTCTGCCTCTGTTCCTCCAGAATAGGTGCCCAATCCCTGTTGCTTCCTGACTCTCTCATTTTCTTTGGCTTCTCTGCTCCCCACTTTGTTACTCTGCTGCTCTCATTGTTGATGGACACTAATCACTACTCCCATCTTTTGGGTTTCATGGGGAAAAAAGGCTCTCTTTGTAAAGGGTAGCTCTTCTGTCATAGCCAAAGCTGTCAAACCCCTCTCATGTTATAAAAGCCAGGAAGAATGTTTTCAAAGTAAGGTTGCCTCTTCTACTTTAGTATCTAGGGCTGAGATTACAGGGCTTTAAACTCAGACAATTACCTAATCTAGGATTAGAAATGACCAAGATCTTTTCTGGTTTGAATCTGAGACAGAACAGAGGAAAAGGGAAGGACTCAAAGGGGTGTTCTTCACAGGCCTTGCCTGGCTTCCTGCCTTTATTATGCATATAGTCAGCAACAAACCTCATCTATGGTGCTGAATTGTGTCTGATGTCTGAAAAATGATTATCTGTGCACATGTGGTATTCTTTGAGTAAAATATCAGATCTTTGGGGACAGGGACTATTTAATTTGTAGGTTTGTATTCAGCTTCTCACACACCACCTGACAAACAAAAGATGCTTAAGTTGGTGACTGCTGAACTGTGTTTAAAAGGCATATTAAAATGTTATCTTGCTATTTAATTCATGGGCAGCCAAGCAGCACAGTGGATAGAGCGCCAGGCCCAGAGTCAAGAAGACTCATCTTCCTGACTTCCAATCTAGATTCAGACACTTACTAACAGTGGAATCTTGGGTAAGTCTCTTAACCCTGTTTGCCTCAGTTTCCTCATCTGCAAAATAAACCACAGAAGGAAATGGCAAACTACTCCAGTATCCATGCAAAGAAAACCCCAAATGGGGTCATGAAGACTGCAATGTGACTGAAACAAATGAATGACAACAACAAAATCCAGTGCCCATTGGCAAAGAGAGTTTTTCATTTCTTCTATCAATGAAATCACCAATCCACTTTCTAGCACTGTTTCAAAGGGAAGGCCACACAGTTCACAGATTCACTACTATCTTCTAGTAAGTATAACATGTGCCATTTCTATGTCTCCAGTTCTTTCAGAAATATGAAAAAAATATCAACTAGATTTTTAATGATCTGAAAGAACGTTCAACACCAATCACAAGTACATAAACTCCTCTTCCAAACTCTGTACTTCATGAACTTCAATTTTGTTTGGTTTCTATAAGCTTCCAGGTCAACTAATCATGTCTGCAAATGGAAGCTACATGACTACTTTGTAAAGATACTGCAGGGTGGATTCCTGCTCAGGATGGGTTGGACTAGAGGTTCCTTCAAACTCTAAAGTTCTATAATGTAAGGGCATCATTGGATATGTGGTCTTTTTCACCTCAGTTCACTTAAGCAAAGTCCACCCTAAATGGCCCTTAATGTCTAACAACAAAACATCTACTACATTCTATCACCTTTGGTTTCATAGGAATTATCTAACTTCATGAAATTTAAAATGTTCCCTCTTTCCCTTAATCAATTTGAAATATTCTTTATAGAATCAATGAGAATATATGCCTTTTTGGCATATACCATTCTTAAATAGACTGTTCATTATGTATAGAAGGGGTGGTCACTATTATATTTCCATCATTTCGTCTCCACATTATGTGAAAGCTCTTTGTATTCTTTTTGAACTGTGAGTCACAGACTCTCCTTAAATCTCATCTCAAAGTCTCTCTCCCTCTTTCTCTGTCTCTCTCTCTCAACAGGCCTGCAAGTGCTGAACTTGAAGGACATTAAAGAAATAAGTGAAAATGGAAGCCCATCTACTTCCCCCATGGTCATTTAGTTCTAACAGACAACATACATCTGTTTTAGCTTTCATGAAGGGAAAGAAATAATATGGAAGGCGCTGAAGGCTTTGTTTTCTAGGGAGGAAAAATGAAGTCAGAGGGAATTTCCAATATAAACTGCACACAAATGACTTGTTTTAAGTAACAGATTGCCAAAATATTTAGGCTACAAGCCAAAATGTAGGTTGTTTTCTCCTTTCTGAAAATCTAATGCTTGTTACTGGGGAAAAAGGAGAGTCAACACTTTGATCTTCATCTTCGTGGCCCCCTTCTCTCTGGGTTCCTCTGCTCTGTTCATCATTTTCTTTCTCCTCCTCTGCCTATACTGTTCTTATCTCTCTCTCTCTCTCTCTCTCTCTCTCTCTCTCCCCCTTGTACTTACTTTCTCTTCTAGTTTTTCTTTCCTTGTCCTCTTCCTTCCCCCTTCTCACTTCCTTTTTTTCTGTTCTGTTCTTTCCCCATCTTTCACACCCCTTGTAAAATTAAAATTTTCGTTTGACAAAACTTATGGTGAAGACAGTTTTTAACCATGTGTAACCTGAGTTTATTTTGTAATACTTCGAACCTGAGTTTATTTTGTAATACTTCGACTTAAGAATAAAATGTCAGACTTTATGAAAAAGGTAAATAATATGAGAACTCACGGTTATCACCAGAAAAGTCCTATACTAACATGTCTCTATGGTCTGAAGGTGACTGGAAATTTCTCAAACTAAATGTGTACCAACGCTGGTCATCACAGAAGACTGACCATCAGCTATGACATGATATTTTAATAACACTAACAAATGAAACAGGTAATGTTCCTAATGACTCTAAATCCTCCAAATATGGCAGCAGAGTAGCAGCCTCCAGTGAACAGTTTTTATTTTTAATTTAAAAAAAATTAATACTCTATCTCTTTAATCTAAGAAGTACTCAGAATTACATTGTCCTTAGACCATGCAAACATTAATATAAATACTGGTACTCTTTATGTGCATTTTTATTTCCAACTGAGTTTGCAACATTGAAAGAATAATGATGATATTCTTCCTAACAATGAAATGAAAGGACAAAGCAAACAAATGCAACAAAATAGAAGAATGCCTCGGGTTTCCTCAGAGAGGTGAATAAAGTACTATTGCTAGAGTTAGGGAGCAGAGAAGGATGGGAGGAAAGGGGGTAAAATAGGAGGCAGAAAAAGGGGAGAGAGAGAGAAGGAAAGAGAGAAAGAAAGAAAAAAGAGAGAGAAAGAGAGAAAGGAAGGAAGAAAGAGAGAAAGAAAAAGAAAAAGGAGAGATAAAGAGAGAGAAAGGAAGGAAGAATGGTAAGAAGAGAGAAAAAAGAGAAAAAGAAATAGAGAGAGAAAGAAAGGAAAGAAGAAAGGAAGAAAGAAAGAAAGAAGGAAACAAAGGGAAAGAGCAAATCAAAATCTTACTTCAAGGAACATCTGGTCACTGAAACTCAAGAGTACTAGCAAAGAAAATAAGAAACCACAGTACCATGAAGATAATTTTGGCTAATATAACAATTCATGTAGAAAAAGAGGAAGTGGACAAAAGAGGGTTTAATCAGTGGGGTTTCAAAACACTTTTGATGAGTTTACAAAAGTGAACTTTTGTTTGGAATCTTTGATTGTCCTCTATGTATCTCCTATATAGAGTATGGATGGACATGCCCACAGGCTCCTTGTTAAAGAAACAAAAGAAAACTCCAGAATAAGTTCCATGACTGAAGCTTCCTCCATGATAACCTGATTGGCTGGCACTCTTAGGAAAACTGACTCCTGTTGGAGGAACCAAGCAAGGCCTCTTTGCTGGCTTAGAAGAGAACTGGTGATTTCTTAGTGTCTTTTAACTTCTTCCCTTAGGCCTTACTTTTATAGAGTGCAGTGGGTTATGGGAGCTGAATATCCTTGCCACTGTTAGATTCCCTTCTTAGGGTAATTCATGAGCACTTTGTGTGTCATCTGTGTCTGCTCATGGGCTCCTATGAGATCTTCTGTATCCTTTGCATTTTCTGTGGCATGAAATAAAGCCCAACTTCTACTCAATTTCCAAATTTAGGGAAAATTAAACATGATCTACACACAAGCTATACAAACAATTCCAAGAGTAGTCAAAAGAGGAAAAAGACAGCAAAGTAACATGTAAAGAGCATTAGCTCTGGAGTCAGAGGAAATAGGTTCAAATTCTGCCTCTGATACTTACACCATAACATGAACTCAGGAAACTCATTTAATCTCCTTGGACCTTAGGATACCAGACACACAGTTTACTTTTAAAAATTCTTCAATTTATAAGATCCTCCAAACTAAGTTAACACATCTCTTGATATTCAGTGATGTCAGAGCAAAGAGGACAGAAAAGGGGTGAAAACAAAAACAATATGAAAAAAAATAAGTGCTTACACGCTGCTCAGAGTTCACATCTATATATCAGAAGTATGATTTTCAAGGACTGGACATGGCAACATTTTTTTAAAAAAAGGATTGACTATTAATCTTGGAAGACAGGAAACAGGACTCATTAAAGAATCATCTGCCTATGTGGAGTCAAATCAATTGTTTGCAGCAAACATTAAAATAAACACCAAATCATAAGAAAAAGATAAATACAAAAAGCTACTTCATATAATTAAAGCAGTTCAAATGACCTACTTAAATCAATCATCACCTCAAAAGAAAAGGCACAAAATTCTGAAGACACTGTTTTTCATCATTTCTTAGAGAATTTTAACTGAAACACAAGAGTCATCATACGGAGGGGACTGAAAAAGGGCAAAACCATGTCCTCAATAAACAATTCCCTGGCTAAGCAGAGAGTCATGGTAATCAAGGGGAGCCCCAGTTAAAGTACAAGGTGATTTTGAAAAGCATCATGGAAAAGGATGAAGCAATATGCTCATAAGAAATATGGAGCAATCTTGGGAGAGAAGGCACCAGGAGCCAGGAAGGGGAGGAAAGGACAATAAAGTCAGAAACTAAAGTCCCAGGCAGATTGGTGAAGGGCTTTAAATGTCATTCATTCATCAGTAAACATTTTCTGAGGGTCCACTAGGCACTGTGCTAAGCTTGGGCATAGAAAAAGAGGCAAAAGACAGCCCCTACCCTCAAAGAGCTCACAATCTAACTGAGGAGAAATCATGCAAATATGTACAAATAAGCTACATACAAGATACATAGAAAATGTTGGTAGAGATAAAGTACAACAATTATGAGGCACTGGAGGAAAGGCTTCCTGTAGAAGATGGGCTTAGGGAATGTCTTTGTACCCAGCAGTGCTAATGTATATTGACTTCTTGGCTATTATGAGAGATTTGGCTTACTGGTGTTGGGATCTGACTTTCTGGTGTCTGAATAAATGTTTTTCTTCTGCCTTCTATATAGTCTCCTATACTTTGCAATTCTGAACTACACAAGCATATTCATAGCCATCCTCAGTGCTGGGTGATACAGAATGTCATCTATGTGCTTATTCAAGTTATTGCTTTTTTTTTTTTACTGTGTAGGACCAAGTCAGATCCCTGAATGATATCACTAGGGAATATCCAAACATATCAAATCACTGCCCCTGGATATTCAATCAGTTTTCAATTCAAGTCTCATCTAGCCCATATCCATCTAGCTATTTTATTTTACTGTATTTAAGATAAACTTTACTGATATCTTTTGCTATTACATTGCCTCAATTCCCCCATGTATCCCTCCCTTCTCTAAGAGAGAGCTACTATACAACTTCTACATTTTTTTTAAAACAAAGGCAATGTAAGAAATTTTATGGAAGTCTTTGCTTAAATCTAGACAAACTACACAATTCCCCTCATAGGAAATTAATTAGGTATAGTCAGGCTTTAATAAAACCAAACTTGTTCTTTTGTGGTCCCTGCTTCTGGACTTGGAAGAAAGGCAAGCTGTTTTCCATATGGTAATGTACTGATTACCGTAAGCCCTGGAACACAACAACTCCTCAGTAAGACCCAGAGCAACAAAAAAATTGATGTATGGAACTATAACTACAAAAATAAACAAGATTAAACACCCATGTTGCCCAGATTGTGTCACAGAGTTGGACATGATGTAGTCTATGAAGTAGACTGAAAATGAGTTAAGCCATCTATACACCTAACACCAAAATCAAATGGGAAGCATAACAGGGAGGATTTGAATCCAAGCCTTCTAACTCTTCAGCCAGCACTCATTTCTTCTATCAGGTGGTTAGGTTGTTAGGCCTGAAATCAGAAAGACCTGAGTCTCTCAAATTTCAAATCTAAACTCAGAAGTTTATTAGCTATGTGACCTTGACCAAGTCACTCAACCTCTGCCCGCTTCAGTTTCCTCAACTGTAAATTTCCATGTTCAGAGAATCAAATGACATAATAAGTACAGCGCCTGGTATATATAGTGCTTGATAAAGTTTGTTTTCTCAACTCTTTTTTCCATCCAGAGGTAATCCAGATAATTTACATGTAAGAAATATGAAATACTTCAAATGATTCCAAACTACTCACTATCACAAAAGCTCTTCCCTTCAAGATCAGTACTCTTATGCTACACATGGAAAACCATGATCTTCAAAGAACCAAAATTACAATTATCCAAATAGAACTGGACAGATCAAATTGATCCAGATGTCGCTGGGGGTAATAAGTATGATTTCTGTGGGGACAGCTCAGTAGCACTGAGTCTGGAGTCAGGAAGACCGGAATTCAAATCAAGCTTCAGATATTTGAAATATCTATGATGGTATTTTTATCAGATATATACAATATATGTAAACATATATATTATTTTGAAGTATGTATGTACATATATATACATATATGTGTAATTTTATCTAAAGATTGAAAACTACCAATATTCTGTACAGCTTCAACTTGATATAAAATGAGGGAGAGAGAAATGACATGTCACAATGTTTTGGTCAAATTGATTCTTATGTGGGTATATTAGGGATTTTTCTACATTTTTCTTGCATTTTTCTCCATTCTCCATGATAAGGAAAAGTTGTTATAGACATTCAAACTAGCCATTCTTCTGTTTTGCTTTTTTTTCTTGTTGTTTATGTTTTCATAATTCCCAGTAGCTATAAAAGCAAAGTTAATTTCTTCTTTGTGGTGCTGACTGGCCTAACTAGACATATTTAGCGAAGTCATCTACAGATCCCTGTGCTGTTAAAAGATTTTGTAGGTTGTGTTTGTTTGTTTGTTTTATCCTCTAATTTGAAGACATGTCTAACGTAGAAGCAGGCAAGTGATTGTGCAGGTGTTAATCTTGCCTGTAATGGAGACACCCAAGGGAGCTGCTGATGGTCTCTTGCTCTAGCTTAGTGACCTCCTCTTCATTCTCAGTAATCCCCAGTGTGGACAACCTTGACACAGACTACTATTGTCCTTAACCTCAAGTCAGCATATGCTTCTGGCTGCCCCAGCTACTTGACTGGGATGCATCACGGATTTGGTCCAGGGACTGGCTTCATAAGCTACTGCCCCCTACGTGTGTGTGCGCACACGTGTGTGTGTGATCAAACAATGTATACTAGCCAAACTAAATTATTAATTGTCCTTGATTTCTTCCTGCCATACTCTCCCCTGCATACATTCCCATGCCTAGAATTCAGCCCAGCATTGTTGTGAGGATCAAGTGAAATACCATTTGTAAAATGATTTGCAAACCTTAAGATTTCTATAAAATTGCTGTTACTGTTATTATTCTATGTTGTCATCATCATTTTTAATTCAGTTACTCCTCATTTCCACCTCCTGAAATCCTTCAACATCCTCCAAGACTCAGGTACAACATCCTTGTTGAAGTCTTCCACAGTCCCACACTCAGGGTACTCTCTGTGTCCTCAGGTTTTCCTGAGGCACTTTGTCTACATCTGTGATATATTTACATTACATGTGTGCATGTCATTATCATACCCCACTAGAATATTAGCTCCTTGAGGACCAGCAGTGTTTGCTTTTTCATCTTTTTAACCCTCACAGAGTCAAAAATCTGAGATGCAATTGATGAATATTTGTTTGCTTTGTTTCTCCTTAGTTGCTGAGCTGATCATCAAGAAGGCCACTAAGACATCCTATTGTGCATGAGTATGTATACGTGGGCAGTTAGGTGGCATAGTGGAGAGAGCACCAGGCCTGGAGTCAGGAAGACTCATCTTCCTGAGTTCAAATCTGGCCTTAGACACTTAACTGGCTGCATGACCCTGGGCAAGTCACTTAACCATGTTTGCCTCAGTTTTCTGATCTTGTAAAATGAGCTGGAGAAGGAAATGGCAAACCACTGCAGTATCTTTGCCAAGAAAACTCCAAATGGGAACAGTCATCACAAGTGAAAAAATCACCAAACAAGTGCATACACAGACATGAGACAAGCACTGCAATCAGACAATGTATCTGACCCATAATTTAATAAGGGACAGAAAACAAAGTAGAATGCATGTAGGAAATGTGGAATACTTTTACTGATCCCAAGATGCTCTCTGTCACAGATGTCCATTTTCTCAGTACAATTCAATTCAACAAACAATAACTGCCTACTCTGTGGGAGGCACAAGTGGTACTTTATGGGTTGATCACCGAATACTACAGTCTTCAAAGAATCAAGAGTCAACAACTAGGGGATGAGGGGGAGGAAAGAGTGGGAAGGAGCCTGTGGGTTCAGATTGATTGTAATTTTCATGCAAACTATGTCTAAATGGATGTCATTAAGAATAAATGTCATAAAACAACATGGTAGGGTAGTCATGGCATCAGAGTAAGGAGGGATAACAGAAGAATAAGCCTAAATAATTGAACCACATAGAGCCAATATTGTCAACGAACCAGAGGGAGGCTTCCTAGCCATTCGAAAGATACCATCAAGAGGAAATTTTGCTGGAAAACCTGGATAGGCAAGAATTACACAGGATAAGCAGCCACAGAAATGCAGCTTTTCTTTGAAAAGGACTTTCTCCTATACTCTGACCAGTATCTATATTGATTAGATCATGCATACTAAGTGTTCAAAGTATTATTTACTAGACAACTAATTTTCCAGTCCCAAAAGGTCAATTTTTTTTTTCTGGCAACTATGTGTGTACAAAAGCAGCTTATCAGGTGTTAATACTGGTGAAATGAGCCTTTCCTCAATCTTATGGTATACTTCTTTTCTTGCTCGGTAATTATATTGGTGTTGGTATGTGAACTGGTTGGTTGTATTAGGAATTCTATCTTGATAGCATATATATATATACATACATATATATATATATATGTATATATATATATACATATATATATATATATGTTTATTTAAAATAAACATGAAATACAAAATAAATATCCTCCATTATAAGTGTCTCTAGGCAAATTTGTGAGTCTTGAAACAAGTAACTTTCAGGCCTAATGGCTAAAACTCTGTAAAAGGACCAACCTTCTCCCAACTCCATGACATCTCTCAACTACCCTTAATCAAATATGGCTCATGTTAGGGTTTCATCCAAAATATAAAACTTTCACTTCTATATAATCTCTACCCAACAAACATACCCAGGAATATCATACATAATGAATTAAACATACTTTTTTTTTCCTAGCGGACATTTATTCCTGCCAAACAATTCAGAAATAATACAAAATAGCTTAAGCAGACAGGAATCTGGCTTTCATTCAAGAAAAGCAATAAGATGTTAAAAAATACCTCAACAGAGCTGCTTTTGCAGACAAAGAACCTTTTTTCCCCTCTGGCACACAATTTGGGACCTGAGCCAAGGTGCTACTTATCAGCTGTTTGACATCAGGGGATGACTGTGTGCGTCAGTAGGCCCAGTAGGGACCCCTGGCTTATGGCAGTGGACCATGCGCTTCTTATCTTATCAGTTTATAGTGTCTGGTACTTCAACTAGTACAGTGTGAGCTGAAAAGTAAGAGAGGAAGGAAGGTGTGTGTAATTGGGAGGGGAGGTAGGAGTAGAAGTTGCTAGTTAAGCAGGTTTTAGTGAATTATTAACAAAACAAACTGCCCAACATTTTGAATTAATTATTATGAAATTGTCCACCCTGAAAACCAACTTAAAGAGAAAATAATAGGGTTTTCAAGTGTGCACTGAATAGAGTGTGACAGCCACTTATTCTTTTACTTGTGCAAATATATATAAAAGCTCCAATCCAGTTATGTTTTTCAGATTACATTGTATCTGGAAACGTTTAAAGGACTGAATATTTTTTATAAAAATATGACCATTGCATAAAACACACTAACACAAAAAGGGGAAGAGGTGTGTGTTTAAAACCATCAGGCAAATGGTTGCCCCCCAACCATCCCCACTGCCTCTACTACGCACCAGATCTGAATGGAGCAGAGGTCAGGTAGGGCATGAGGCAGAGAGGGTAAGGCATGAGGGAGAGAGGGCAGGGCTCACTGGATCAGAACTGTCAAAACATAGGAACAAGAGCTTCGAACACAAGAAAAGAGTAAGGTACAACTGGCTCAAGGGAATTTGCAAAAATTAGAATAATTTACATGTACAATGACTGAAAAAAAATATAAATAGACCTGGATATTCCATTTTAAATAAAACTACCTATAGTGAAACTTGGCATGTAAAAATGAAAACCTTTTTTGTAAATATAAGGTGTGATAACAGTCTAGAGGTGTAAAAGAAAAGAAAAACTGGGTAGCTGTATAATACTCAGAGTCTAATCCTTTAGATAAATTACTATTCCATAAAAGCAAACAGTAAAATTTTTGTGGCAGATTTTACAGCGGCATCAAAGCAATATACAATATAATATTTATTGACAAATCACTTCATTATCTACATTAAATAGCAGGTGCATGCCATTTCAATTAATATGCTCATTTGTTGGATGAATTTTGACTCATAAATTAAATATAAATAATGTTGACTCAGATCTTCCCACACTTGGGACAGCAGTCAAGGCATTCTATCAGGTAAGAAGGGCTGTTTCCCAAAAGTGGGAATAACTTCCATGGAAATAACTTCTTTGCTCTATGGCTCCATGGGTGCATTTTGGTCCTCTAGAACCAGAAGGAGAAAACTGGATTGAATAGTATATTCATATACGATGAATTATTAATATGTGAACTCTCAAACATAATTCCGATCCATTAAAATAGATAAAAGCTTTTTTAAAAATTCTAAACGTCCTTTACTCCTCAACCACAACAATTCTTCAAAAAAGACTTTAAACTCCCAATTTCTGTCAGTGCCCAACCCCCAGGATCCTCAGATTGAGGAAAGCACTGAGCTCCCAAGATCATAGATGGAGAGCCAGAAGGAATGCTCAAGCTTGGCGACTTCAAGTCTTTTCATTTCAAAGATGAAGAGGAGGCACAAAAATGTTCAGTGACTTGCCCAAATTCACATATCCACTAAGGGATTCAAACCCCAATCTTCCTTTTTCCAAGGTCAGCATTTTCTCCACTGACAACACTATCTTTTTTGCCCCATCTCCTTTATAAGTGAGAAATTCAACCAAAGAACCTCTGTGCACCTTAACTATGCAGCATAGTATATATTTTTTGTATGCATCAGGATTATGGGTATTGTGACCCCAATCTATAGAGGAAAAACTTGAGGGGGTCACGCCACTAGTAAACATAGGAGCCTATATTTAAACCCAGGTCCTGACTGCAAGTACAGAACCCTGCATCGCCCAGCCTCCGCATATCTCCCTTTCTGTGACTGCCTTCAAACGCACTGAGGTCTCCCCATCTTAAAAGAAAAAACAAAAACAGCTCATCACTGGATCCTGCTACCAATTCCAGCTACGCACTAATATGAAACAGCACCTAATTCCACTTGCTACTGACACATTTCCTCTCCAGTGTACATACAGTCATGCTGGGAACAATAAATACTTGTGATTAGGAAACTGAGGAACTGATGCTTCATAGCTGAAGCAGCAACTGCTTTTAGAGCAACTGGAGAAAATGAGGAATGACGGAGCCTCAGGTACTCTATTAACGTTCCCAGGCTGACTCCTTTTATTATTAGACTTTAGGCTGCTGTTACGGTTTCTAAAGTGCTGCACTGCCTCCCTCTGTGACCTTGGACAAATCACTTAGGTTCTCTTAAACTTTCTTCATCTGCGAAATGTGGGGGTTGGACTACATGATCTCTAAGGCTCCTTTTTTGCCCGAAATCCATATTTTCATTTATGAGTTCCAACAATCTCTTTTTAATTGCATAATTCTGAATATTTATTCTTTGGGCCAAAATCTGTTCTGTCAAGTTATGTGTTAAGTGAAAGAGAGAAACACAACTCAGTTTTTGATGAACCAGGTCAAAAAGTATTCAAAGGGAAATAAAGAACTTGAAAAGAAATACCAAATCTATCTATTCATATTTAGTTTCTGCCACATTCTTAGGGGGGAAAATGATACCATGCTTAAATTTAAAATAAAATACCAATTCTAAATACTTCTTTTAAAAAAATCCTCTAGATAATAGAGAAATTGAAACAGCTATGAAGTTCCTCCTCATATCTACCCAATGAGCAAAGATGAAAAAGAGAGGACTATGACAAAAGCTCCAATGGACTTAATAAACTCTGTGCTGGATGATCCTCAAATCTGCTTATCATGCCCTAATTTTTCTTTTGGCCTCCAGTTTTATATCTCCAACATCTTACTCTTTTTTAACTGGATGTCTCATAGATATCTTCAACTTAACAGGCCCAAAACTGGACTCATTCACTTTCTCCCCAAGCCTCCTCTCTTTCCAATTTCCCTTTTACTGCCAAGGATACCACCACCATCCTTTCAGTCACCCACACTCCTAAGCCAAGTAGCATCTTCCACCCTTCACTTTCTCTTTCTCACTCCCTATATCCAATCTGTTGCCCCCCCCACCCACCCCCACACACTTATCTTTCCAGTCGTCTTCTATCTTATTCAACTCTAAAAACTCTATGATCCCGTGAGTCTAACCTGTTGGCTATTCTGAAAACAACCACTCCACTCAACTCTAAGCATTTTCACTGGCTCTTTCCATGCCTGGAATGTTCTCCCATCTCTTCTCTACCTCCTGGCTTCCTCCAAATCAGTTAAGATCTCACTTTCTACTAAAAAGCCTTTCCTGAACCCCCTTAATGCTAGTACCTTCTTTTTGTTGATTGCCTCCAATTTGTCCTCCATGTATACACAGCTGTCTGCATGTTATCTCTCCCATCAAACTGGGAGCTCCTTGACATCAGAAAGTATTTTTTTCTTTCTTTATCCCCAGTGCTTATCATAGTGCCGAGCATATAGTCAATACTTAATAAATGCATACTGATTATGTTGTAGGTGATTCTCTAAAGCTAGCACCATCAATTCAGCTTTGATGTTGGGATGAAATAGGTCACTAGCAAGTCACTGAACATTTAACAAAGGAAAAGGCTTACTATGTTCTACCAAAGTACCATATCCAAGGATATACCAGTACTTAGCTTCCTGGACCTATCTTCCCCACCTCCATCTGGAAATTGTTTAAGTCATTAAGGCTTGGCAACTCAATTGGTCTCAGGCACTCACCAGATCTGAGAGGTTCCAACTCCCTAAGGTTGGTACATTTTACGGCACAGACAGAGCAGGAAGCTGAGTTAGGGAAGTCAGGAAGGCTGGGTCAGGAAAACACTGGTCCTACCACAAACTAAATGACACTTGTGCACTGTTACTAGAGCTGTGAACTGGTCTGACTAGTCTGGAAAGCAATGTGGCCCTATGGCCCCAAAGTTACCAAACTACACTCTATGACCCTATACAGCTGTACCTCTACTAACACCTATGCTCTCAAGAAGAGGAAAGAATAAAAAAACTAAAAAAAAAGCTTCTTTATAAAAACACTGAGAGTAACTCTTTTCGTAGGTACTTCAAACTGGATACTAAAAGAGCAGGGAATGGCTCAACAAATTATGGTACTTAAAAGTCATGGATTATTGTTATTGTTCCCTAGGAAATGACAAAATTGATGCCTTCAGAACAAACTAGGAAGCTCTTCATGAATGGATTCAGAGTAAGGTGGGCAGAGCAGAGCTAACTAGGAAAACAAGTCATACAAGACAACCTTATGGAGAAAAACAATTTTAAAAGACTGTGTAACTGATTAACACAATGATAAAGCACAAGTCCAGAGCACTGAAGAAGAAACATGCCACCCAGCTCCTGAGAGAGAAGTGATGGACTTAAAAAGTCAGGATGACACAGACAGATAGATTAGCTATATATGTATATATGTATGTATATACGACATGTGTGTGTACATATGATGGGGTTCAGACTCTGGGAACTTCCTTGAATTCTCCTAGAATCTCCCCGCTTAACCTGGCTTTTCATACTCAAATCTGTGGCCATTATCTGTTACCTCTTGATTGCCCCTGGTCCTACTTCTCTGGTCCCACTTCCCACCCAAACCTCCATGGTCTTATAGCTCCTGATTGCCTCCAGATCTTTCCAGCCCTTGACCAGTCAACACCTCCTTGGGCTTCTCAAGACCCTCCCTAAACCCCTCCTCCCATCAGACCACCCCCAGATGCCTCTTATAGTCTTTTCTGTATTTAAGTTCCATCTTGCCTCTATGAAGGCACTCAGATTCAATCCAGCTCAGACTCTGTCTAGCTGAGATTCCATCTGGCCCACTTGTGAATACAACCGTTACAAATGCATAGGCTCCTTAAAAGACAAACTAAGATGGCGAATCTTTAATAAATTTTGTTTTGCTTTGGCTTTAAGAAGGCTTGAGTTGAATTCATTCAAGCAGGACCCAGACTGTTGGGATTTTGGGGTCCCCAGCACCCCTGAACCTTGTCACATATATATACATATATAAACATATGCACACATATAACATGGCCAATGGGACAATTTGCCTCACTATACATATTAATTATGAGGATTTTTTTCTTTCTCTTTTGTTTGTTAAATATGTGGAGCAGTAGGACAGAGAGATAATAAATGGTTGTAAAAATAAATTTTAACCAAAAAAGTGAAATATTAATTCATAGCCTGAACTGTAAAACTGAAACATTTACACTGTTAATTCAGTGTATAGACACAAAATATAACCCATAAAAATCTGGTCTAAACTATCTAGCTAAATTTTAACATGTAAAGTTCTCTACTTCAAATGTATAGCTAAAGTTTAAGGGTACAAAAGGATGAATCAGAAAAGATAAATGAATCAAATATCCATTTGCTTCCCCCATAGGATAGAACCAGACAAAACTCTCTTATCCCATTGCAACAGCAATATATTCAGTTAGGTCCAGGAGACCTAACTATGTTGATTTGCAGACATCTATTTGCAAATTCTCAAATAATCAAATTAGGTCTGCCCAGATGTAGAGAACAATTTAGGGTCATTTAAAATCAACTGAAATATCAAGTGGCTTATGAGTGATTTGCATGTCAATTTATCTCAGACAAATGAGAAAGAGAAAGAAGAATCAATAAAACTATTAGAAATTACTTGTGAGACATTCTTGCCGTGATGACTCTGAGAAGCCCAGAAACCCAGGAGCACCAGTTCCCATTTGGGAGGTGTGTTTATTTTGCTTACGTCCTAAGAGTTAATAGTACTAATGGTTCTGAATGGCCCTACATGGGTCTTCAAATTTGAAGACAGCATATTGTTGTGTACTTTATAAAAAACTATGATTAAAACACTAAGAACAGGGCACCTTCTCTCTCCAACCTCATAGAAAAGGAAGGATCAGAACCCTGGTATCCTCTATAAACATCCTTCCCACTCCCTGACATCTCTGAAACAATGGTCTACAGAGGGCCAAGACCCCAAAAGAAAATTTTCCTTCATGTGCCTTCTCAGGAGCAGAGGAAAGAGGAGCCTGGGTTACAAGTTTCATGACAATGCCCAAGAGTTGTTGGGATGTAAATGCAAAACTGATAACTCCCTGCTCCCTACTAATTTCTTTGATTAGATGCAGGACCTAGCTATACTCACTCAATCAGACCTGCTAATCGACATCTTTAGGGTGTAAAACTGAATACCTTTCCTGGGATAATTGTAGACATAATGGGCCCTTGTAAATCCCATGCAGTGGATGTTCTTGAACTTAAAAATAATTTGTAGACAAGAATTTGCTGGTCAAGTTTGTAGCAGGTTTTACTGTCTTTTAACTTTGTACGTGTAAGGGAGGGAAATTATGTGATTTCTCTCCTATACATATACCTCAATTAATATTGTCACAGAAAGAGAAAGGGATCTCAGTGTGGGAAGGAGTGTAAAGGAGGTGATAAGAGGTTTTCCTGCAATCCCACAACAATGCATGAAGAAGTTCTTTAATCAACTTGAGATAATTACTAAGTTCTGACCAATAGATGAAGGCAGGGGACACCTCACAATAAATATCTATCTAGTGGTTGGTCTAAGGAAATCAAATTTCCTTGAAATTAAAGAAAACAAACAAAAACAACATTCGTCCAACAATTAAGAGTTCAAGAATTCAATATGTTGAGAGTTAGAAGCTGCCTAAGGACAGAACTGCAAGAGAAATGGAAGGCAATTTCTCCCTTTCCTTCCTTCCCAATATTAGTCAAGTTGATTTGAAGAGATTCCTACTGTACCAACAGCAAACTCTGCCATTCATCATGGAACTAAGACATAAAATCCAGAGAGAAACAGATTTCAGGAAATCACTTGAGGGAGGAAATAGCATGACCACTGGCAATCCAAAGTCAGACTATCAAAAGGAGGAGAATTTGGAAACCCAGCTAAGCAATGTACTCAAGAGACAGGCTGTACCTGGAGAGAAGCTTCATGAAGCTGGTATTAGAAGAGAAAGTGATTTTAGGCCCTGAGATACCAGGAACTGTGGGTTGCCTTTGTCACAATATAGTCTATGTGTGTTTCACTACAAAAATATCTAACAAAGTAGCCTGAAAGATATCACCAAGTACTACACTGACAAACTCATATATATATAGATATAGATACATATTTTTTTAAAGAGGACATTCTGTACCTTGAAAGCTGAGTCCAAATCCCTCATTTTACAGATGATGGAACTAAGGTCCAAAGGATTCCAAGGATGCATAAGTGCAACATGATGGAACTACATGCGTGTGCTTTCTAAACTTTGCAACTTCCTTGCTGTCTTGCACATAGTGATCTGCACACAGTAGGTACCTAATAAAGCTTTGTTATTGTTTTAAAGATAAAAGCATCAAAAAATACATATAAAAATATGTAAGGTGATGAAATGCTTTAAAATTATAAAGGGTTTCTATCCAAAGCATAATTAGCCCATAGATACTACAACATCTAAAAACATAAACAGAACATTAAAAAAGGTTGAATATTCTAAAATATTTCCTTTCCTTCCTAAAAGATGTAGCTACCTATAGAAGCAATATTGAAAATTTTAGTATATCTACAGATGAGAGGATGTAACAACAAGGACCCCAACAAACACAGGAGAAAAGGAAAGCAACTTTTCAGGGGTCAATAATCTACTTTAATCAAGCATATATATCATTCACTTAGTTCAGGGAGAAAAGTCAGCACCATGAACTTCAGGGAAAATACAAGCAGAAATTACAAGCAGAATGACCAACAGACATGCTTTCAACTGTCTGACCGTAAGCAATACATATCAACAGATAGATCCAACTGTCTGACCATTACATACATACTTCGTCGCCAGAGAGAGAAGCACCAACATCTGGGTTTTCAAAGCCAGGGGGCTCCTTAGGGGCTGCCCAAAGTCTCATCTGGCCAAACAAACACTTCCAATGAGTAAGTCCCAAAACAGAACCTCACCTCAAGTATATATACACTTTTCAGAGCCAGAGGGCATCACAATTCTTGAGAACCAGTGCCTCATTAGAAGGTAACAAAAGATATGAGCCTTCCTACAAAACAAATCTCCCCTAATCAAGCTTCCCTTGATGGGCAGGCCCATTAATGGGTGGGGAAGACCTTTAACTCTCATTAACATAATTAACATTATAGAGGACTGATCTGAGTCTGAAGACCTCTGTTCAATGCCTCCTCTGACACTGACTCTGGGACTCCAGGTATGTCATTTAAGTTCTTGGAGGCAGAGGATAGCAGAGAGTATAACAGAGACAATGCTGGACTTGGAGTCAGGAAGATCTGAGTTCATATTCTGCCTCAGATATTCAGTATCTGTGTGTGACTTTGGACAAATTATTTACATTCTCTAAGCTTCAGTTTCTTCACCTATAAAATGGAGATAACAAACGTACCAACTTCATAATGTTGTTCTAAGAATCAACTATGGTAACATTTTGCTTGTCAAACTTTAAAGCCTAATAAATGCTAGAACTATTATTAGAGCCCTCAAGTAAAGCTCTAAGTTATACACGTTGGAAGGCTCTATTTTGGATGGGTAAACTTCTCCTTGCAGGTTCTTCACATGGATTAAAGCACAGAGCAGATTCTTTTTTTTTAAAATGTCTTGAATACTGACTGTCCAGTAAATATACATACTAGACAGACAAAAAAAAAGGCAGCAAGCTATAGCTACTGCCTGAGTGGATGGGACAATGATAAGAGATAATGCACTAAAAGCAGAACTACTCAGTTACAGGTTTGCTTCTTGTTTTTGTTTTGTTTTGTTTTGTTTTACCTCTGCCACAGAAAATAATCTTTGGACTAGAAAGATAAGAAATAAAAAATGGCTAATACAGAGTTAATGACCAAGATAAGTAAACCATACGTAAAGGCACTTTATAGGTTCAAATAACATGGCCCAGATGAACAACATCCTGGAGTAATGAAAAAATGCTCTGACATGGTTATTGAGCCATTATCAGTGATCTTTCAAAGGTCTTGGAGAACTGCATAGATAAGACTGAACTGGAGAAGGACAAATATTCAAATATTAACCTAACTTTCAAAAAATGAAAGAGAATAAAATTTGTATACTACAGGCCACTCAAGTATATAATCAACTTGACTTCAATTCCTAGACATACTCTAGAAACTATTACTAGAAAGATAGTTGAATATTTAGAAAGCAATCATCACAGATGTCTGGCTAACCTTACTTCCTTTTTTGACAGGATCTAGGCAGGTAAATGAGAGGCCTGGTACAGATAAAATTAAAATTTGCCTCTATCCATTGCACAACCTGAATAAACTCAGGAAGTACAAATCTGGCCTCAGACTCTAACTAGCTCTGTGACCTTTAAACAAGTTTCAATCCTGTTTGCCTCAGTTTCCTCATCTGTAAAATGAGCTAGAGAAGGAAAGGGCAAACCACTCCAGTGTGTTTGCTGAGAAAATCCCAAATGAGATCATGGAAATGACTCAACAAAAACAAAAACCAATATAGTAATAGCACTCACCTGCCATGATGGTTGCAAAATCAATTGAAATGATATCTGTATAGCACAATGCCCGGCACATAGAAGAGACTAAACAATGCTAGCAATAGGGATGAGGAGGATGTTAAAGAGTACTGACATGATAATCAATACAACTGCCAGCTGCTACTCCAACATAGACAAGTCTCTTCCTCCCCAACCCTCCCATATATTAATAAAGGGTAGGAACCTCCTGATCCTAGGAATTTACTTATGTATATACTGAAGTAGATAACTGAAACAAAGGTCCATATAATTTGAGATATTTGTGCAAACTCCTTTCACTATAAATATTAATGAAACTTGTTTCTTCTCTTGGATTATCTATATATAATCACTTCCACTGACCCTTTAAAATATGATGTCAGGTAAAATCAAAATATTAAAAGTGGTGTGAAGAATTTAAGCAGAAAAAAATAACCAAGTTTATACATTGGTAATTTATGTTAGAACTATTTGTAGTTTCTATGTAGGAGCAGTATGTATATAAATGTATGTGAAAAGCATATTAAAAGTATGAGGTTTATTCAAACTTTTAGACACTTCCCACAAGCACGCGTTATACTGCATAATAAAACAAACCTAATAAAGCAAGAAAAGTGTGTCCTCCTGACAGCATGTCACCATTTTGACAAACCAATCTAATAAATTCATAACCTAAAAGAAACTGAACTACAAAAACCCAAGTATGAAAAAAATGAAACCATAATAAGCCTTAACACTTCAGGTGAATGGCATTTCTCAACAACAACAAAAGAATAGATGTGATACTCTACTGATTAATATAAATTTCACAGAAAACTTTTACATGGATTTATAGAAAAAATAGTCTACTTGGCTGACACAAAATACTAGTTAGTTCTCTATACATGAAACAGTGAGAGGGCATGTGAAACACACAGTAAGCTATTTTGTCCTTCAACTATAAAAGATTCCAGGAATATTCAATATTCAGATATTCAGGAATGTGCAACACTTAATGACCACAGAAATCTGCAAACACATGGTGGAAAATCCAATTCAGAATGTATTTTCAAAATAAGAAAGATTTAAAAACAAAAAATTCAAATGATCAAAAATTACTTTAATTGAATATATATTATTCATCTTTATATAATTAAAACATTCTTTTGACACAATATGCATGTTTTAAAAACATATAATAAAACTTGCATGTATTAACAAGATTAGCAATTTGTAAACTGAGATATCTGTTGTATAAATTTGAGGAAGACGGAAATACACCTAATAAAGAGTATGAGAGTACTGGCTTTTTTTTTTTTTTAAGAAATCAGATATGTGGATTTTTAAAAATTTTAATATATTTGACCAACACAGATGTCACTTATAGGAAATCTAAAAATATAAAATGATACAGACATTTATTTTTAAGGGAATTCTGTTACAGATTTTTGTACTTTTTCACTAATAACATGTAAGAATTCCTAAACAAAAACTAAGACATTAACAGACCTACAATGGTTAACATGTGGTAGGTACTCAATATATTATGTGCCCATGAGTTTTCTATTTACATATAAAGATTAACACACACTCTGCATTTCGTCAGATTACATCCCAATTTCCCATGTCAACTATTTACTTATAAAAATTTAATGCGGCCATTGAGTTGACATTGAAATAATAAAATCGTTAAAAAAAAAAAAAAGACAAAAAAAACCTCACATTCTAGACATTTAACTCAATTATGAGAGCCAGGGTGAAGTAGTATATTCATGTTCTTTTTCCTTAATTAGACAAGTTCAAATCAAAAAGTAAATTAGAAAATGAGACAAGGGTTTTGTTTTGTTCTTTAACAGATCCATTTTCATTGTGTTCGAATTGTATTAGTCATCTGGCTTATAATTGCAACAAAGCAAAAGAAAAGGTATTTTTATTGGGAGGAGTAGTATTTATGAGGAAGGGATGGGGCAAGAAATGGAAATAAATGAGAAAAAAAAACATGTAATTGATTGTCACATCACTGTCAAAGAGGAGTTCAGTTGTACTTCTACCTTCCTCTACTGACGAACACAAACACAAAGGTGGTTTTTCTTTTGCAGTCCACAAAGAAGGCTGAATGCATTGCAAGCAGTTTTCCTGCCAAGTTTTTCCAGTCTCTCTTTGTTCATTGTTCCTTTAAAGGAAGAGATAGGAGTGTGGACTGACTTTTGCAGGAGGAATGAAGCTGCTACAACTGAGGCTTGGGTCAGTACTAAATGGTTTTTTGGTCTAGGGATGTTTTCTTGGGGGGTGGGAATGGATGTTGTTATTTTACTGTAACAAACCTGCCAGATCCCAGCTGTTGCCTCTCAATCAAAGCCCAGGTTTTCCAATCACTCGGAACCACAGCTGCACAGAATGGTTCGCCAAAGAGTTGAACCACCACAAGCATTACTCATCTGGTCCTGCCCTACTTTGTGATTTGGGCCAAAAGGCAGAGTCAAGCTTGCCGGACACATGGGACATACAAAACTGAGAGTTTAAACAACTTTTCAAATGATTAAAATAAATGCCTTTTAAAACAAATGCTGAAACACAACATATTGTTCTGACCCAGGGTGACCATAGAATAGACCAGGGACCACCTTTTATGGATTTCATGAATGATGTTAACAGGCTAAAGAAAAAAGTCTGCATCTTAAAAACTGGTTCATTCATTCATCAATGCTTTTTATTTGAAAACTAAGATGATTTGGTTTTCATTAAAATTAGTTAAAAGTAAAACATCCTTTAAGTAAACAAAAATGCAACCCATTATAAATGTTTGCTTAAGACTTATCTGTTTTCATTCTCAACCTCTGCACAGGAATGACTTTAAAATAGTTGACATTTGTGTACTTTATTTTTGCAAAGCACCCTTTGTAACATCTCAAATGATCCGTACAACAATGCTATCTATTATGAGATAGACATGATAGGTATGATGACACAGGATAATCTTTTACAAAATAAAAAGATTTAGCGCTAGAGGAGACCTTGGAGACCAACTATCAAATCCCTTTATTCTACAGATGAGGACAAGAGAGGCTCAATAATTTGCCCCAGTCACACAGTTAATAAGCATGAAAAACAGGAGTAAAATTGAAGTCTTTGTAATACCAGGTTCAGTATTCATTTCTATTTAACTAGATTCAAGGTAATGAAGCAGAGGTTATCCTCTTTAGGTAACCAATCATGAAAGTCATGTCAATTATTTTGACTCATCCTTCAATTTTAGCTTTATCACAGCTTTTTCCCTACTGCCCTCTCCATTCTCACCCTCCAAAATAGTTTTATTGCAGTCTCTCCCCAATAGTTCTTACCAAATGAACTAAATTATCAATAAAAATATTCATATATGAAGAAAAAATATTCATATATGAATATATGAATTCATATTCATATTCATATATTCATATATGAAGACCTAGGTCCGACTGATTTGAAGTGTTTACCACTTTATGTATGAATTTTATTTTAATCAATTTATATAAGATGCTTTTCTTTTTCCTTCTATTTCTTTATTTGATTACTTTAAAATTATTTATATTTTTGAGTTCATTAGAACATACAAGTTTTACTCCCTCCCCGCCACTGCTTTTCATAAGGTTTCTCACCTACTTCCTTCTCTGTATCACCATCCTTACTATCTTTCTCAATTCCGAAGCTTATATATAATGTCATGAAACTAAATCACATAGTACCTTTAAATCCTACAGGATTTGCTATGTCTTCATATATTATTTTTGTAGGACCCAATCCCATTTACAAAATACAAATTTACAAAAAATGGATGTATTGATAGTGCTAAAATTAATACAGGTTATATCACTGATAAACAGCCTAGGAAAAACAATCAAAAGACAACTGCATGAAAAAGGAAACTAAACATATCAGCTGTTTGATTCAAACAAATGAATGTGTGATACTGGGACATAACCAGGTACCACTTTTACAAAATGGTAATCACACCCCCGACACAGCTCAATTCCTTTGTAAAATGGTGATGAGCAACATTTTAAAAATAAAACTAAAAAGCCCTTCAAAGTTATTATCAACATCTTCCAACTTCAGCTTATTCTAATTTCAGATATTAAGGATAATAGTATTTTTTTGTTTCTGAATTTTGAGAGAATCATAGAGGTGGAAAGGACCTTAGAGACCATGTACCTCAACACTCTCCTTTATCAAGTAAAGAAACTGAGATTGAAAAATAAAGTCACTTGGCCAAAGGCCAAAATCCCTGACCTTTCCCCTTCCCAAAAATCTGTACTTCATCAAACCTCTACAAATCAATTCCACCCCATGACACAATCTCATTTAATATTGAACACCTAATGAACTCTGAATAACTCAGAAATAAGAAAAAAAAAAGTTAAACTAATTGTGTAAGAGAGGGAAAACAAAGCAAGATCCTCTTACAAAATCCAAGGAATAAATGGATAAGTTAGGGCTCTACAGGTATGGGCCTCAGTGTAACTCAGGCCTGCATAACTTGTGGACTGAGGGCACCCCGAAATCCTTGGTGTGCAGCAAATGGTCTGTGGGTAATAGGTTGTGCAGACCTGGTCTAACTGGACACATTTTTGAAACAACTCACCTTTAAATCTTCACTCCAATACCCCCTCAAACTAAGATCTCTCCTTCCTATCAGAAAAAAAAGTTATTTACACTCCTTGACGCCACTTCCTCTTCCTTCATGTCCATCTCACCTGCAATTTAACTCCTTGCTTTTTCTGAGGTTATTATTTTCATATAGAATGGCCTCTTCTCAGTTCTCATTCTTTTTTATATTTTTTTGCAGCCTTTGATTGGCCACTTGCTCTTTCTGAATCCTGTCTCTTACATGGCCAATTTTTTTTGACACTGCTCTCTCCTTCCCATCTTTCATATCCCATCCCTTCTCTCTACTCACACTGCTATCACCTGAGTTCAGCTCTTTAGCTTCTGATTTGAATATTTCAACAGCTTCAAAAGAGTTTTCTTTCCTTCCATCTACCCTACATGCTATGGTCAAAGTCATTTCTCCTAAGCACAAACCTATGTGACCACCCTACTCAACCAACTCCAGTGATTTCCTATTGCCTCCACAATGGCTCAACACAACCTTACCCCAATCAAAGGTGGAGAACCTGGGACCTAGGGGCCACAGGTGACCCTCTAGGTTCACAAGTGTGGCCCTTTGACCGAATCCAAATTTCACAGAACAAATCCCCTTAATAAAAAGATTTGTTCTGTAAAACTGGGATTCGGTCGAAGGACTGCACCCAACGACCTAGGTGGCCCCAGGGTCCCCACCCCGGCCCCAACCTATCAGAAAGACAGGCTTCGTTGTATTTTACATTTTGCCCTCTGTGGTCTGCTCTGGCCAACATGACCTTTTTTCTCACTGATCCTTACTCAAGACTCCACCCTCAGTCTCTGTGCCCTTGTACTGGCCACTCCCCACACCTAGTGCACTCTGTCCTTGCTCTGGGCTCAAAGTCCCTCTCTTCCAGTAAGATGCAATTTAGGCACCATCTTCTACATGGAAGTCACTGACTGTCTAAGTGCTAGTACTCTTCCTCTCAAAAATACCCTGGATGTAACTACTTTTTGTTATTATCTATAATATACATGTATGTGTGTATGTGTATGTTTCTTCATTCATTTTTACGTACTTATTATCTCCCCTATTAGACTGCAAACTCACTGCAAGTAGGCACTGTTTAACAACATTCTTTGTTACTGAAAGCCCAGGGCCTAGCAGTGCCCAATACCCAACAGATGCTTGATATTTGCTGAGGGACTCACTGATTCTCCGGTCTGTTTGGAGGCCCCTTCTCAAATTTGTATGTTGAAACATCATCCTTATCCAAGCCCCCATGCATAAAATTACCCAAACACCCTGTTGTGAGCCATCTCTCTTGACATCATCAACTCCCAGGGATTCAGCCATCACCCCCTACATTTATTATGACTCTAATCTACATCTAGCTGTAATCTCTCTTCAGAGCTCCTATCCCACATTACAACTTGCCATTAGAAGATTCATATTAGATGTCCCATGGGTATCTTAAGCTCAATATGTCTAAACTAAAACTATTATCTTTTCTTCAAGCCCTCCAATCTTTTTAACTTTTCTATTCTTCTTAAGGTTACCAACATCCCTGTAGTCCCTTAAGTGATTCCAAGTCTTCCACTCATTCCCCTACACTATGACAATACACACTTTAAATTACATCAGTATGCCATTATACTTCAAACTGCTTCCTACAACATCCTTCATTCTCAAGACTGTAAGTTTAACAAGACATGGATGGCTATGTAACAATGTATACGTACATATAATTCAGTAGGACTCCCTGTCCCTTCGTTATTACTTGTATTTGAGGACTCCTCCACATATGCATATATATTTTCTATTTGCCTATGATTCCCAAATACATCCTGATAATCACTTAATTGTTGCCTAAGAATAATAAAGAAGTGCATCTCTATCTCCCTCTCTCTCTCAAAAACAGAAGGGGGCAAACAAATTTAATAATTTGCATTTCGAATGAAAATGATTTTCACACTCAAACCCTTCCATATTTTGCCATTTTAATTTTCTCACCATAAGAAAAATAGCCCTAACCCTTAGAGTGATTTGAAAAAAAACTTCAAAAATTTTTAACAAGAATATCAATATATAAAGTTTTTTTAAAAAATATTTTAAAAACTCATTTTTAGCAATAATCAATTTCATCTGAAGTCATTCACTGATACTCTTGAATTCTTACAGACTTAATAAACTCACAGGTTTTATTGAATTGATAATTTACCAATGTCTCAAAATCAATAGCATAGAAAAATTTTCATTCCGTCCATAAATACATTTCTATGTTAAAATATAAAATGAATAGTGCCACATAACTAGCTGTTTTTTGAAAGGATCATTTCTGGAGATATCTGGCTATTCTTTCCCAAGTGATCCTAAAGTACTTTAAAAACTTGGTGCAAAGAGGCAGTCAATGCCTTATTAAAATGGAAATTTTCCACTGCTCTTATATTCAAGCAACAAAGAAATGCCCTCAATCCCTTCCTCTTCTGGTTTTTTGCTCCCTTCTTACAGACATACCACACCTAATGTTAATTGGTTCCAGGAAAGCACAACATTAGGTGAAACAACATTTCAGGGGCATTTAGTTCCATAGAAACAATACTATAAATGTCAGATACCTTCGCAAGTTGCCAAAATTCATACTATAAAAGCTTCAAATGAGGTCTTTACAGAGAACTAAAAGTGCTCTGTAAATTATAAAGCTCTATACAGATGTGAGTTAGAGCAATTAATGCTGATCTCAGCCCCTCTCCTCTCCCCACCCTCCAACTTTTCTTAGCTCAGAGACTCAGGGGTAAGAGCGAGAGAGTTGGTCCTTCAGGTCTGTAGCTAGTTAAGGGGATGGGAGAGTTCTAGGTTTGAGGGTTCTCACTAATTCCCTTCACAACTTTGCACCTTTCTCTGGCAGCTCACCAACAACTCAAGGAGAGAAGCCACTTTAAAAGCACTGCCTCCCTACTGCTTTTCTCAATTTTTCTCGCAAATGCAACAGAGGAAGACCCCACAATGGTGGCAGGAGTCAGGGGACAAAAAGGACATATATGTAAATAGAACAAAAGTTTGTGATTGACAAAGGTCACCCCTCGTCACCCAAAATAAAACAAGAGTCATTTTCTGATTGACCCAAATTTTCAATAATACTAAAGACATCTCTACTCTTCAAATAAAACAGAGGACATCAGGAATCTGAGTCACTGGAATTTAGGCCCCATTTCAGGTAGGTATTGCTGTAACATGGTAGAGTTGATTTATAATGTTCTAATTAAATTAGTGAAAAATAATTTTATATAGACTATTTTTGTGTATTTCTAACATGATGCATTTCTAATTAACCATCAGACTGAGACCCAATAGGCTTACATTATAAATCTGTCTGTACCACTCACTAGCATAGGACCCTAGGCAAGTCTATAGGCCTCAATTTCTGTATACTGAAAATCTATAAAATGTAAAGGTTGTAAAATGAACAAGTTAAACTAAGTAATTCCTAAGGTACCTTCCAAGTCTAACTTTGTATGATCTTTTTAATGGCATTTCATTCCCTTTTCTATCGTTATTAAAAATGATAGTAACATTTCTGAAATATCCTCTTCCCTCTTGTAAACAAATATGTTAATAATAACAATGAGAGAAATTCCATTATTATTTTAAAATAATATTTCTATTATTAACCGTGAAATTCAAATAGCGCTTTTGGAAAGTTCTTTACATGCACTATCTCACCACAATCCAGTGCAGTAGGTGCTCTTATTATTCCTATTGAGAGTTTTAGATTTTATACATATATATATGTATATATATATATATGTATACATATATATATGTGTGTGTGTGTGTGTATATATACACACAGACACACACACACACACACACACACATATATATGGGAGAGAGAGAGATATCACTCCAAACCTTGAAAATTGTCCAAAACTCACCTCTTCCATAAAGTTTTCCCCTACAGAATCCCTCCCTGATTTCAATCACATTAGTAAACATTGATCTCTTATTTTTTCCAACTATTTGGTAACTCCTTAAGAGACAGAGCAGTGGTATAGAAGAACATTCAACTAGCAAGCCGAAGACTCAGTTTCCAGGCAAAGACATATGAGTGGGGCTTCAGAGGAAGAGTCTATTATATAAATGCTTTCATGTTTCAATCATTTATTTTAGATATGAAGTATTTATCAAAATTTAAGTTTTTCTCTGTATTTGCTACATGTTTATACTTGCACATGTGTGTAACAGCTGAAGTTTTAACAATGATTAATTCAAAGTAAAAGCTGAAAAAAAATTCATACCCTCAACGAATTTCCTTTTATAGATAGTTGACAAGTATCAAAATTCTACTCTAAGGCTTGACAATGGGGCAAACATACATGACTCTAGGCTGTCAAAGTCTATGCTATGTGGATGGCAAATTCTGGTAAGTCCTACCCAAGGTAGGTATGCCTCAAGTACAGACAGGTCCAGCAATGGACTGTTTCCATAATCCAAAACACAACCTAAGTTAATAGAGACTCATCATCAAGTGATAACTTTATTATAGTCACAAAAACTCATTTAGTATCAGCCATGAAGTCAGCGTAGCTCTCCTCAGTGAAGGGATCCCTCACACCAATTGTGGGATGTCTGACCAATTTTAACAACAGAGAGAGGAAGTGGAAGGAAGGGAGGGAGGGAGGAAGGAAGGAAAGAAGCATTTCTTAAATGCCTCCTATGTACCAAGCACCATACTAAGAGCTGTCTAATTAGAATTTCATTTGATCCTCAACCAACCCTCTGAGGTAAGTTCTATTATGATCCAAGTAAGGAAACTGAGGCATAAGAAGATTAAGTGATTTGCCCAGAGTTCCATAGCTGGGGTCTTACTTTGATAGTTTGAACTCAAGTCTTCCTGACTCCAGAAGGATAGAGCTTTAAACTAAGGCTAAATCTAAAGAAAATTAACAAGCGTTTGTAACATTTTCACTCCATAAAGATCATAAATTCAAAATGAAAAAGTCCTCTCTTTTAGTACTTCGCAAAACCTACCTTTGTCCAGACATAAGCCACTATTTACATAATAATTTCATATATGTGTACAAGTTTTCAAATTCTGGTCCATTCTATCAGTCACCAGGATGAATATAAAAGATCTTGGATTCCACTTCCTTTTTCACATTCAAAACACTGAACCCTTATCACATAGTGAATATTCGAAGTACATGAAAAGAGTAATTAGGCACATTAGAATTCCAAGGGTTTCTCTGACATGTATGCTATGGTAGAAGGGTGTGTGTATGTGTGTGTGTGTGTGTGTGTGTGTGTGTGTGAGTGTGGATGCGTGTGTGTGTGTGTGTGTATGTGTGTGTGTGTGGGTGCGTGTGGGGGGGGGTGCATGTGTGTGTGGGTACGTGCGCTCACTTATATAGTTGTGAGGAGGAAGTTAATAGTTGTGAGGAGGAAGAAAGGGGGAGAGCAAGAGAGTGTGCCCTTCAGTTTCTTCATCTAAAAATAGAAGATAACAATAGCAGCTACTTCCCAGAGTTGTTATAAGGATAAAGTAAAATAACATTTGTAAAGCATTTTGAAAATCTTAAATTTCTATATTTGTTATGATTATTTGCCATATTGTAATAAAAAGCAATATGGAATTATAGATAGCGTGCTAGCCTTAGAGCCAAGAAGACGAGAATTCAAATCCTGCTTTTGATACTTAATAGTTGACCTCTTTCTGGGTCTCAATTTCACCTATCTGTGAAATGAGGGGAGTCATATCTGAAATAACTCTCTTTCCAGGTAATGAGATAAGACATGTTTTTATAAATTTTAAAGGACTATAGAAATGTCAGCTCTCATTACTACAGGTTTATACTTCTTCAAACATTATGTAAGTATATTTTCAAAGGAAAGAAACCATTTCCCAAAATCATGCGCATAAATGAACTTTACAAATTTTTTAAGACCCTGAATGAATCCTTGTGATCTCCCTCATCACCAATGGGTACCACCCATTCCATTACGCCATCATGTACTAAGTTACTGAACCTCTTACTTCGGTATAAGATCTAAAACACAAAATAGCATTGAATCGATAACATAGTATACAAATACTACTGGATTTTCCCTTCACGTTAAAGCACACAAACTATATTAGGCATCATATAACAATAAATGCTTAAAAGTACTTATGGAATGGTTGAAAACACATTTCCTTAAAGTCCCAGAAAGTTGGCCTGAGTTTAACTCAGGCCAAAATAAAAGTTTATTGCTTCAACCTGAGGTAGCAGCCCTCTGACCACCAAAAGAACCCACAGTTGAGAATTCTGTAGCTTGGTTGCCCCAGAAGTAAGGCATCCTTTGCAAGGCCTTTCAGATAATCAGATGTTTCTCTCCATCAAACACTTTCTCCCCAGGGAATGTCCTTGCCAACTGATCCCTTCAAAACAACTTTATTTATCATTCACTGTCTCTAGAACCCTTGGCCTCATGTCAGCTCTAACTGAGGAACAGAGCAATCTATAAAGCAATATGATTAAAAAATTCTTGGTAGGGCACTTTATAATTCTAAGAAATGCACAAGAAAATGGCTAACAATATACTCCCACTCTTTGGAATTAAGAGGGGTTTCCAACTATCCAAATATCACATGAACTTTCAAGACAAGACCAAGGATGACTTTTAGGCAATCCTGTCTACTGCTTTGACTTGCCCATGCTTTCTCTGGGGATCACTTCTCCTGCACATAAGAACAGTCAGGGTCCCCAAAGCCATCATGAGTTGCCCTTGTTTCCACAAACATACAAGATATAACTTTTCCTTTTGACCTAATCTCCTTCAATGGAGACACATCTCACAATCTCCCCCAGGGAGTGGTAAGTCATGCCACTCTTTTGTGCTATGTTCCCCTCTACTCCACCTTCTCCTAGCCTCTCTTCCTAAGCTCTCCCCGCAACAGGTGACAATAAAACTCGGTGGAGTTTCCATACCCTAAGTTACGATGGGAGAGAGCGTCAAAACTGGTGCACCCTAGATACAAGATACCAAACAAACAAATGTATTTATTTTTAAAATACAAAACCTTTAGACAATCTTAAATGGAAAAGAATTCCCTTCTCACCATATGATTTTGCCATGACACTATTATTTGTTGTGACTGGGAGTTGAGGACAGACTTGACAGTATCCCGTTAGCCACAGGAACCAAGCACCCAAGTCCTGGAATTCGTCTCTGGCAGTCTTGTTCCTAGAGGCCCAGGAAAGTTTCACAGACTGTCCTGAGTTCACACACTGTGGAGTTATGACAAGAAGGAAGATCCACAGGTCCCAGGTAACTTTCAAATAACCCAGAGTCAAAACTGATAGACAGCTGGGGTATCGAACCATCCCCACTGACTGTGGATAAAGGAAATCACTAACCACCCTCTAACAGATTCCAACTGCCACACGCTCAGCAGAGGAGAGAAGGGAACGTTGTGTAAGAGATGTTATGAAGGCGAAATGACAGAGTTAGGATATAAGTGAAGACAGACAATGAGTTCAGTTTCAGACATGCTGCTTTTAAATTACTTATGAGATATCCAGTTGGAGATGTCTAATAAAGCAGTTAGTGATGGGGAACTGGAAAATCAAGAGGATGGGTATACACAGATCTCATAGTTATCTGCATAAACCCTGAGAGGCGAATGAATGGGAATTTGGCATGACTTGTCCTTGGTGAACCCATAATAGCTCCTGAAGATCACCATTTCTTTTTCTATGTGCTTGCAAATTATATGTTTAATCATTTTCTAGGAATTTTCCAGAAATTGAGGTCAAAGCCTTTGGATTTTGTGTTCCATTCTTTTCTTCTATTTCTGAAAATTGAGACACCATTTTTCTCTCCCCAGTCCTTTGGTAGCTCCTCTACTCTCCATTATTTTTTAAGTAGCAGGTCTATGATTTTCTCTAAATGCTACCAGAGTTCTTAAATTTAATTAGTATAGGTTAAGAGAGTAGAACTCATTATTTCCTGACTATCAAGCAGTCCAATGTCTTCTTAATCACATACTATCAATTTGAATCTTATTCTCTTTGAAAGACTGAAGCAATACTGAATTTGAGTAGTTCTGTTTTCTTTCTTATCTATTATCATTACAACATCTGTCCCAAGTGGTATGTCCTTTCCCTGTTAATCTTCTTGCTCCAAACATACATTAAAATTGTAATCAAAAAAAAAAAAAGATGCCAAGGGCAAAAACAAACGTTAAGTTATCCTTCACACAATTATTCTTACACTTCTATGCCACTCTTTTATGTTGTTTCTCGCTTATGTGCCCCTCCTTCAATCTTTTAGAAATGCCCTTTTAAAATCAGAGAACAGCAACAACAACAAAAAAAAAAGCAAGGAAAAACTTCTCATCCACGTTTCCTTAGAAACAGCTTTTGTCCTCACTGGGATTGCCTGAGATTGACAGGATTTTGCTTTTGAAAGTATCCCAATCCCGCAAGTCTTCTTAAAGAATCTTCATCCATGGAGCCATGTTTTTCATTTCTCTTAATTTTCTGAAATCTGTCACTATGCCTAGTCTTCTCTTTCTCCACTACAACCAATTCTATTTTGCTATGCTCATGTCTAAGGTTCACATAACTTGCATTTCAAAGAGTCAGTTCATTGTGTCAGAACCAAAAATGCAGAGTAGAAGTCCTTCATCAAAATCTATTGATAATACCATTAGACCATGGCACTGGGTTAACATTTTAAGTTCACTGCATTGCCTATCCTCTGGGCATTCATATAGAGACACTTGAGACTAACATTGTCTCTAAATTTCTTCCCCTTTATTTTATTTTGTGAATTTCTGGATTTTCCACCACTAAATTCTTTGCCTGTTGTACCTGCTTTGTAAACTATTTATCCTGGCATTCAACATCCTTTCCAAAATCTGACTCCAGATAACTTTTTAAATTCTTCTCCTTCCCCTCTTTAAAGTATACTCTAAACTCCACCCAAACTAAAATGCTCACCATTCTCTGAATGGAGGAGTCACATATTTTACAACTTGAAGGCAGTTCAGAAACTGAGCCTGGGAAAGAGTAGGAGTAAGAGACTCCTCCTGTGTCATACAACTAATGACTGATAAGAAGTCAGGTTTCTTGATTACTAGGATAATAAAGTCATCTTATGAAAACTTATTTTTAAAACTTTTAGAGCAGGAATACATAAACTTTTTCACTTGTGACACTGGTGTTACATGGCCTGAAGGCAAGTGCAGCGTAAAGTGCACATGTTTTGTGTTCAGAACCACAGCTGCCGTTGCCCCATGGAACAAAGGCAAGCGCTGCCAGAAACACCTCAGATTTATTACACATTTGATTTTTAACTCATTTTTGGTAGTTGTGTATATTCAGAAATCTTATACTATTTAGTGACCCCATATGAGTTGCAGTTTAAAGAGATATTGTCTAGAGAATCATCTTAGCTAAAAGCCAATCATGAACATGAAATATAATTTTAAGAGGCAATTACTCATAACAATAAGTAGGCCCTGAAATAATTATAATAACACATAGCACATAAACAATCTAACTAAAGAATGATGGACCTTTCTAAAGCTAAAGACAAAAAAGATGAATTGAAGATTAAACATAAAACTAAATCAATCATAATTTAAATGGCTAATTTGTATTAATGGCACCTTTAAAGGCTTGTTTGTGATATAATACTTGTATTTTTCTAATCTGGCTTACTTTGCGTTTTGATACCTACAGCCTAAATACCTGTTACTTTCTTTATTTATTATTTTTTTGATTCCCACTGATATGTAATAAAATTAAGTTTTATTTTATTTTACTACAGGTACTTTTGTGGTCCAAGGTCTTTCATGGATAAGTGAGTAAAATACAGATGTTTAAATAGACAAAAAATGCTAAAAATAAAATTAGGCGAATAGAATTCATTTATTTTGTCTTAACTCTGTCTTGAGGGACAAGTTCATCATTATTCATTTAGATTGTTCAGTTATAATTATTTCAATGTCTACTTATTGTTATATGTAATTGCCCCCTGAAAATTACATTTCATGTGTATAATTGGTTTTTAGCTAAGACACTTGTCTAGAAGTTCTTAAAATAAGTTTTTTATTTGATAAGATAATTTTATTAGCCTAAGAATTCATGAAAAAATTCAAATGACAAGTCCCAAATATTGAAAACACATAAATACAGTAAGTTTCTTCCAGTTTGAATTTTTCTAAGGAGTCTAATGCACAATTTAATTGTTTCCCAGGTGTGTCTGACTCTTCACGATCCCTTTTTGGAGTTTTCTTGGCAGAGATACTAGAGCAGTTTACCATTTCCTTCCCCAGCTCATTTTATAGATGGGGAAACTGAGGCAAACATGGTTAAGTGACTGACTTGCCCAGGGTCACACTAGTAATCTAGTAAGTGTCTGAGGCCAGATTTGAACACAGGAAGATGAGTCTTCCTGACTCCAGGTCTGGCACTCAATCCACTGAGCCACCAAGCTATTCAATGAATAGAGTGAATTCATTTTTTTTAAATGATTCTAGCAAAATTACAAGACCACTTACAAACAAAACACAAGTAAATTGCATATAATCGAAAAACTATCTAAAACTATGAGATACTTTTAAATCACAGCCTTACATTATTTGGTCCCATACATGGCAGTATTTTGAATTACACACAAAAATATTTAATTGCAAAGATTCTAAAGGACTTTTGTATGAGTTCTGCTACTGTAAAAATCATTTGTGAACCCCTACATTTGTGTTAATACCTTTGGCTTCATATGGATGATGTATTGGATCATTGCAATGAGTGAGATAGGGAGGAAACACATGAAAATAACCGTCAATGAGTGGTAACGAATAGCAAGACAGGCCAAAGGGTAACGAGGTGCCTGTCAGAGGTGTAAAACCAAACTTTACTTGATTCAAAAGTTTGCCTAGAAACCATCCTGACATAGTTACAAGTACGCAAACAAAATTAGGATTTTCCTTTAGTTTTCACAAGCCCTGATAAACGGCTGTAAGAATGTTGCTAGCAAACTCACTGGTTCATTAATGGCTGACAGTGAAAGCACATATATTAATTGTTAGGATAGAAGAAGAAAAAGGTACCACAGTGCTATTATTAGCCAATTTCAACTCACTCATACATAGAGGTACTAATCAACTGAGCCTGTCTTCTGGTCCCGAAAACTAACAACCTCCTTTCCACACTCTGTCTTGGAAAAACACCTATCAGTAATGGGATGTTGATTGTGGCTGTAGCTGAGGTACTCAAAGAACATCACAGGGTAACATTTAGATAGGGAGGTATTTTCCCTTTATTCCTAAGAAAAGTATGCTCATGGGCAGTTGTCCTGTGTCTTTCCCTTTCTCCCTGCCATCTTCCCCTAACAGGGAAACATAGTTCTGGTTCATTTTTATGACGATTCAATCCTTTTGCACCATTGCTATGAAATAAACTGAATCATTCTTTTTAAACAATAACTGAGACAAAAAAAATGTCAGGTGAAGATTTCAGATCTATCCCATGACCCTGTTTCTTCTAAAATTGCATTTCACTTTCATACAAGCCAGTAGTAGGATCTCACCAATCTAAAACTAGTTTTATCTAAAAACCAAGTAATCTAGTCTGCCATTCTTTAAGTGTGTGTATATGTATACACACACATATATGTATGTATGCATACAGATACAGATATATGTATGTGTATATACAGTATAGATATAATAATAATCTCCATCTAATATTATACTATGCTGTTCTTTTAGAATGTACATATATACATTAAATATTATAGTGGCTATTGAGCTACATGAATAAAATTTTAAATATATATACGTATACACACACACACAAACGTAAAAACAATTCTAATACTGCTACAAATCAATGCAGTTGAAATAAATGGATTAAACAAGTCACCCTTGTTTTATGCATCTATAAAGCATACTCAATATCATATATTATTCATCTTTTAAAAATCATCATTCTTCAAAGACAGCTTGAGTACTTGACCTGTAATTACCTTGCCAAATTCCATAGAAAAATTAAATTAACACCATTGAGAGGGAAGAGGGAAGGGACTCGGACTAATATAAATGTCATGTATAATGTATTACTGTGATATATTAACGGGAAATATTAATTTGATACATAATGGCTCATCATATCAATGTGAAAAGTGTAATAGGAGGACCACTGAGGTGAGCAATAAAATCCTGCATTAAATAAAACTTCCACATTACAGCACTTACAAAGTTTTTGCCTCCACTGATTTTATTTTTTAATTTAGTTCCATTTAACTTTGAGTCCTAAATTCTTTTCCTTCCATCTGCCCTTTTCCTACTGACTGAGAAATCAAGAAAGACAAAACCCTTTACAAATATGTATAGTCAAACAAAACAAGTTACTGTAGTAGCCATATCCAAATAAAGACATGCTTTGATCAAGCAACATACAAATTAAAGGTATTTTCCTGAAGTAGTTTCTGTTCTAAGACACTTGCTACTCAATCATTCTGGTAACATTAACTTAAAATTTCAAAAAGCAGTGCTTAGTTGGCAATATCTAATAATAAAGGTTTACATAAGATATATTTCTGATGAGTCAACAATAAAAATGTGCACACTATATGATCTGCTATAAATCTGAAAGACCAAATTCAATTGCTATTTTCAGTATCCACTTTAAATTATTAAAGAAACAGAAAATTAAAAATATTTTAACCAAATGCAAACGACTCAATATGAAAGTACTAATATATAGGTACTGGTACTAAGCCACGGAAGTACTTACTTCGGAGAGAGTGGACTATAACATCCAAATTTCTCTTTAAAATAATTTTAATAAGCAAAGAAACCAGATATAAAAAACCTATAGTATAATAACACATATGTCCATCACAGATGTCTGATTTTATAATTAAAAATAAAAAAAGACATAAAGCAAGAAAATTAACTATATAAGAAACTACTAATGTTTTATTAATAACCAGTAAAAGCAAGGAAAAAACTAGCAATTTAACACTTAAATAAAAGATATAACATGTTTAAAATGAAAAGGAATAAAAAAATGCCACTAAAATACTTTCAAATAGGTTTTTCTTTTTGTTTGGAAGTTAAAACTATTATATGTAATTAGTTTCTGCTTTTCAAATTTTTTTAAAAGGAAAGTTTTAAATTTTGATGTAAACTTCTTAGTTCTGTTTCTGCTCAACACAAATGGCAAAAGAAGAAGCCCGTGTTTCCAACAGAGATAACAGAGGTACTGTAAAGTATTTGTAATCAATTAATGTTTATGTCATGGTTTTAAATTTTACCATTCAACAGGCAGACAACCTAATCAGGAAGTGGAACCCTGAGCAATTCCTGTATTTTTAAGAGTTACATCTGCAAAGTAAAGGTGATAATGTTTGTCAGTTATTTAAATGAGACATGAAAAATATGAGATCTTGAAGAGGAAATACTTTGAATTCCCTATAAGAGCAATATAAAGAAATAAAAAAGCTAAAGGCATTTTTCTAACAAGCAAAATATTAAGGAAGTGATAGGCTGTCATTGAGAAGACTGAGTTTGTTGCTTAAATAGAACTAAAAAATGTTGAGTTTCTAAAGTAAGGAAATTAATAACACTGAATAATGCCATATTAAAAATCTGACAAAGTAATTTCCATTCATGTTGGCCAAGTTTACAGAAAACAAACACTTTAATTACAGATACAGTTTTAAGATAAAACAGATTAGAGTTAATGAAGATAAGTGTCTTAACTTTTACTGACACCTCTCATTTTCAGAATGGCATTTTTCTCAAAGCAGGTTTTATTTCAACATTCTAAAACATCATCTGTGGAAGTGTTTATTTCTGACACCAAAGTGACGAACACAAGCTGGGATGCTTTCCACAGTTAACAAACAGAAGCTAACAGCAATTGTTGTTTGGCTAAGATAAAGGAGGGAAGGGAATAAGCACCTACTATGTGCCAGGAACTATATCAATGGTTTTACATATATTATCTCATTTGATGAAGTATTGCTTTGTTTAAACACAGAACACCTAGATATTTCTAACAAAAGTGATTACAAAGCACTGAAATGCTTTAAACGAAATAATGAAAATGAAAGACCTTCATTTAGTAATTCTTTTTTACAAAGTATTTCAAAGTCTCAACTCAATAGGATTATTCAGTGCCACTGAGTTATTTAATTTCTTATAACTAATAAAATTGAAGTCACACTTAAGCCTAAATTGTGTTTTCCTATTCCTGTTGCTTACTCCCAACATTTCACTCAGTATTCAACTGTGAACTTACACCATTTCCCTCCTGTTAATGGTCACTTTCATTTTCTGGTACTTATGAGCTAACACCATGTTCTTATTGGGTTTGCAACATTGCAGGGGAATGTATAAATCCACACCCAGAAGAGGAAAAGGAAAGGGGGAAGAAAGCATTTTCATTGATTTGAATTAGATATTTTAAAGCTCTCCCTTTACACATAAACCTGAGTTTTCTTCCTTCACATTCATGCTTGATTAGCAGTTTAGAAAAACTGGCTTTCTAGTAAAATTGCTCCGACTTAATTTCCTCTCTATTTTTCTTTCCAAAGGCACAAAAGGCATTTTCAGGTCAAACAGTTTTTAGTACTCTATTTGGCCTTGTTCACACAACACAGGAAGCCTAGCCAAGGCAACTGAATTCAAGCAGTTATTGGTCATGCCATTCTAGCCTTCACATTGAGTGAGCAGACTACCCCCTCCCTAGCCCACCACACCCACAAAATCCATCAGAAAGTAGTCTAGAAAATGATTCCGTCAATTCATTTCCCACTCTAGTACATGGCTTAGTTGTAAAAAGGAAAAGAAAAACGCCTCCCGAACCATATTTGGCAAGGAAACTGCTCCATCCCAGGGAGCAACCTTTAGTTGCCACTATATGATTTCATGAAGTCTCTGTTCCTTGGCAATGAGATGCTATTAAAAAAAGTAAAATAAAATAAAACTTTTTTTTAATGATCTACTTCTCCCTAGTAGCTTTCATTCTTAAACAAAAGTATATATTAAATTCCTTCTGCTTAACGTGGGAAGTTACCTGCCAAGGAATCTGGACTGATGAGGGAGGGGCATGGTCCCCTCTTAAAGGAAATTGCTCTTTCACATGCCTGACTTAAATAATACAAAAGATACTGATTTCTCTAACGGTTCTTATTTTTAAAAGCTGTACTAAAAAAGAAAAAAAAAAGATTTGTAGGTTGGCAAAGATAACGATTTAAATTCAGTTATAGGATCACAGATTTAGAGCTGAAAGAAATCAGAGAGGTCATCAAGTCTTATAACCCCCTCTTTTTACAACTGAGGAAACTGAGTCAGAGAGACTTGCCCAAAATCACAGAATCACTATTAGCAGTGTAGAATTCAAACCCATGTCCTTCACTTCCAAATATTTCGCTCTTAGCATTGCAAAAATAAAATTGCAAATCATATTATCAAAACATCATGTCAGAGAGGAACTACTGACATGAGCTCTAAGGCAAATTCCTTCAGACACCTCTAAAAAGAGAATCTGAAGAAATTTTGGAGTGGCAGAATCCAATAGGAGACAGACTGGGAAAGATTTCCAACCCAGGACAGACAGGAACGTCAGTGGGTAGGGTCTGTTGCACAGGGCTTGAGGACTGCCCAGAGCACAGGCTGTACCAGTGCAGACCTTCCCATAGCAAAGCTGAACAAGAAGCCCTGGGAGGTCTGAAGCAGCAGCACTGCAGAAATATCAAACACATCACAGCCCAGTGGAACTGGGTGAGAGAGAAGTGCAGAACCCCAAGTAACCGCAGCAGCGACTCCTGAGACTATCAGCCCCCAGATTAAATATCTGTCGGTTACCTAATTGAACTTCTGGGAGCCAAAATGGCAGAGAGATCAGCAAATGCTCTACCCCTCCCCTTGTTAACCTTGAAAAGCCCAGAGAATATTTCCCCAGGAAAAATTCTGGAACAGTGGAATCAGCCAAAGGGGTAAACAGTCTCTTAGCCTATGAGGCTAGGAAAATCACAAAGGGGGATGCCTCTTGCTGTGGCTGAAGGGGACAAGTGCAGGAGTGAAGCTGTCCAAGACAGCCCCATCTCAGCAAAACAGGAAGAGATTCTGAGCCTAAGGTGGGTGGAGCCTGTAATCGCCAACCACAACCCCAGGCGTGCCTCAGCACAGCCAGGGGAATCAGGAAGGCACTATAACAGATGGGGTTCACCAAACACTGAGCCTGCCTCTGCTCAGGAGAGGAAACCTCCTGTGGCCAGATCACCCCTCCCCCACACTTAAAGCAGCTGGCTCCAGGGTAACTGGGGAAATTCAGAATGACGTCACCTGGCCTCTGCACTGGTATGCCAACCAGCTCAGCATTTGGTAAGCTACAGCATTCTAGCTCCTAGCAGAAAGAACCGGAGGCCACCATAGAGAAAACCTCAAGTTCCAAGCGCACGAACAGATGGATAGAGCCTCCTGTGCCCCAGAAGCAGAGATCTACTTCAGGAAAAGGATGATCATCATGAGCAAGAAGCAAACCAGAAAAGATAAGACCACAGAATATGTCTGTGGGGACAAGGACCAAAGACAGCAGCATTAAGACTGTACTCCCACCTAAAACTTCAGAAGGGGATATGAACTGGCCTCAAGCCCAAAGAGAATCTTGGAAGAGTTCAAAAAGGATTTTAAAAGCCAAATTAAAGAAGTCAAAGAAAAATTGGACAATTATTTTAAAAATATGAATAAAGAAATCACACAAGAATTTAAAAGGAAATTAGGACTAATGGAAAAGGAAGCACAAAACCTAAGTGGGAAAACTGAAGAAATGGAAAAGGAAGTACAGAAACTAATGGGGGAAAAATAACTCTTTAAAGGAACAATTGAACAGCTGGAAAAGGAGATGCAAAAGTTAACTGAAGAACACAATTTGATAAAAAATTAGAATTGGGCAAGTAGAAGCTAATGACGCTAGGAGACATCAAGAATCAGTCAAACAGAATCTAAAAATGAAAAGATAGAAGAAAATGTAAATATCTCATTGGAAAAACAATTGACCTGGAAAACAGATCCAGTAGAGAAAATCTAATAATTATTGGCCTACAAGAAAGGCATGATGAAAAGAGTCTGGACAGTATCTTCCAAGAAATCATCAAGGAAAACGGCCCAAAGGTCGTAGATCCAGAGGTTAAAATAATCATCAAAAGAATCCAGCATTCACCTCCTGAAAGGGATCCAAACTGAAAACACCAAGGAACATCACTGCCAAATTGCAGACTATCAAAGGAAGGAGAAAATACTGCAGGCAGCCAGAAAGAAGTAATTAAAATATCAAAGAGCTATGGTCAAGATCACATAGGATCTTGCAGTTTCTACATTAAAAGATCAGAAAGACTGGAACGTGATATTCTGTAAGGCAAAGAAGTTGGGACTACAACCAAGGATCGATTAATCAGCAAAACTAAACATAATATTTTAGGCAAGGAGATGGACATTCAATGAAATAAGGGACTGCTCGACCTTCCTGATAAAAATGCCAGAGCTCAATAGAAAATTCACTCTTCAAACACAAGTCTCAAGAGAGGCATCAAAAGGTAAATGGAAAAAAAAACCTTGTTATTCAATGTATGGAAACAGTTTGCATCCTTATAACGGAAGATAATACTTGCTAACCTTAAGAACTGTATATTTATTAGGACATGTAAAAGAAATATACATAGAGTAAGTGTAAATTAAATGATGTGATGACACAAATGTGATTTAAGAATGACTGTAACAGGAGATGTGAAAAGAAGGAAGCAGAAAAAGGTAAATTACTTCATAGGAAGAGGCAAAAAAGAATTACAGTAGAGGGAAAGAAAAAAGGGAGATGAGCATTGTTTGAGATTTACTCTCATCTGAGTTCGTTGAAGGAGGGAACAACAAACGCAGTTAAGTATCGAAATCTAACTAGCTCTGTAAGCAGTAGGAGGGGAAAAGGAAAGAAAAGAGAGAAGGCTAAAATGGAGGGAAGAAGTAGTAAGGGAAATGGGGAGTGAAAGGGAAGGGGGCTGAAAGAAGGGAGGGAAGACTGAGGGAGGTGGTCGTTAAAAATTAAAACTCTATTGTGGAGGGGAAGGGAGAACTAAAAGCATAAATGAGGGGGAAAGAAGATGGAGTGCAAGACACAGTGATCATAACTGTGAATGTGAATGGGACAAGCTCTCCCACAAAACAGAGACAGAGAGTAGAAAAGGATTAAAAACCATAATTCAATAATATGCTGCTTACAAGAAACACATTTGAAATGGGGGCATACATACAGGGTAAAGGCAAAAGGTTGGAGCAGACTATATTATGCTTCAGTAGATGTAAAAAAAGAAGGGGTAGCAATCCTAATCTCAGAAAAAGCAAAAGCAGAAATAGATCTAAATAAAAGATATAAGAAAAGAAACTACATCCCACTAAAAGGCACCATAGGCGGAGCCAAGATGATAGAGTAGAAAGACGCACATATACTATCTCTTACCCCACAGCCCATAAAATACCTGTAAAGAAGAACTCTCAACAAACACTACAGCAGCAGAAGCCACAGAACAATGGAGTGGAGGAGATTTCTATCCCAGAGTGACCTGAAAGACCGATGGGAAAGGTCTGTCTAGCACTGGACATGGAACAGGGTCCAGCCCTGCCTTGGCCATGCAGCACTGAAAGGAGCAGATCCAAGCAGGCTTCAGGGACAGAATCTCCAACAGCAGCGCAGATCCTTCAACCCATGGATGCCAAAGGTCAGTGAGAGGGTTGTTCTGGCTGGCCGAGAAGGGATCAAGGTGTCCCCATAAATTAGGCCTCCTCAGGTGGCTGCAGCAGAGGCAGCAGCAGGCACCCAAAGCAGGCAGTAGCCCACATCCATTGTTGAAGGTCTCATTTTAAACCCCCGAGGGAACTGAGCCCTGTGTGGCAGCCCTGACCCTGCCTAAAACCCCTGAGGCTTTGGAGCAGCTCATCTGAATCTCAGCCCCCCGTGCTGACTTGGCAGAACTAGAGGCAAGGTGGTTGTAGAGAGGAAACTCAGAAGTCAAGTAACTGGCTGGGAAAATGCCCAAAAAAGGCGGGGGGGGGGGGGGAATAAGACCATAGAAGGTTACTTTCTTGGGGAACAGATGTCTCCCCCCATCCTTTCAGATGAGGAAGAAAAAAAGCATACTATCAGAGGAAGTCAAGGCCTTGGCTTCCAGGGACTCCAAAGAGAACTTAAAGTGATCTCAGGCAACAAAAGACCTCAAAATAACAAGTTAGCAGTTTACTAAAGGAGAAGCAAAAAAATGCTGAGGAAAATAACAGCTTTAAAAAGAGGCTAACTCAATTGGAAAAAGAGGTCCAAAAAGCCAATGACGAGAAGGAGGTTTTAAAAAGCAGAATTAGCCAAATGGAGGAGAAGGTTCAAAAGCTCACTGAACAAAATAATTCGCTGAAAGAGAGAACTGGGTTCAGGGAAAAGAATGACTATGAGATAAACCAAGCAGTTAGTAAACAAAACCAAAAATTTGAAAAAATAGAAGATAATGTGAAACATCCCATTGGAAAAACAACAGACCTGGAAAATAGATCCAGGAAAAACAATTATGGGACTACCTGAAAGCCATGATCAAAAAAAATAGTTAGACATTATCTTCCACGAAATTATCAAGGAAAACTGCCCTGACGTTCTAGAATCAGAGGGCAAAATAAATATTAAAAGAATCCACTGATCACCTCCTGAAAGAGACCTGAAAAGGGAAACTCCTAGGAATATTGTTGCCAAATTTCAGAGTTCCCAGATCAAGGACAAAATACAGAAAGCAGCTAGAAAGAAACAATTAGAGTATTATGGAAATACAATCAGGATAAAAAAGGATCTGGCAGCTTTAACATTAAGGGATCGAAGGGCTTGGAATGAACTGGGATTAAAACCAAGAATTACCTACCCAGCAAAACTGAGTATAATACTTCAAGGGAATAAATGGTCATTCAATGATATAGAGAACTTTCAATCATTCATATTAAGGAAAAGACTAGATCTGTATAGAAAATTTGACTTCCCAAGACAAGAATCAAGAGAAGTATGAAAAGGTAAACAGGAAATAAAAATCATAAAAGACTCTCTAAAGCTGGACTGTTTACATTACTACATGGAAAGAAAATATTTATAACTCTTGAATCTTTGCTCAGTATTTGGGTAGATAGAGAGATTGTACATACACATATACACACATACACATAAATAGATAGAGAGTACAGGGTGAATCAGAAGAGATGATATCCACACAAAAAATAAAGTAAAAATTAAGGGGTGAGGGTAGAAAACAGTGGGAAGAGAAAGGGAGAAATGGAACAGGGCAGGTCATAACTCATAAAAAGAGATAAGAAAAATCTTGTTCAATGGAGGAGAAAAGGGAGAAGGAGAGAGGGGAAAAAAATGAAGCTACTCTCTCCACATGTGGCTGAAGGAGAGAATAACATGCTCACTAAATTTGATATGAAAATTTATATTACACCACAGGAAAGTAGGAGAGGAGGTGACAAGTGGGGTGAGGGGAATGTTAGAAGGGAGGTCAAATGGGGGAAGAGAGTCACTAGAAATAAACCCTTTTTGAGAAGGGACCAGGTCAATTGTGGGGGAAAAATAAGGGGGGACAGAGTAGGATAGAGGGCAATATAATTAGTATTACACAACATGATTATTATGGAAGTCTTTCGCACAATGACACATATATAGTCTGTACTGAATTGCTTGCCTTCTCAGTGGGGATGGGTAGGGAGGGAGGAAGGGAGAGAAGTTGGAATTCAAAGTATTAGCAACGAATGTTGAGAATTTTTATTGCATATAATCTAGAAATAAGAAATACAGGGAACGGGGTACAGAAATTTATCTTGCCCTAAAATAAAAGAGAGAAGATGGGGATAAGGGAAGGGTGGGGTATGATAGAAGGGAGGGCACATTAAGGGAAGGAGTAATGTGAATAAAGGTATTAGGAAGTGGCAGGGAGGGGAGTGATGGGGAAAAAAATTGGACATGTTACAAAGTGAGGTAAAAGCAATCAATATTAAAACAATTGACTGAATTAATTATTGAGAATAAATCACTGACATCTTTAGTTTAGGGAAAAGAATTTTAGTCTAAATTTCCTAGAGGAAGGTAACTTTGGGTAAAATTTAGCAGTGATGGAAAAGTTAAGGTTTTAATGGTAAATTTGATTTTATGATTGCTATTTAATCAGGAACTAGAACATGTATAGAAAGTCATGTAAGCCACTTAAGACTTGCCTCAAAAGATGTTCCTTAGCCGAAGTAAAACTATAATCATATTTGAAACCTGGTTATTGGAACTTGCCATTTTTAGATGCTATGGGATTATTAAGTGACTGTTCTTCTGAGTCTAACTCCAGGTATGGATAGCAAGAAAGGTGGTCTGAGCCTCCAATCCATGATGCCAGTAAGCCAGGGAGATGCTGGTATGAACCGCAAAAGGTGATCTCATGGGAAGGGTGGGAGAGCAGCTGTTCAGCCTGGGCTGAGGTCTTGACTCAATTTCCCCACTGACACCTGGTAGACTTAAAGCCTGACTGAATGCAAGCGGACAATCGAATTCTGCCTGGAATTGACATCAAGTTGGGGAGATATTGTATCCCTGCAATGTCCCTATTCTTGGTGACAATTTCCTATAGTCAAAAGGTTTATAAGCTTAATACCAAATCTATTAAATTATAGATTACTGGTAGGGGAACATCTGAGGTTAAGTCTAAAATTAAGCTATTAGGTATAGGACTTTAGACCAACAACAATAAGTTAGGGTCCTTTAATTCTCAGTAACGCTGTGGAAATAATTAGGTCAAAAGCTTGTGAAGTTAGCCACATAAATATTATTTGTGTCTCAGTTGGTTAAAGTTTAAAACAAAAAATTATTTTGTAGTTCATATTGTAAATGCTTTAAAAAGCAGTATCACCTGATCAAAAGTTTGAATTGTTTTACCTGTGTTAAAAATTAAAAATTAAATTAAAAAAATAAAATATATAGAAAAAATGATATAAAGAATTAAAAACAAATCAAAAAAATAAAAGGCACCATAGACAATGAAGCGATATCATTACTAAACATAGATGCACCAAGCAGTACAGCATTCAGATACTCAGAGGAGAAATTAAGGGAGTTACAAAAAGAAATAGACAGCAAAACTATACTAGTGGGGGACCTCAAACTACCCCTCTCTGAACTTGATAAATATAACCTCAAAATAAACAAGAAAGAAGTTAAGGAGGTAAATAAAACTCTAGATAAAGTAGATATAATATATCTCTGGAGGAAACTGAATGGGGATAGAAAGAAATATACCTTTTCCTCAGTGGTACATGGCACATATACAAAAATTGACCAGGTACCAGGACGTAAATTCCTCACAATCCAGCGCAGAAAGGCAGAGATTGTCAATGCACCACACCTTCTCAGATCATAATACAATAAAAATTACATGGAACAAAAATTAATCGAAAACTAAAAAATCTAATCCTAAAGAATGAGGGGGTTAAACAACAAATCATAGAAACAATCAACAACTTCATTCAAGAGAATGACAATAAGGAGACAACCTACCAAAACTTATGGGATGGATGCTGCAAAAGCAGTTGTTAGGGGAAGTTTTATATATATCACTGAATGCCTACATGAATAAAATAGAGAAAGAGGAGATCAACAAATTGGGCGTGTAGCTGAAAAAGACAGCAAAAGGACAAACTGAAAATCCCCAAGTAAATACCAAATTAGAAACACTGAAAACCAAAGGAAAGATTGATAAAATTGAAATTAAGAAAACTATTGTACTAATAAATAAGTGATAATTTTATAAAAAAACAATAAAATTGATAAATATTTGGTCAATTTGATTAAAAAAAGGAAGAAGAAAACCAGATTACCAGTATCAAAAATGAAAATGGTGAACTCCTCTCCAGCAAGGAGGAAATTAAAACAATAATTAGAAATTACTTTGCCCAACTATATGCCCATAAATTTGACAATCTAAATGAGATGGATGAATATTTTAAAAAACATAAATTGCCCAGATTAACAGAAGAGAAAGCTGAATACTTAAATAACTGCATCTCAGAAAAAGAAATTGAACAAACCATCAATGAATTCCATAGGAAAAAAATCTCCAGAGTCAGATGAATTTACAAGTGAATTCTATCAAACATTTAAAGAACAGTTAATTCCAATACTATAGAGAATAATTTGGGAAAACTGGTGAAGGAGTCCTACCAAAGTCTTTTTATAATACAAATATGGTTCTGATACCTGAACCGGGAAAATCCAAAACAGAGTAAGAAAATTGTAGACCAATTTCTCTAATGAATGTAGATGCAAGAACTTTAAATAACATATTAGCAAAAAGAATACAGCAACTTACCACAAGAATACATTATGACAAGGTACGATTTATATCAAGAATCCAGAGCTGGTCCAATATTAGGAAAACTATTAGCATTATTGATCGTATCAACATCAAAACTAAGAGAAGCAACATGATTATCTCAATAGAAGCAGAAAAAGCCTTGAACAAAATACAACATCCATACCTATTTAGAACACTGGAGCATACAGGAATAAATGGAGTCTTCCATAAAATAATAAGCAATATCCACCTAAAACCACTAACAAGCATTATATGTAAAAGGGATAAGGTGGATGCATTTCCAGTAAGATCAGGGGTGAAACAAGGATGTCCATTCAATAACCATGTTATTGAATATGGTATTAGGAATGTTAGTGTTAGCGATAGGAGAAGAAAAAGAAATTGGAGAAATAAGAATAGGCAAAGAAGAAACTAAGTTATCACTCTTTGCAGATGATATGATGATATATTTAGAGAATCCCAGAGAATTAAGTAAAAAACTACTTGAAATAATAAACAACTTTGCCAAAAGTTGCAGATTACAAAATAAACCCAGATAAATCATCTGCATTTCTACATATTACTAACAAAGTATAACAGAAAGAGATAGCAAGAGAAATCTCATGTAAAGCTACGGTAGACATTATAAAATATTTGGAAGTCTACTTGCCAAAACAAACCCAGGGATTACAGGAACACAATTACAAAATACTTTTTGCACAAATGAAGTCAGATCTAAGTAAGTAGAAAAAAATCAGTTGCTCATGGGTAGGAAGAGCTAATATATTAAAAATGACAATCCTACTTAAACCTATTCAGTATCGTACCAATCAAACTACAAGAATATTTTCTAGAGCTAGAAAAAATACTACCAAAATTCATCTGGAAGAATCAAAAGGTCAAGAATATCAAAGGAACTAACAAAAAGAAATGCTAGGGAAGATGGCATCCATAGCCCTGCCAGATCTCAAATTGTATTATAAAGCAACAATCACCAAAACCACTTGTGACTGGCTAAGAAACTGAGGGGTGGGGTGGAGCCAAATGGTGGAGTAGAAAGATGCTCCTACTCTAGCTCTTCCCCACAGTATATAAAATACCTGTAAAAAATGGCTCCAAACAAATTCTAGAGCAGCAGAAGCCACAAAACAATATAGTGAAAGAGATTTCCAGTCCAAGATTGCCTGGAAGGCCAACACAAAAGTTCTATCACACAGGGCATGGAGCTGAGCCCATGGAACCCAGTCCAGACTTGGTTGTGCAACACCAGCAAAAATAGGACCAGAGCAGGCCCCAGGGAGAGAATCCCCAGCAGCAGTTGATGTTCCCAGATCCCTCAGCCCACAAACACCAAAGACAGCTCCAAAGGTGAGTAAGAAAGATAAATCACCTGGGTGAGAAGTAAGCACGATCCTCCCCTATCTCTGGACCCAGGTGGCAGTGGGAGGAACAGCAGTAATAGTGTCCATTTGTGGAGGCCTCCACCTAAAGACCCTAGGGAAACTGATCCACTGATCTGAGTCTCAGCTCTGAGTGGAAGGTGAGGAAAAGTGTTGATGTGATGGAGCTGATGGAGGCTCTGGAAAGGGAATTCTATGTGCAGATCCTGGGCAGAATAAGCTTGGTAGCTCCCAGACCAGAGAGCAGGGATGGAAAGGAGTAAACTCCTCTCCCTTAATTGTGCCACTTTGGAGGAACTGGGAACTTACTGGTCTCTAGAGTATACCCTTCACTTCACAAAGGACTCCAAAGTCAAGTAACTGGTTGGGAAAATACCCAAAAAAGGTAAAAAGTAAAAGGCTACCTTCTTGGTGAACAGGTATTTTCTTCCATGCTTTTGGATGAGGAAGAACAATGCACCCCATCAGAGGAAGATCCAAAAGTCAAGGCTTTTGCATCCAAAATGTCCAAAAAAATATGCAATGGTCACAGGCCATGGAAGAGCTCTAAAAGGATTTTGAAAAATCAAGTAAGGGAGGTGGAGGAAAAATTGGGAAGAGAAATATGAGTGATGCAAGAAATTATGAAAAGTGAGTCAACAGCTTGCTAAAGGAGACCCCCCCACACACACACACACACCCAAAAAAATGCTGGAGAAAGTACAACTTTAAAAATAAGCTAAATCAATTGGAAAAAGAGGTCCAAGAAGCCAATAAGGAGAAGAATGCTTTATAAAGCAGAATTAGCCAAATGGAAAAGGAGGTTCAAAAAGCTCATTGAAGAAAATAGTTCTCTAAAAATTAGAATGGAGCAGATGTAAGCTAATGACTCTATGAGAAACCAAGAAATTACAAAACAAAACCAAAAAAATGAAAAATAGAAGATAATTTGAAATATCACATTGAAAAAATAACTGACCTGGAAAATAGATCCAGGAGAGAAAATTTAAAAATTATGGGACTACCTGAAAGCCATGATCAAAAAAAGAGCCTAGACATCATCTTCACGAAATTATCAAGGAAAACTGCCCTGATATTCTAGAACCAGAGGGCTTGAAAGAATCCAACAATCACCTCCTGAAAGAGACCTGAAAAGAGAAATTCTTAGGAATATTGTAGTCAAATTCCAGAGTTCCCAGGTCAAGGAGAAAATATTGCAAGCAACTAGAAAGAAACAATTCAAGTACTGTGGAAATACAATCAGGATACACAAGATTTAGCAGCTTCTACGTTAAGGGATCGAAGGGCATGGAATATGATATTCCAGAAGTCAAAGGAACTAGGAATAAAACCAAGAATCACCTACCCAGCAAAACTGAGTATAATACTTCAGGGGAAAAAATGGTCTTTTAATGAAATAGAGGACTTTCAAGCATTCTTGATGAAAAGACCAGAGCTGAAAAGAAAATTTGACTTTCAAACACAAGAATGAGAAGAAGCATGAAAAAGTAAACAGCAAGGAGAAGTCATAAGGGACTTACTAAAGTTGAACTGTTTACATTCCTACATGGAAAGACAGTATTTGTAGCGCACAGGGTGAGTTAAATAGGAAAGGATATCTAAAAAAATTAAATTAAGGGAAGAGAGAGTAATATATTGGGAGGAGAAAGGGAGAAATAGAATGGGGCAAATTATCTCTCATAAAAGAGGCAAGAAAAGGCTTTTTCAATAGAAGAGAGAAGGGGGAAGGTGAGAAAGAAAAAGTGAAGCTTGCTCTCATTACATCTGGCTTGAGGAGGGAACAATATGCACACTCAATTTGGTATGAAAATTTATCTTATACTACAGGAAAGTGGGGGAGAAGAGGATGGGTGAGGTGGGAGATGATAGAAGGGAGGACAAAAGGGAGGAGGGAGTAATAAGTAATCACTTGGGGGAGGGACAGGGTCTAAGGAGAGAATAGAATGAATGGGGGGTCAGGTTAGGATGAAGGGAAATATAGTTTCCTTTCATAACATGACTATTCAGGAGGTCTTTGGCAGAACTACACATATACAGCCTATGTTTAGTTGCTTGCTTTCTGGATGGGGATGAGTGGGGAGGGAGGAGGGGAGAGAAGTTGGAACTCAATGTTTAAGGATTAAATGTCGAGAATTGTTTTTGCATGCAACTGGGAAATAAGGAATACAGGTAATGGGGTATTGAAATCTACCTTGCCCTATAAGAAAAGAGAGAAGATGGGGATAAGGGAAAGGAAGGGTGTGATAGAAGGGACAGCCGATTGGGGGAAGGGATAATCAGAATGCACGGTGTTTCAGAGTGAGGGAGGGGAGAGATGGGGAGAAAATTTGGAACTCAAAATCTTGTGGAAATGAATGTTGAAAACTAAAAAGAAATAGAGAAAAGAAATAGAAGGTAGTCCAAGTGGAATAGGTTAGGTACTCAAGACACAGTAGTCAATGAATGTAGCAACCTGCTGTTTGATAAACCCATGGACCCCAGCTTCTAGGATGAGAACTCACTGTTTGACAAAAATTGCTGGGAAAGCTGTAGAACAGTGTCATAGAATCTGGGCATAGATCAATGCCTGACACTGTACACAAGAATAAAGTTCAAATGGATACATGATCTAGGTATAAAGAGCAAGGAATAGTGTATTTGTCAGATTTGTGGAGAAATTTTTGACTAAACAAAAGATAGAAAACATTACGAAGTGCAAAATGAATTTTTGCAACTAGTGTCTATGATAAAGGCTTCATTTCTAAAATATATAGAGAACTGAGTCAAATGTACAACAATACAAGTCATTTCCCAATTGATAAATGAGCAAAAGATATGAACAGGCAGTTTTCAGAGGAAGAAATTAAAGCTATCTATAGTCATGAAAAAGTGTCTAAATCACTACTGATTACAAAGATGCAAATCAAAACAACTCTGAGGTTACCACATCATACCTGTCAGATTGGCCAACATGACAAAACAGGAAGATGATAAATGCTGGAGAAGATATGGGAGAGTTGGAACACTAATTCATTGTTGGTGGAGCTGTGAGCTGATCCAACAAGAGCAATTTGGAACTATGCCCAAAGGGCTACAAAAATGTGTATACCCTTTGACCCAGCAATATCCCTCCTCAGATCCCAAAGAGATCATGAAAATGGGACAGGGCCCCACATGTACAAAAGCATTTACAGCAGCTCTCTTTGTGGTGGTCAAGAACTGGAAATCAGGAGGATGGATGCTCATTATTTGGGGAATGGTTGAGCAAGTTGTGGTATATGAATGTAATGGAATACTATTGTGCTATAAGAAATGATGAACAGAAGCTTTCAGAGAGGATAAGTCCTTTAAATAATGGCACATTTTTAGTCTAAGGTTACTAATCACAGATACAGTCTACAGCATTAAACTCTGTAACTTTTCATCAATTCCATAAATCCTTGTACAAGATCAAAGAAAAATAAGTAAGTTGTTAAATAAAACAAAGAACATAAAAGTGGCAGAGACTGTCAGCATTTTCACTAAAAGCTTCAGAAGAACTTTTAACTATAAAAATCTACCTGAGGTTCTTTTCATTGTGTAAACCTAACTTCCTTTCAAACCCCCAAGACAGATGGAGATCAAAACTGTAATGCCTACCAGTGAGTAAAGAAGTAATTTTTGCAGTATGTGTAATAATAGTCAACAAGCACATATTAACTTCTTTACTATGTGCCAGAGACTGTGATAGATGCTAAGGACACAAAGGCAAAACAAACAAATAAACAAACAAAAAAAAAACCAGTCCATGCTCTCAAGGAGCTGATTTTTTGTTTTATTTTTTCCTTAATTACATATAAACAAATTTTTTTTGACATTCATTTATTAAAATTTTGACTTTCAAGTTCTCTCCCTCCTTCCTACTTCTCTCCTTGAGGAGGAAAGCAATTTGATATAGATTATGCACTGGCCGTCATGCAAAAAAAAATTTGAATATTAGCCATGTTGCAAAAGAAAATCAATTACAAAAGAAAGTTTTAAAAATTATGCTTCGATCTGCATTCAAACTTCATAAGTTCTTTTCTTTTTCTTTTCAATTCCTTTGGAATTGTCTTGGATCATCATATTGCTGAGAATAGCTGTCAATCACAGTCAAATCACTGTACAGTGTTGCTATGTACAACGTTCTGGTTCTGCTCATTTCACTTTGCATCAGTTCATGTAAGTCTAAGGAGCTTATATTATAATGGGGAAAACAACATGCAAACAAGATAGATACAGCATAATCTCAAAGAAGAAGGCATGAATATTAAGAAAGACCAGAAAGGGAGCAACTCTCTGACATAAAGACGATGACTTAGTGTCTGCCTAAACCCCCAAGATCCTCACCCTTCCACCAAGTTAAGCAAACAGACTTGGGAAATTTTCAGACAGACAGCCTTGGATCAATCCACCTATAAAAGCGTTCTACTCCAACCCTACAGGGTCGTCGTTTCAACAGATTAGACACAGCCACCTATGAGATGAAAGCATAGACCCACCCATGTCCTCCAGCCACAAACTGTCACCAACCATCCTGGAAACCACATGAAAGAGGAGCCTCACAATAAAAGAAAAGGTTACTTTGGCCTAGGACCAGGAAGAAATACTGTCCAGCCACCCCTCTCCTGATTTCTGGCCTGGGAGGGCAAAAGGAAAAAAAAAATTCCTCAAATGTGAGTGAAAGGAGAGGATCTGTGGATTTTCGGAGGGTAGAGGAAGCTGGCTGTGGTATCAGGAAGATTTGAGATTGAACCCTGCAATTCTCTAAAACTAAATGACAGAGTAGGTGCTGATCTCCACTACAGACAGACCTCCTAAAACTGAAGACTTTGAAAATTGGATAAAAAAGAAAATAAATGGGGTAGGGAAGGAAAAATGTAGGGCCATTTGTGAGAAAATGCCACTGTACTGACAGAGGTGGGGCAAGGTTTTTGGGAGTCTGGCAAGAATAGCTAGCATTTATGTACTATTATAAATAATGTTATATTATTTTATGCTATGAAATAATACAAAAATATTATAAATCTCATTTGATCTTTACAACAACCCTGAGAGAGGGGTACTGCTATTAGTCGCATTTTATAAATGACAAGACTGAGGCAGACTGAGGTTAGGTGACCTGCCCAGAGTCACATAGTTAGTGTCAAAGGAAGGATTTGAACTCTGGTCTTCCTGACTCTAGAGGCAGCTAAGTGGTTCAGTGATAGAATGCTGGGCCTGAAGCCAGGAAGACCTGAGTTCAAATTCAGCCTCAGACACATAGCTTGTGACCCAGGGCAGGTTATTTAACCTATTAAGTTCACCTCAATCCACTAGAGAAGGAAATGGTAACTTTGCCAAGAAAACCCCATGGACAGTATTGTACCACAAGGTCATAAAGAGTGGGATATGACTGAACAATTTCCTGACTCCAGGTTCAGCCTATCTACTGCATCACCTAGTTGCCTCTAGTACAGTGGTTGGTATGAGACCAAAGAGTCAATGTGATATTTTCCACAATCATCAAGCATGTCATTCATGTTCTCAATCTGTATCACCAGACTGAAGCCTAGACTATAATCAAGGTCATATAGACCAAGAAGGCTTACTTCATTCCCTTACATTTATTATCCTACATGTGTTTCCTCCTTTTCCAGTATATACTGAGTGTGTCTGGAGAAAGAAATCACTTATGCTAGACCTTGTCCAAGGGCAAAAGTCCGGATATATGTTATATGACAGTAGATTGTAGAATAGACAGTGATTTTACTGGCAGGTAAGTGTTCAAAGTGAAGTACCTTACAATGCTACAGCAGCCAGCTATAAAAGCTTAAGCTGGCAGAAAAATTGGCTCTCCCTTGGCATAACTGCTATTCTCATAGCACTTTTAATATCACAGAATAATTTTACACATAGGGTCTCCCAAAATTCAGTTCAGTTTGAAGCTAGGTGGCACAGTGGATAGAGTGCAGAGGCTGGAATCAGGAAGATCTGAGAACAAATGTGGCCTTAGATACTTACTAGCTGTGGGACTCTGGGCAAGTCACTCCACCCGATTTGCCTCAGTTTCCTCCTCTGTAAAATGAGCTGGAGAAGGAAATGGCAAACCATTCCATTATCTTTGCCAAGAAAACCCCAAGTGGGGTCACAAAAAGTCAGACATAACTAAACAATAACAAAAATCTTAAATAGTTAATAATCTTCATATGAGGCTCTCAATAACCCTAGGAGATGGGCACTGCAGGTATTATCCCCATCTTACAAAGAAGGAAACTGAGGCTTAGAAAGTTTAAGTGACTTACCCAGTTACCTGCAGTAACATCTGAATGCAGATCTTCCGGATTCTATGTCTCACCCTCTTGCTAGTGCTCCACACTACCTCTCCTGCTGTAGGAGTATTTAACTGATGAGCAAATGATAAACATTTTAAGGCCATGTGCAAAAATGATAATTTGGTGAACTGAGAAAACAAAATATTGGTACTGCTACACAATAAAATCTCACAAAGCAAATATGAGCTGCAAAAAATAACTTAGCAATTGAGCTTTCTTATCACATCATTCAATGTGTTAATTGCTCATTAAATCAGAAAATCAAAGGCTTAACCTTCCTGGTAAAAATAAAAATCCTAGTGGAAAAAATTGGACTGAAGATGTTAGAGGTTCAAACCACATCTAACTTATGTTGAGTAAAACAAGGCTTATGTAGAGCACCACATTTCAGAGACTCCTGGAAAACACATTATTTGATCTCCTGCCCAGGTCACATGTTTGAAGTGGGCACTAATACTGGCCCAACATTTGGCATTTTAGTATCTCAATGGAAAGACGGAAGAGTAAAAGTGTGAAGAAACACAAAATTCACAGAGGGCAGCAATGCTCTCTCTTTCAACCTTTTTATCAGACATGCCAAAGAGAAGAGCATTTCCAGGCCGTTGTTCGTCCTTGGTTCTTGAAGAGGACCATGATCAGGACATGCAAATGAACTGGATTTAAATGAGGCAGGGCTGTGGCAAGTCAGCAGCCTCACTTTATCCTCCCAAGCCATCTGGGTCCATGGCCCTAGATGCAGAAGCAGACCTTGGCCTATTTAAGGCTTTTATCTTTATATACAACTTTTATATCTTTTAACAGGTCTCATTTTGACTGAAGTAATGCCCATTCAGTGATTAAGACTAGGTAAAAATTGAGACAGAGAATGGTCTCTTCTACCTAGTCAGAAAAAAAAAATCAATGCAGGAAGTGAAGACCCTCAGGATTTCTGGCCAATATAGAAACAATGGCTATTTACATTCACTCGGAGCTAGCCAGGGTCCAAACAATGACCAAGTGGGCCCAAATCACTCTGGCTCTCATTTACCTGGGTTGGTTCCATGTTTAGGGTTATCAGCTAGCACACATGGTACCCAACATATGTAAGACAACAATAGATATGTGCCAAATTGTATTCACTGGTTATTCATTAAGCAAGGCAGCTAATAGCTCCTCAACTAAATCACACAACTTATTTTGTGAGGAGAGAGAAACACAACATTAAAAGAACTGCTTTCAGTTTTGTTTTGCCTTTACTATTATTATTAACTGTGGAAATATTTAGAATTAGAATGAGTTGGAAGACTCTCTTCAAGTCTCTTTGAATCATCTGTCTCGGGTTCATCCCAGCTGTGCAGTGTGGTGAACATTTAAAGATACACTTTGATTACACTAACCAAAATGACATCACTAGGAGCTCACATCACAAGTGCTTTCTTAGGTTTGAGATGCAAATTCATTTCTAGGATGGGATCTCATCTTTAAAATCAATTGGTTGTAAGGTATCATCAGGGCCAGGGTCAATTCTGATTTTCTTTAAGGTTTACAAAAGCTAAACAAAAATGTTTAAACTACTTTTATATTTATGCTCCTGCATTTGAAATAACTGCGGTATAAATGCAAGTCTTAACAGTCTCTGAAATACATGAAACTCCATTAGTATTGTTCTATCCATTTTTTTTCTATCCACTTTTTTCAAATTCAACTCTTATTTTAAATTTAACTTTCCCAAACTCCAGAAACATTTTATTTTTTTCTTAAAAAAGGTTCTCATGTTCAGTGACTCAAAATGTTTACACATGTATAGAAAAATAAGAGGTCAAAGATAACTTCTCCCAAGAAATTCACATGCCCAGAGTATCCCTTCTCTGACCTTTTTTTAAATTTTCATCCTAAAGTCTTCTTTTTATATTTTTCTTGCTGAATTCATGATGTGGACCTTAAGTGGCACAGTTACTTTGGATAAGGGTCTTAGGACTAGACACTCATCTTGGAGATGGGTTCAAATAGTTCTGGCAGGGCTCCTTTTATATTTTTCTTGCTGAATTCATGATGTGGACCTTAAGTGGCACAGTTACTTTGGATAAGGGTCTTAGGACTAGACACTCATCTTGGAGATGGGTTCAAATAGTTCTGGCAGGGCTCCTACATCCTAGATATTGACAGAGAAAATGGACCAAAGAGAAAAAGGCACAGCTCTAACACAGTTCAGATGACCACTCCTAATTGCCAAGTAAGTCTCTCCTCCCCACTGGTCACCAGCAGTCTCACAGCCTTAAAGGATTCTGAATCCATTCTCTGAGAATACACATTTCTATGATCAGAAAGACAGAGAAGCAAAAAAGGACACAGGAAAAGAAGGCTTGCAGGAGGGGCCAGAGCTCCACCTGCCATGGCTGCTCCCTCATTACTCAGATGGGCTGCAGTTCTTTCCTTAGAGGCCAGGATCCCAGTTACCCCACTAAATACTTCCCTGCACCGCCTAATAACAACTAAAGGAAAGATATAATCAGAAAGGCAACCACTCCAAAGACATCTTTTACCTCATTTTTGGATGTAATGTTTAAAAAAACTTTCCCCCAGTTTTTTGTTCCTCTTCAGTACCTTTGGTTCATAGAATTCATTTTTAAATAGCTGTTTCAGAGGATTTTAATAGCTAAGAAAATGAATAACTAAAATGCCAAGTTCAAATTCTCTACCTCCTCTCTTTTCCCTCCCTTAACACAACCCTCCTCACATCCCCAAAGAAACACCTGTCCAGAAGATCCTCAACACAAAGCAGAGTAAGTTGGTCACTCATGGTTTATGTTCTCTAAGGAAACATAGACAGTCTCATATGTTTCCACAGCAGTAGTGGAAAGGAATGAGGAAGAGTGGAAAGGAAGACTAGAATTATTAGAAATTTGTTTTGCTTTAATTTTTCACCAGAGGAAGAGAAATACAGAAATAAATTCTCTTAAAAAGTTAAACAATCAACATAGCTGCCCAGAGTCTCTACAATGCCCTTCTGCCATTTTAAGCTACAGAAGAGGAAATGCTTACGGAAGCATCAAAACCTAAATAAACCATAAAAGGCATGGGCCAGAAAACAAGCTCTATTTGCAACAAGAGAATGTTAATCACGTAAGTTGAAAAACTTTTTTTTAAGTTAAAAAAAATCAGTCTACTTTTAGTTCATCTAATAAAGGAATCATAGCATAGAGAAATAAAACCTTAGGGGATGAAGTCTTCTAGATCCTCTCACAGCTAGATTTCATTTTTGCTTCCTCCAGGGTCACCAGGGACCTCCTAATCCCTAAATTCAGTGGCTTTTTTTCTGTCCTCATCCTCCTTGATCTCTCTAAGTCATCTGACACAAGCAACTATTTTAAACTCCTATTCTCTTTCGACATGACATTTTTGTCCCACATCACTGACCTTCTCCACCATCTCCTTCTTTTGTTTTTCTTCTTTCTTCTGCACCTTTCCCACTAGCTCACTTAGCCTTATGTTTTTTTTCCTTTTTGCATTCTGTTGGAGATCTTACTCCCTCCCACTATTACCTTTTCATCGATACATCCCTAGTGTATGCCTTCATTCCATTCTTACCTCCATCCTCTCTGTTGAGGTAACGTGTCCCATCTCTAACTGCCTGAGGAACATTTTAACTGGCCGTCCTAATGTTACGAAAAATCTTAGCATGTCCTCGTCATCTCTTCTCATTGAAAAAACAAAACGCCTTCCACCTCTTCACTTCTTTATTTCTCCAAAGGACACCCCTATTCACCTAATCTTCTAGTAATATATCTTAATGCCCCTTCCGATTGCTTCCATTCCATTGCCCCACTCAGCCAATCAACACATCGTTCTCAGACACTGAGTTCATGATACAGCTCCTTTCCTCAAAAATGTCAGACTCTCCCTTGCCTCTAAGAACATAGAGGCCCTCTAGTTTCACCTCTCCATTTAATGGATGAGGAAACTGAGGCCCAGAGAGGCTAGGTAACTTCCTGACATCAAGAGCTATCCTGGAACCCCCAGCCACTCTACCAGCCCTATCTCTCAACGCCTCTCATTCATTCTGCACTTCCCATATGCAGGCTTCAATGATTCATTCTCATTTTATAATTACCAAATTTGGCTTTTTTACCCAGATGATGAAAAGATGAGGGCAATGATTCTATTTTTACTTCCATTGTTCTCTGTAACTACATTGCCCTAAACATGGGAAGTGTTCAGTCATGCAGCGGAAGGCTTGAAGGGGGACCTAAGGTGTTGGGTACGTGGTAGAAGGGATGCCAATTCGGGTGCAGGTTGAATTAGATGGTCTCTGAAGTCCTTCTATCCAATATGTCATGAATTAATAAATTCCAAATGCTCAATCAAATAAGAGGCTGTATAAGGGAACAAAGAAAAGGAGGAAGGTGGACAGTTAGGGCCTAATATGTATCTTTTTTTATCCTGAAAGAAATTCCTGCCTCATTTGACTTTCTGCAATGAATCAGTGTCTCTCTCCTGAACAACTGAAGTTATACTTTGACACAAAATGGTCTTCTTGTTGGACAGATGCTCTGGCTTAATTGGATAGGATGTATTTGTTATACAAGAAGCAGCAATAAACTACAAATCCAAACATCAAAAATTGTCTTGTTTTACCCTCCTCTTGAGAATCATAACCCTCTTTTTATTTATCTGCTCATTTAGCTTTGGCTCTCCTCCATTCTACCGTATCTCAAAACATCTCTTCCATTCTTAGCAGCCCTCCTCAAACTTCAAATTCTGACATCATGTGACTTTACTTCAAGAATTGAGACTGAATAACTGAGAGATTGGGGCAATTAAAGTTCCCTCACTGAAAATCGTCTCCTTAAACTATTTATAAGATCTAGACCTGGAAGATCTTCAGAGACCACCTAATCCAAACCTTTTATTTTTACAACTAAGACAACTAAGTCCCCAAATGGTTAACTTACTTGCCCAAGGTCACAGAGTTTCCCTATCTTTTCATTCCAAATCCAGGGCTCTTTGCACTACTACATACTTCCTGATCCAATGTGCAGCACTCAGAACAGTACCTGGCACACAGCAGGCACGACTGACCGAGGGATGGAAATATCCTAAAGCTTTTATTCTTTCTATATATTATATATCATTCCTATGTTACTTCCCTTTTAATTTTTACCATTATTTTTTTCAATATTTACTTCCATAAGTTTTAAATTTTCTCCCCTTCTCTCCCCACTTCCTTCCCAAGATGGTATGCAATCTGATATGGACTCTACACATACATTCCTGAACACATTTTCTTGTTAGTCGTTGCATAGAAGAATTATAATGAATGGGAGAAACTATGAGAAAAACAAAACATAACAAAAGAGAAAATAGTCTGCTTCATTCTGTGTTCAGACTCTGTAGTTCTTTCCCTGGAAGTGGATGGCATTTTGCATCATGAGTCCTTTGGACTTGTTTTAAGTCCTTGCACTGTTAAGAAGGGCTAAGTCTATGAAAATCAGTTCTCACACACTGTGGCTGTTACTGTGCATAATGTTCTCCTGGTTCTGCTCACTTCACTCAAGATCAGTTCAAATAAGTCTTTCTAGATTTTTGTGAAGTCTGCCTGTTCATCATTTCTTATGGCACAATAGCATTCCATTACATTCATATACCACAATTTGTTCAACCATTCCCCAAATGATGGGCATCTCCTCAATTTCCAGTTCTTGGCCACCACAAAAAAGAGCTACTATAAATATTTTGTACATGCGATTTGTACATGCCATTTGTATGATCTCTTTGGGATACAGCCCTAGAAGTTATATTGCTAGGTCAAGGAGGAGGCACATATTTACAGACCTTTGGATATAGTTCCAAACTGCACTTGAGAATGGTTGGTTTAGCTCACAGCTCCACCAGCAATGAATTAGTGTTCCAACTCTCCCACATCTTTTCCAACATTTATCATTTTTCTGTTTTGTCATGTTAGTCAATCTGATAGGTGTGATGTGGTACCTCAGAGTTGTTTTGATTTGCATCTCTCTAATTGATAGGGGTTTAGAACATTGTTTTTCTAATCACTACAAAAAGCTTTAATTTCTTCCTCTGAAAACTGCCTGTTCATATCCTTTGATATAAACATATACTTTGATATGATATTTATTAACTAGGGCATGGCTTGAATTCTTATAAATTTGACTCACTTCTCTATTTTAAAAATGAGGCCTTTATCAGACATTAGTTGCAAAAATTCTTTTCCAGTTTTCTGTTTCCCTCCTAATCTTGGTTGCATTGGGTTTGTTTGTGCAAAAACTTTTCAATTTAATGTAATCAAAATTATCCATCTTACATTTCATGTTTTCTATCACTTATTTGGTCATAAATTTCTCCATTCTTCATAAATCTAACAAATAAACTATTTTCTTGCTCCCTCTAATTTGTTTATACTATCAGCCTTTATACCTAGATCATGTGCTCATTTGGACTTTATTTTGGAATACCATATCAGGCATTGGTCTATGCCCAGTTACTGCCACACTATTTTCCAGTTTTCCCAGCAGTTTTTGTCAAACAGTGAGTTATTTCCACAAGTGGAGGTCCTTGGGTTTATCAAACAGTAGATTGCTATAGTCATTGACTATTGTGTCTTGTGTATCTAACATATTCCACTCATCTAGCCCTCTATTTCTTAGCCAGTACCAAGTGGTTTTGATGATTGCTGCTTTATAATACAATTTAAGATATGGTATGGCTTCCCTACCATGTCTTTTAACTAATTCCCTTGAAATTCTGGACCTTTTGTTCTTCCAGATGAATAATTTGTTATTTTTTCTAGGACTATAAGATAATTTTTGGTAGTTTGATTGTATGGCACTGAATAAGTAAATTAACTTAGGTAGAATTGTCATTTTTATTATATTAGCTCAGACTACCCACGAGCAGCTGATTATTTAAATAGGACTTTTTTGGGTGTGAAAAGTGCTTTGTAATTGTGTTCATACAGTCCCTAGGCCCTATGTTACTTTCTAGACTCTTCCCTTCATTCTTCACAACATAAGTCTTTACTTGAAAAGAATAGCTATTTTTTTATCATAGCCTATAAAGTTATCATAATTTATAAGTGGAGAAATAAAAACCATCATTCTCCCAAATTCTCTTACAGCCAAAGACAAGAGATTACAAACAACTAATAAGTGAATTTGTGCCAAAAAAAATGTAGAGTCAGAAACACGAATGAATTACTAGCAGCAAGAATTATCCATCACTGGCCCTGGACACTACAAGTACTCCCAGTACCTTACGTAAGTGGAGCTATCACTCATGTAATGCAGTTAGCCCAAATAGGAATCCACAGGGCTCTCCCTGGGCCGCTGGAATAACAAGTAACTGGATCAGGGAATCAGAATTGGGACAAATCCAACAAAGCCTAAAATGAACTTTGAATTAGTCTTTAAGTCGCTGCTACTCCCAGATGTTTCATTTCTGGATCGAAGAATTAAACCTCTCTCTTCAAGAAGAGCTAATCTCTAGAGTTTCAACATAGACAGCTCCATTGTAGAAAATATAGACTATTCCTTCACTTCAAAACAAATACAGTTTTTGAGCTAATCTTCCTTTTCATGAACTAATTAATAACAACAACAAAATTTAGTGCCAATCTGTGGGCAAGCACAAGCACAAAAGCTAGATAGTGTATGCCTGCAATAAGCTTACTTTCTATTGGGGGTGGGTGAAACACAATGTGTTAAGAGATAAGTAAAAATAGGATACATAAAAGTAAATACAAAATAATGGGCAGTATTAACAACTGGGGGCTCATTAAAGCAGGGATGAGGGATAAGGGATCCCTTATGCAGGCAGGGATACCTCACGGAACTAGAGATAACACGGAATGAAAGTGAACAGAAAAAGAATTTCAGATATGGTGGATAGCCTGAGCAAAGGGAAGGAAAAGAGAATTTCATGAGTACTGGGTTCTAAAATTAGGCTGGTTTGGTGGGAGTATAGAAGTATGTGACCAGTTTATAAATGGTTTCAAATGCCAATATAGAGGGAAAATCGAGCCACTCAAGTTCCTTACACATGAGGATGGCATCACTGGATATGTGCTTTAGGAATATAACTTTGGCAGCTATATAGACATCAATGGCTGAATTCAGGAAAGCCAATTAGGTGGCTACATGTGACATAATCCAAGCAAGAGATGATGAAGGCCTCAACTAGGGTGGTTGTGGTATAAGTGAGGAATGCCAAGCCAGCGGAAACAAAACTTGGCCACTGATTGGATGTCAGGAGTGAGAGAGTGAAAAGTTAAAGACAACTCTGAGGTTGCCAACCTGAGTGAATATAACAATGGTGGTGCCCCTAAAGAAATAAGAAAGTTACCAGGAAGGATAACTTGGGGCAGAGGGGGCATAAAGACAAGGAGTTCTGCTTTCAGCATACTGATTTAAAATGCAAATGAGACCAACAGGAAGTAAGTGATGTAGGATTAGAGATCAAGAAAGAAAGAACAGCTGCTTATATTGATTTGGAAATCATCTGCATAGAGAAGACAGTTAAATCTCTGGGTGGCAATAAATCTTCGCTTATTGTCCCCCCCCAAAAAAAAACAAAAGAGAGAAGGTCCTAAGAGACATCTCTATATGCTAGGCAATTAAAAGACACTGGAGAGATAAAGGCAAAAAGTTCACATCCTAATAGGGGACGCAACATGTAAATAAAGAACTTCATACAAGACAAACAAAAGAGACAAGTTAATCTCTGAGGAAGGCATTAACTCGCGGAGGAAGGTAGGATAAGTTGAATCTTGAAGGAAGCCAGTAAAACTAAGAGTCAGAAATAAGGCAAGAGAGCATTACTAACACCAGGAATAGACAGTACAATGGCACCAAATAAGGAACTAGCACGTCACATGCAAGGGACGGTATATGGGCCAGCTAGTTAGATTATAGAGGACATGAAAGGGAGAAAAGAATAAGAACACTGAAAAGGGAGAAAAGAGTACAAGCTGTAAAAGGCTTTAAATACCTGACAAAGGCCATTATATTGCATCCTAGAGCTAAGAAAAAGTTGCTGTGGCCTTGATCAATCCAGGGCAACAGTGTGGCGGGCCACAGAAAAAGCCTGGGAGTAGGATCTCATCCTGGCTCTTGGGAAAGCCATCTAACTTAACATGAAGAGGTTGGACAACATGACATGTAAAGTTCCTTCCAGCCCTGAAATCCTATGACTCAAAACTCTGATCGAGAATTCTTAGAAGTCACCATTATGACTTAGATAAAAACAAACAAAAGCTAAAGTCAATCTGCAGCCCCCAAAATAAAACAGAAATATCTTTATAGTCCTTTAAGATGGAATTTCCATTTTACACAGTATAATCAATATTATCAAGACTAGTCTTTGGTAAGAGATCTTTAACAAGTAAATTTAGGTAAGATGGACGAATCAAAATCATAATTTTTAAGCAGAGTGTAGTGGAGGTCATTTCTCTACCTGGCCTAATTACTATACTAACCACACACGTATAACTTATGTCCTTGCCTGTAGTTTTACTTTTCTACTTAAGCTTCATTTCCCAGGAATTCCCATCACTCAGCCTCTGGCTTTCCCACCAGAGAGAAAGCTGGTATGCACAGCTCCATCCAGCAACTGCCTCCCCTTACAAAGGTTCATCTTCATTTCCTCTTTGAACACTGGTCAAAACCCAAACTGGGAGTCACAGGCTCAGCTCACTGTGGGAACTTGCCTCATTAGGGGGAAAAAAATAAACAAACAGCAATATCTGTATTTTTCCACCTAGCCTTTGAGGGGTACAAAAATTTCTCTCCCTGGAGAAGGAGGTTCAAGTCACTCATCATCTGAATCCTCTCTACTGCTACCACTGTTCACTCTCAGTTGTTTACTGGCAGGCCTTACTACACTCCCAGTAATTAGGAATTCTGGGACCAAGGGAAATTAAAGGGCTATCCAGACTACTGTTTCAGGGCTAGCAGTAATGCAGTACTCATCCCTGAGAGGGCTCCTGGTTGACCAATATTCCTACCTATTGCTACAATAAAACTCCCTTCTTTCCCTAAAAATGCCCCAGTAACACAGGCCTGTAAGTTTTGAAGTATTTGAGTACTGGAGCAAAGAAACAGAATAGTGATTTTATATAGTCATTTTCCTGCACCTTGTGATTCAAACCAGAGCACTCATCATCTGGAGCATCACCAAGCTAACACATGGTGACCATCTCATCTGTCCGGAGCTCAGCCTAGAACAATGAAGTAAACAATGAGAAAAGGGTCTTGTGATAGGCAAAAAAAGATATCACAAGTTCCCTAAGGTTCTTTTCCTCATTGAATCCCCTGGCACTTTATGGTACTCCCATGTGTTTACCATATTCCAATATTTATTCTATTTACCCATGTGTATATCTAATCATTGACAACGAGATTCTATATTCATTGACAGCTGGGCCTGTATTTTATATCTAACTTTCACTGTGATTGTACACATTAGGCACTTAATGTCTGTTGAATGAATGACTGCTCAAAAATTCACATACTTTTTCCATCTGATAGTTTCAGAACTCTCATTTAAAACATATGTTTTCTCATTTTACATACTGTTAACAATTATTTAGCCTTTAAGACCACAACACAGTTTCAAAGCAGCAGATTAGAAAAGAGAGTTCTACATGCTGGCATTCTGAGAACAGCAAGAAACCACAGCCAACAGTAAGAGTGACACAGAATAACTCTGGAAAATAGGAAAGAGTACCTTGATTTAGAGCTGAAAAGAACAAGTCATGAAAGCCAAGCTCTTCATTTTATAGACAACTAAACTGAGACCCACAAAAGCAAGGCTGAATAGTAATAAAGGCCAAGTATACATTAAAAAAAGAAAACCGACCCTAGTGTAGGCTGTAAAGGATCAATGCATCACAGTATAACCGTTGATATGAAAATGATGACCCTAGGAAATCCAGAAATGGTTCAATTACCCCCTCTTTTTTTTAAAGGGAGACCTGTGATATATTTTAGGACTATCTTCACCCATAATAGTTAAAATTAAAATAGATAGATAAGACCTTAAAGGATAAGCCATCTATTACCTGGAAAACAACTATCCTGAACAACTTATTTCCCAAGTATTACAAAATGGGTTTGTACTCGTTTACACCTAATGTAAAGCATAGGTTCTTGGATGAATCAAGTTCTGCAACAAAAGAGAAGAATCCATGATAAAGACCTTGTGATTAACTGACAGGCAGTAGATTTAAACTCAGGAAACAAATAGGCTTTTGCCACTCTTGGCAGAACCTCTGATACACTATTATTTCATCCTGTTACATTTTTTTGTTTCATCCTGATGTATTTGGTTTCTTGAGAGAAGTAATACATGACTTGACATTATTTCAGGATTTCTGATGTGTGAGTAGGTGGGCAGTAGGTGGATGTGATGATTAAGAGTTAAACTCTGTTAAGAGTTCTTGAGAGCTATAGAAGGTTAAGCCTTCCCCTGCACAGGAAGGCAATAAAGATGACAAAATGAAGGAGAAGAGGCAAAAATGAGCACCTCATTTGACTTGGAGTAACAGCCTAATCTAAGAGATCTCTCTGAATTACATCTTTTTTTTCTCTTCTTACATACAGTGACTGGAATGGGAAAAGAAGATTGCTAGAAAATAGAGTAAAAAGTAATATGACAGTCATATTTAAAGAAAATGGCAACTTAGCCAAAGTTCCTAAAGCAAATAATGGCCTGGGTTCATAGCCTAGATCTAATATTTACTATCCATGTGACCCTGAGCAAATAAATTCACTGCTCTGACACTCACAATGCTTGGAACATATTAGTAAGTTAATAAACATTTGCAGATTACCTACAAAAAATGATTTAAAAAAAAACAATGGCACATCGAGTTGTGGAGAAAGTACACTGTAAATATTTCTAAGTAAATTTTATTTTTGTAATCTAAGTATGGGTGATTATCATCATCGATTTATTGTGTGGATGCCTTAAGTATCAACCAACTGCAATGTTAAAACTTCAAGCATTACAGTAGGATCTCAATCGTTTTCAAGTCTAACAACTTGTCAAGTAGTAACTTACTAATTGTTCAAGTGAATCTCAAGGAAACATTTAACAAACCCCCACTCCTGACAAAAACAAATAAACAAAAAACATACTTTTAACATTCAACCAAGTTAGAATTATATGATTTAAAAACAAACAAACAGAGCATTTCTTTGGAACGGAATACTATTTTGAATAAATTGATGCCTGCCAAAATAGTTTTTATTGAGAAATTTCATTTAGTTTAAATTGAACACCATCATCACTAAAGAAATCTATCCCTCAATAAACAACAACAAAAGCCTATAAAAAGCACAGATCCAGTACCCAGGGTCTAAGTGTCCATGTTCATGCATAAATCTGAAAGAACCATTCAAACCTACAGTGCCATGCTAATCCAAAAAGAAATACAGCTATTTTAATACTGATGCAAAATGTAATTACAGTTGTATTTACCTGAAAAAAATGACATAAAGGAATTTTGTGCTTTTTAAAGTTGGGGGAGGGAGTGATCTGCTTTCTCTGTTCAATAAATTATCAAGGGAGGTAGATTTGAATGAAACTGAAACTCCCCCAGGTAGATCCAAAGCTCTGAAGCCCTTTATCTGTCTCAGCCTACATTAGCCCAGGTCTCTGAACGGTGGCACTGCACGAGAGGCAGGGTTGTGCCTGAGCAGGCAAGAACAAAAGAGCTGTTAGGGGAATTTGGAAGCTCTTCCTGATCAACATTAAGATATTAGTCATTTTCTTTACTGGCTGGTGTTCCTGGCTACACATCCAAGTATTTCTAAAATTTTAAATCATTTGTTTTCAAAGATTTTCATCCTTCTGCCTTTATTCTTTTCTCATATTAAATTACATACTTATAGTCTGACTGGTACACCAGGTATTTCTGAGAAAGAGTGACAGAGCAGATTTTGGAAACAAACTAATTCTAACTATAATCTTGAGACAGTCACATCCCTTTTCAGTACAAGAGAAGAGAGGATGGTAGAAAAAAGGCAAAGTTGCCAGCCTTTAAAAAGTGGATCAAGGACCATAAAACAAAAGATGGTCCTAGTACTCACCTTTAGGTGCAATGAGATCTAGTGTTTTTCATATGTCCAATCAAACATCTTGGTCAGTGCTGTAAGGACACTAGATACTTTAATAGTCTATAAAGTCAGCAACATGAACTTCATAGAAATAGACCATGACCTGGCAGAAAGTACAATGGATCTGGGATCAGAAGTCCTGGGCTTAAAATTCTGGGATTGTGGGCAAGTCATAACCTCTCGGACACTCAGTTTCACTTTGGTCTGCATCAGTTCACATAAGTACTTTCATGCTTTTCTAATATTCTCATACTCATTTTCTCACATCACAGTACAATTCCACTGGATTCTTGTTCCACAACTTGATTGGCCACTTCTCAATGAGTAGACATCTATTTTGTTTCCAACTCTTTGTTAATACAAAAATTGTTTCAGTCAATATTTTTGTCTTCATGGGATGTTCCTTTCTATCTTTGAATTTTGTGGAATGGATGGTCAGCAGTAGGATCGCTAGGCAAAAGAATATAGACATTTTGGTCCTTTATTTTACATAATTCTCCAGAATGAGCCAATTTCAAATCTACCAATAGTTCTTGTTCTTCTAGAGTTTCTCCAACATTTCTATCTTTTATCACCATCTCCAGTTTTCTAGGCATAAGGTGAACTTTGGAGATTTGACTTGTAATTCTCTTCTGCCTGGTATTTTAAAGCAGTTTTGTATGGCTGTACTTTTGATAACTGTTTATTTCTTTTGACTACTTATACATTTGAGCAGGCCATATTGCGTCAGTTCCCTTATGCATCCAGGGTGTCAGGTCCTTAGCTGCTGCAAATACTTTTTCCTAATCAATAGTTTCCCTTCTTATCCTTGTTGTATTCATTTAGTTAGTGCTAAAGTTTTTAAAATTAATTTAAAGAAATTATTTTCTTTTGATATTACCTCTCTTTTGTGGATTAAGGCTCTCCCTTGAATCGTAACTCAGAAAGGTATCTCATCTTATACTCTTCAATTTTTTCAAGACCACTCATATTTAAGTCACATAACCACTTTCAGCTAGGAATGTGGTTAAGATGTTGGTCTCCAACTAATTTCAGGCAAACTTCTTCCCAGCTGTCCCAATAGCTTTTGTCCAATGGGCTCAAAGTGAATGGCCTAGGGACACAAAAAACTTAAACAGTCCCTTCCCTCAAAGAGCTTATAGTCTACTTGGGGGAAGAGGCACATGTGTCCAGAATTGGGGGAACTAGAAAGCAAGGACAACTGAGGCAATAAGGGAAAATTTCATGACACCTGAGCAAAATGTGACCTACAGGCGGTGATAAAGAGAGAGAGCATTCCACATATCAGAGATGGTTTGTATAAACGTACAAAAAGAGGAAAATGAAATAATCAACTTCAGGAACAATTAATAGTCCATTTGGCTACAATGTAGAATTCACAAAGGGAAGTAATACTAAGTAAGTCTAAAAACATGTGTGGCAGTCAGACTCTGGGGAGTTTAAGATGTTAGGCAAAGGAGTTTTCATTTTATCCCATAGGCAATAAGGAGTTAATGACCTTTTTTGAGCAAGGCAATCACATGGTTAGAGCTATCTCAGGATCATTGATTGTAAGATCCTAGATCTAGTACAATCCACCCATTTTTCAAATGATCAAACTGAGGCCCAGAGAGGTGCGGTCACACAGATATAAGTGGCAGGGTCAGAATTCGAACTTGAGTCCAATGATGCCAGGTTCAGTTTCCTTACCACTGCAATACTCTGTCTCACATTTTAGTAAGATTTAGCAAGATTACCTTGGCAGATGAGTAGAGGAGAGATCGGAGAGAGACCATTACAATGGGCTAGGTAAGAAGTCATGAGGACTCAAATTAAGGTTCTGGTTTTGTGAGTGATGGAAAAAGGGTAGACATAAGAGGTGTTGAGGAGACAAAATTAATACTTTACCAATTGATTAGACTCTACGCGTTAGAGAGAGGAAAAAGTGAAGCAGAGGTTACAAATCCAGGATAATGGGATGATAGTAGCTCAGCAGGTGAATATTATAAGAATTATTTGGAAGCAGAGGACCCTGGAAAGAAAAAGGCCCTGACCACATTTCCCATCCTTCCTCCACGCTCACAGTATTGCATAACAAATGCCTGGTACCGCAAGGGTGATGATGGAAGAACAGAAGCATAATGGTCCTCCCAAATTAGCTTCACTAAATTCACGTTAACAAAGTTGCTAAGATGAAGTTACTTTAAGATGAAGGACAACACAATTCCTACCCTCAGGGAGATTATAGTCCAGTAGGAGGGGTTTAAGACGTGTACGGAAAGGCATAACACTAGTTAGAATGTGATAAGGACGGAGAATTTCAGGGTGGGGTGATTATTTCTAGGTAGGGAGAAGCCGGATGTGATGGAAGGGCTGGCTCCTTAGCTGGGCCTTGAAGGACACAAAGTATTTCAATAATACAATTTGGAGGGAATACTTTCAAGGCCTGGAAGGTAGTCTACACAAATGTAAAGAGGAGGGTGAAGACAAGACAATATGAGGGCACAGGGTGTCTTTTCACTATGTGAAAATAGTCAAAGAATGTAAATGCTATCGTAATAATACAGGTGAGAAAGAATAAGGGTTTCCAGGGTGACAGGAATGTGAGTAGAGAGGAGGAATGGGATAGAGATACTGCAGAAATGGAATTCCCAAGATCTGGCAATTGATTTGATACAAGTCAGGGATAAGAAAGAATCATTGAAGTGGTAGAAACAACAGAAACAGTCTATCTGGAAGGAAGAAAAGGCTTGAGAGGATGGTAGATGATTAATTCAGCTTTGAGAATGTTGAATTTGAAATGCTGATAAGACACAGATCTAGTAGCATTTGGAAACATGGAAATTAGGAAAGGGGGAGGGTTTAGGGGAAAAGACAACGAGTTAAGTTTTAGCTATGCTGAGTTTAAGATGTCCACTGGACATTCAGTAATGAGATGTCTGAAAGGCAGAATGGATGTCATCAGAGAGGTTGGGGCAGGATTGGTAGATGAGAGAATCACTGACATAAAGATGATAATTAAATCCATGGGAGCTCATGAGATCACCAAGTAATTCAGAGGAAAGAGAAAAGAAGGCCCAGGACAGAACCCTGTGGGAACACAGGGATTCCCTATCACAGTGGGTTAGAGGGAATGATCTGGAATGGTGATCCAGCAAAGGAAACTGAGAAGTAGTCAGAGAGGAGGGGAGCCAAGAGAGAGTGGCCTCCCTAAAATGGGAGGATCAAGGAGAAAAGGGTGATCCATAGAGTCAAAGCCTGAAGAAAAGTGGAGGAGAATAAAGCCTGAAAGATGCCACAGAAATAAATGTCTCTTTGAGAAAATACAGCTTAGAGTACTATATTAAAATAAAAGATATTGTTGTAACATCTGTGCGAAATAAAATTCCATTGCTTTGGGCACATAAGAAAAGGTAAGGCATGCCCCATTTGTAAAGGTGAATTTTCATTCAGTCAAATGACTGAATTCAATCAGTCAATGACTGGCTAGAAAAAAGATGTTAACCGATCTACCCCATGATGAGACTAATTCCTTGCTGTCTATTACTCTCATTAATTTATCAATTGCAATCATGCCTCATAATTTTAAATAATTGTGTTGATTAAACTCACAATTTACAAAGTACTAAGCAGATAATTACAAAATAAAACCATAAAATATTAAGATTATGTATGATATTGCTTGCCTTCTCAGTGGATGGAGGAGGTGGTGGGAGGGAAGGAGAAAATTTGGAATTCAAAATTTAAAAAGTGTTTAAAATAAATAATTAAGAAAAACTTTAAATTATGTAGAGAGGAAAATACCCACCCCATTAAAATTCTATACAATTCTTAACTGTCATTATGAAGTGCTTTGCATAAGTATGTATGTAATTAATGTTTGTTCAATTGGATTAAACTGAATGAGGAATTATGAGCTTCTTTATGAGATGTTACAATACTAGTATACAGAAAACTCTTATTAGAAAGAATTTCCACTTAACAATGAGGAACTAGATATATCCACCAACTTAAAGAACTTAGTGAGCAAAGTGATGACTCATGAGAAAGCAGAAGGAAGTCCAAGAAATAAAAAAGAAATAAGAATAATGAGATTCCAAATGATGTCAATGATAAGCACTTAAGAGTAAGTAGGAAGGCACAGTTCTCTACAGTGGCCACCAATTAAGGCAGTGAAATTGTCATTTGAAATCAAGGATATGATTGGAAATATAAGACTAAAGGGTGTACATACCCATTATTATGAATGACCTACATTTAATATATGGGGTACTTTTTTATTTTTGTTTGGGGGACAATGGAGGGTAAGTGACTTGCCTAGGTCACACAGCTGGCATGTGGCTGAAGCCTAATTTGAACTCAGGTCCTCCTGACTCCAAAGCCAGTGTTCTATTTACTGCACCATCAAGCTCCCTCAGTATGTGTATATGTATGTATGTGTGTGTGTATGTGTGTGTATGTGTGTGTATAAAATTTGAAGAAAATATAAATAGTTTTCTACCCAATTTGGATGTTTCTTCTCATAGGTCTATAATTTCAACAAATTATTTGCCCTGCAGAATCTCAATAAAAAACAACTACAATGAAAGAAAATGAAAAAATAATAATGAAAACTGAAGTGAATGAAGCAATATTAAAAAAAAAAAATTAGGATCCATATAAATCACTTTTCCTTAAAATAAGCTTGCAATTAAACAGGAATAAAAGAACTGATTATCCCACTAAGTTGGTCACCAATCAGGAACAGAAGGCCACCAGAATGCCTAAGGAAGGGTGAATCAGATCAGATCAGAAAAATGGAGTGGGTTACATCTTTCATGAAGATTAACAGCATTGTAACTGGGCCCCTGGGTAGCCTGTGCACTTCTAGTCTGGGCAAGATAAGCTCCAATGAATAAAGGATTAAAGGAGTGGAGAGATAGATGTATGTATGTATGTATGTATATATGTATGGATGTATGGATGTGTGTATGGATGGATGGATGGATGGATAGACAGAGAGATAGATAGACGGATAGACAGATGGATAGATAGATAGAATTATAAGTAGACTGTTGTCTACTTCATTAGAGTACCAGGAGGTAGAAAGCGCTTAAGTAACAAATTAGTTATCTTAAATATTAGATGAGCAAGTGTTGGACAACTCTAAACCATACAATAAAATATATGCTTTATGCATTACATTTTCAAAAAAGATACACATTTTTGGACCTACAGCAGGCAGTCTCCATACTAGTCTGAAGGTGTTTCTATAAGACATAGTTCTTGCACTTTCATAATGTTTCCTGAAGACTTCAATTTTGCCATGATAGTCATAGCTCTTGCTATAAATATGCCTAGAATTCCTCCCATCTAAGGTACTATCATCACATTGATTCATCACAGAGTATGTAGGGGGAATGGTGATGAATAAAAATGCTTTTCTGGACATTAGCAACAAATTCTGGACAAGAATGGTTTGCAACTTCTAACTAGACCAAACTGCATTCATTCTTGAAAACATTTACTGAGGATAAATGTCCACTTTATACCTTGATTGACTTCTCTATTACAAAGTCAAAACAAATTACTTTGCAAAACCCACCTGCCAGTGTGGAAGCAAAGCCTCCATTCACTACTGCTTTGTCCTTTTAAAACCTAAATCCACAAGAATGAAACGGAAAGATTAAAATCCAGGAGGAAAAAAATTAGCCAATACTTTCATGTCAATGAGCCCTTACCCTAGTGGTGACAACATGACAATGTGGTTACAGAAATAACTAAGCAGTAGGAAAGCAGAGTCACATTCTTATGCAGGCCAAACATTTTCATCATACAGTGGGAGCAATGAAATTGTCACATCCCTCACTTGGATAGCATACAACAGCAGTTAAAAGTGTCCATTAAAATTATAACCCAAGACAAACTATTTAAGGAACTTCGAAGTTATGTAGGATAGACACACACACACACACACACACACACACACACACACACACACACACACTGAAATTCCCTCCCCTTCTCTGTCCCTAAATTAGCATCATTAACCCACGAGCCACTAATAAAAAATTGACAAGTTGCTTTAGACAACTGTAAAACTTCCCTGGAGACCACAAAAAAAAATTTACACTGGATCGAATCACACCTGATTTACTACTGGAAACGAGTGTTCTTTCTTAGAAATCACAACAATAATCACATCCTTAAAAGTTATTAAGTATTTTACATACTCTATCTCATTTAGTACCACAAAATCGGTAATACATATAACAGACGAGGAACCTGAGTCTTGGCTGGACAAATCAAGTGACTCATTCAAGATGACATAACTAATAAAGATCAGAGGTAATATGAAATAATTCTGAATTCTGACTCTGACAATAATATGCTTCTTATTATATACTCCTTCTATAATACTCCTTAATGCTTTTCATATCAGATAGAGATGTCAACAGGGTTGAACATTTTTAATAAAGATGCCCCTGAGAAAACAGAACTATTGAGGGGGGCGAGATAGGATGGAGGTAAATACAGTTAGTCTTACACAACATGACTGTTATGGAGGTGTTCTGCATAACTACACATGTATAGCCTATGTTGAACTGCTTGCATTCTCAATCAAGATAAATGGGGAGGGAAGAAGGGAGAGAATTTGGAACTCAAAGTTTTAAAAACAAATGCTAAAAATTTGTTTTCACATGCAACTGGGAAATGAGATACACAGGAAATGGAGTATAATAATCTATCTTGCCCTTCAAGAAAGTAAAGGGGAAGGGGATAGGAGGGGGGGTGATGAAAGAAAGGGAGGAAAGACTGGGGGAAGGGGTAACCAGAATGCATGCCATCTCAAGGTAGGAGGGGGAGGGAAAAGATGGGGAGGAAATTTGGAACTGAAAATTTTGTGGAAACACAATGTTGAAAACAGTAAACAAACAAACAATTAAAAAAATTTTAAAAAATAAAGATGCCCCTGAATTTATATAATATCTGTACTCCTGAAAAAATTGCATGCACTTAATTTTTATAAACAGAATAGTAATTTAAATGTACCGAGGTTTGCTATTTATGAAAAGCATATGGAAAATGCTTCCACAAAATCATTTTGCGTAGTGAAGAATAATCCTCTGATTTGTTTCATAATTCTGCATGTTTTTACCTAGGAATTTTCTTGAAAGTTTCAGGTATACCTATTATTTTTGTAGCAATGCCAGAAATTCAGTTTTATTTGTTAGGCATAAAGAATCATTTCAGAGTATCTGAAGATAATTCTATAAACAAAGAAATTACCGAGGCTTTTTTGTTGTTCCTAGAATGCAGTCCAAAATACAGGCACAGACACAGGTGTTTGAAACTTCTGGAACGATAAGGTTTGGGTTAGTAGGATTTCCAGAGGATACCGTCATAAAAGGGATGAGACAAATTTCTGTTTTCACCAAAGAGGGGAGAGCCCTGATAATTAATATGCTATAAGTATGATGTCCTTTATTACATCACTGAGAACAATCCACAAAATTTGCTAACAAGTAAGTAAGCCAGTGGGGGAAAAATTATAGGCTTAACATCTTTGTCGGAAAAGAGTTTTACTAAAAATATGACATAGTGAATGAGCATTTCAGATGTGGAATAACATCTCATGAACAATGGGAAGTGTTAATTTAACTTCACCATTATCAGCTGTACACACTACAGATTCACCATCCAAAGCTTGTATTTCCATTCTGATTGCTCTGTAAATCAGACTCAAGATCACTCTGGAGAGAGTTTAGTTTCATTACAAGGATGTAAGTGAAGGGGGGCTATTCAAGAGAGGTGTGTTAGCTACCCTATCACAAAACACTGCCCTTGAGATGACTAAAAACAGTTAAACTGAGTACTAGCTGTAATGCTAAGTAAAAAGATCAACAAAAATGCATTTTTGATGATGCATTGTACACAACTGGGTATGACATTTTAATAGAGGAAAATAAATTCACTCATCATCTGTGAAAATACTGTATAAATGTAAAGTTAAGAGGGAGAGAACTCAATTCAATTGTTATATACAAGAAACTGCCTTAAGCCCTAAAGACAAAAGCAGTCCCTACCTTCAGGGAGAGTTCATATGTTTACAAATAAATATGAAGTAATATAACTTATTTTTAAGGGAAAGGGTGCTAGTAACTCTGGTGGCGGGGAGCAAGACCTCTAGTAGGAGGCAGCACCTAAGTTGTGTGCTTTAAAGTTACAGATTGTAGGGAAGGAGTGAATTGGAGATGGAAGATGACCGATGCCAGGGCACAGGAATTTAGAGCAAGGGAAGAGCTAGCAGGCCAGAAATGTGTCCGTATAACCAAAGGCCAATTCAAGCGGCCAGATTCTGAATTCCAGATTTTAAAATGAAATTGTCTCAAATTGGCCTTGTATGATGGTACTTGTAACCATTAAAAAATCCAAACATCACAAGCTCAACATATCATTGCGTAAGTACTAAGTCGGAATGTTTGCCATTCCCTATAACCTCTTGCAAGTCTCTTAATGTCTGTGCCTTCCTTTGCTAATAAGTATACATATTGTAGATGTATAGATATAAGTATATGTATATATGTATGTGTACATGTGTGTATGTGAAATACTGAATCAAGAAGCAGTACAGTATAATTGCCATTAGCACATTCTTATTTTTAAAAGTTATTTTTTCTTCTAAAATAATATTTCATCTTTCCCTCAATTACATGTTAAAACAATTTTTTTAACATTTTTAAAAAGTTTTGAGTTCCAAATTCTCTCCCTCTATCCCTCCTTCCCTCTTCCCCCTTCCCTGAGACAGTTAACAATCTGATATATTTTCCACTCTTCTTCTAACGAAACACCACAATCACTGCAAACGTAAAACGGCTTCACACTAAAGGATCATTTTGAATTTTTAGCTTTTTTTCTGAATTGCCACAGTTAAAAAACTCATCACAACGAGACCAGACTCCAAGGGAAGCATCTAGGCTAGTCTTCGTAGAGAAGTCTCTCTGGAATTGTACTCTAAGTGTTTCCAGCTTCATAGACCTGGCCAGAACTTCTGTTCCAGTGACATGGTCTTCAGCAGCTTAGGGTCATCTCCATGCCATGCTACAAAGAGCTGTCAAAGTATAATGTTTGGAGAGGACATACTGATAAAATTAATAATATGAGAGATAGCAGGACACAGTATACAGGAGAGACGTGTCTTCCTGACTTTGAAGCCCGCATTCTGTGTCTCACCTCTGTACCACACTGGCTTTGTGACTCCAAGCAAGTCATTGACTTCTTAGTGCCTGCTGTAGGCCTCCCTCTCTAAGACTGTAAGATGCAGCTGAACAATTATTGATCCTCACTGAGAATTCCCTACGCCGGAAACAACAAACACTTGGCTGCTTGCTGCATTCAGTCGGTAAGCTTCTAAAATGCAGCCCAAACCATATTAAAATGTAACTGGGAAAATTTAACAAAATAAAGTAAAATAAAACATAAGCAATGTTAGCACATGGCTTTCTGAATCAATATTTGGCCAGCAGAGATCTTTATATACAATTTAGTCATCCTCTTCTCTATTCAAAGTTGATGCCTCTACCCTGTATCACTGAAATCCAGACCAAAGCAAACAAATGAAAAAATAACAAAAAATTACTTCTGTGAATTTTTTAATGAAAAAAATAAGAAACGCAAATATTTTTGGTACTCGAAGAACACATTTATGAAATGACAAATGGGAGATAGTCATACTGAAAATTAAATCACTTATTTACAACATGAAGGAAGGTTTTGAAGGTGGGGTCGGGGATAGGGGGAAAAACACAAATGTACTGGCTACCTGGAGGAATACATATATATTTATATACATGTACATTCATATACATATACATATGTATATATATATGTGTGTATATATATATATATATATATATATATATATATATATATATACACACATATATATATACATATATATATGTTTCAGTCACGTCCAATTCTTTGTGGTGTCATTTGCGGTTTTCTTGGTAAAGATACTGGAGTGGTTTGCCATTTCCTTCTCTGGCTCATTTTACAGATGAGCAAACTAAGGAAGACAGGACAAAGTGACTTATCTGTGGTTACATAGTTAGTGTATGACACTGGATTCGAATTCAAGACTTGCTGACTTTAGGCCCAGCACTCTATCCGCTGTGCCACCTAAATGCTCAATATATTCATATATCCTTATATACAAAATGTGTCTGCAAATAAGTGGCCAGATAGATAGCAATAGACTGAAATCAAGAAGACCTGAACAAATGTAGCCTCAGACACTTAACTAGATGTGTGACCCTGAGTGAGTCCCTTAACCTCTGCTTGCCTCAGTTTCCTTATCTATAACTAGGATGGTAATGGCACCTGCCTCCCAGGGTTGCTGTGAGTGTAAAATGAAACAGTATTTGTAAAGCACTGTGTAATCCTTAAAGTGCTCTGTAAATGATAGCTATTATCTGCATATTTATCTCCACAAATATTATACAAATTCATAAATTGAATCAAAAAAGCCAGCTGTGCCACTTCAACTGGCTATCCTAAAAACAAAACTGCAAGAGGAAGTTTTCATTCCCAGTTTAGCTCCATGCTCCCCAAAGTCCGGCTGTGAAATCAGCCCAATAAACACTAAGGTAAAATGAACACTGGTTTACAAAGACCTACAATGAAGCGCATTTTTTCCTATTATACTTAAAATCCAATTTTGAGGACTAAATACCAATTATTCTAAAAAGCCCACTTGGATGTTGCTATGATTTATAATTTTTCCTAGTTTTAACAGGGAAGTATGTAGGCAAAATGAGCCCATACAGGAAACCTCACATTCCAGGCATTCCATCCCAAAGTCCTTAAGTGAATCCACAGAAAGAACAGCTGTCTGTTTCCTTTCAGTTTCCCACAGTAAATGCAATAATCACGATCCAGAAGGTTAAATTCACTCCACATGTAATTATTCTGCGGGAAAACTGGACAGAGGGATTACCCATTCACATGGGTAATTTTAACAGACAAATTTGGAAGGAAGACAGAAGCACCTCTGGATGTTAGTTGTTCATATTACACTTTATTTAAGAATTCAGAACTAGATGGGAACTAGTCCAAGTCCACCTGCTTCTTAGGACAATGAAGAAATCATGACCTAGAGAAGTTAGATGACTTGCTCAAGGTCACACAACAACAGAAGCTTCTTGAGGGAAAGGACTCTCTTTTGCTTCTTTTTGTATCCCTAGTGCTTAATACTGTGCTTGGCACAGAGTAGGAGCTGATTAAATGTTTATCTGATTCCAAATCCCAGGGGCATTCTATCCTACCATGATGCCTCTTAAATACAGTTTCATCTTTGAATTTCAAGAGGAAGAAGCTCCTTTGTCCATCTATACAAATAACTGGTGAAAGAAAAAAAAGAAAGAAAGGTGTCCTTCTACCTACAGAACAGTGTTCTAGCTATGCTGGCCAGAGAGAAAGTCCTAATAGTGGAAAAAAATCAGATTCCTAGAACTCAGGTTCACTCCAGTTATTGGAGGCCTGTAATGATATAATGTTGTAGGTAAAGAGAGCCAGCAGAGCAGTAATAGCTATCATTTACAGAGTGCTTCAAGGTTTGAAAAGGCTTTTCTAGTCTCTCACAACAACACCATATCTGTAAATGTGACTATTTACAGACAGGTAAACCGAGGCAGATCGAGGTCACATGAGGCTAGATTTGGCCTCCAGTCTTGACCCTAAATCCAGTGCTCTGTCTACTGAACAACCCAGCTGCCTCCCTCCCTCCCTGTTCCACTATGTTCCACCTCCCCCCAACACACAAGACCCCATGAAAGTCATAAATCATAACATGCTAGCTTACAGAGTACAATCATCTTCTCTTTCAAACATTTTAGCTGGAGACCTAGAAATACTTGCAACACATGAGCAGTCCCTACCTGTCAAGGAAATGATCCTATTACAAGGTTTCATGCTGCTTTCGATCTCTTACCAAAAGAAGTTATCAGAAAAATGTTTCCTGTTTGCAATCTGGAAGCATTTTGGGGCCGGCAGTGGGGGATGGGGAGGAGAGGAGGATACTGTGGGATAGGATACTGAGAATCAGGGAAAAAACACCAAAGAAAAAGCAAAGCCTGGACAGAATGCCCAGAAGCCCATTCTTTAACCCTTGTTTCAGAAGGAAGAAAAAAGTCCATCATTTGTATTTGTTTTACTCTTGCCCCCCCCCATATATTTCTATCCCACTCACCATCCCCTTGTTCTCCCATCTTTGCCTATGTTTGTTGATTCAGTTTTTAAGGTTCTATATGGACAAACTTCTTTTTTTTTCTTCCTCATCACTGCTTCTTAAATATTTTTGTCCAGTGTCCTAAATGGTCCTTCTACTCATGGCAATGGAATCCCTTTCCCTACTTTATAAATCCAATCACTTGAGGTACACGTGAGGTCATTGCTGCACTGAAGCCAATTTACTGAGGGTTACTTCATCACGATTGAAACCTAAATGTGCAACCTAGTTCTTTAAATGGTTAAGCGTTTATGTAGGGAACATGCAAACAAGCTCTTGGGAAATGCAGCCTATATGCTATAAACACTGTGTCAATTGCTGGGGATACAAAGAAAGGCAAAAATTGTCCCTGCCCTCAAAGAGAGCGCAATCTAAGTCATGGCATGGGAATGGAAGGAAAGGGAAGGGAAGGGGTGTTTTTTTATATAGGGCCAATTATGTTACGGGTACTCTGCTAAGAGCTGTATAAATATTCTCTCATTTTGATCATTAGAATTATCATTATAACAAGAGCAGAGGGGAAACAACATACAGACAACTGTGTATAAACAAGATATATATGCATATGTCACATACAATATGATAAATTAGAGATAACCTCAGAGGGAAGGCAAATTATGAGGGACTGGCAAAGGGTTCATACAAAGAAGAGCTCTTTCAATAAAATCTAAATTCTTAAGGAGAATTACTCCAGTCACCATTTTTATCTTAAATGTCATTATTAATGTTTTACTGAGCTACAAAAGCATGTTTCAATTAAGTACTGAAATCCCCCAGCTTGCACTACCATTAAAGATAGAATGTCCCATATTGTATATTATGTGAGCAACACACAAATGCACAGTTGAAATTGCAAAACGTTATACATACTAATGAAATCTTCAACTTGCTAATTTAGACATTCACCAGTCAAAAAGAATGAAAGTGAAGTTTCTCATTCCAAGGTTACTGCACCCACATGTCACCCACGCTGCATAATAAGATATGCATTTAGAGACCTACCTAGCAATCTAAAATAGTACATGGAATAATGAGGGCAAATTAACCATTATATTTAGGGGGAATACAGGTTGTACAGTGCCTAATAAATCACTTGTCCTCAAATCTGATATAATTATAACAAAGAACGTTCCTATTATCATCTTAAATTATTTCTTACAATGTTCACCTCTTCTGTGCTCTAACTGGGAGACTTCCCTGTATCAAAGACTGAAAACCGGATTGGACTTCAGAAGTTTATCTAGTCTAGTGGTCATCAAGCATCCAGAGACCCCTGTCAAAACTATTTTCCTAACAGCACTAAACCATTTTAATATCTAATACAGTAAATTTAGATAGTTGTTGAAGTCATATAAACAATACCTTCTGCAGCCATCAATTTCTAAGAGAGTAATTCGGTCCTCAGACCAAAAAGTTTGAGAACCACTGACCTATTCTCTAAAGGCTTCTCTTTTTTACAGATGAGGGAAGTGAAATTCTGAAAGGCTAAGTGACTTGTTCATCAGGGTCACACATGTATAAATAGCACAATCAGGATTCAAATACAGGTCCTATGACTACAAATTCAGAAAGAGCAAAAATGATTATGTTATTCAATCACTTACAATTTAAAATATATTATTCTATATGTACATACATTTAGAAATTGTTTTATTTTTGGAGATAACTTTACAGGAAGTAAGAATAACTTGATGTGTACCATATATCCAGCAAGCATTGTGAATATAGGCTGTAAAATTATCTGACCAAAATATATTTTCATTTAAAAGAAGATCCTTAAAGGTGACCAGCAGAATGAGTTCAAAAAGTTTTAATTAATTTTTCGTAAAATGAAACTTTTGGCTTTTTTGGCTAGTCATTCTTGGTTTAGAATGATGTTTTTCCCCAACAACTTCTCAATCGAAATTATATAACCAGAATAATAAATAGACTATTTAGATTGTTGTCCCTTAATCTGGTAGGAAAGGAAAAGCAATGGAATTGGTAAGAAAAAATTTAAATAAAAGACATGACAGCCAAAATTAAAGCCAGAAAGACCAAATTGTTAAAGTAAAACAACTGCCCTAATCAATTACTCAGTGAACCATTACTACTCCATTTCTGAGAATATCTGCCTTTAAAACTTATGTTAAATGGGATTGATAAATTGTAAATATTTTTTATTCCTGAATTCATGCCTTCATTAAGTCATCTCATTTATCTTACTTATTCAATCATTTCTGGATATACCTGATTTTAGCCAAAAGACCAACCGTCTTGTCAGTGGCTGGATGGCTCTCTACAGCCTGGTTATGTCCTTTCTATTTCTTTCACATGAAAACATTTGTATTTTATCTCCAAAGCTTTTCTTCTTTCCTAATTTCTTGGGAACTAGTCTTGTAGCTAAGATCAAAAGTATCAAAATATTTTCATGCAAATAATCAAATAAATACTAGATTGTAGTGTCATTCAAGGCTGGCCTCATTTTGATTTCTCTCAGTACCTTCCCCAGGGTCAAGCACCATATTCTCACTGTTTACAAATAATGTTTGTTGAAAAAAAACAGTCAAGGAAGACTCTTTAAAAAGCACCTAACAATCTCACATTAGATATGTCAAATTTAATAAGGTTGTGTTATTTTCCCGATAAAAGCACAAAAGATTTTTTTAAATGTTCACCTTCACCCTTTTGCTTTAAAAAAAGTCACAACAACTACTATTACATATTTAATTCACCATTAGGATTTAAGTCACAAAACAAGTCTTGCAAATAAACAGTGTACTTCTGTACACTGACCTTTAAACTAACAACATTTTTATTTACTGCCCTTAATAGACCAGTCACCATAGATCGGAGTAGTTGAACATAAAAATTTTAATTTACCTGCTCTCAGCTTCTCCTTTACCAAATTAAAACAAGTTCATACAACTCAAAGTATCAATTTCAACTCAAAAAGACAATGTATGAGCACTACAGGTAAACGAAAATGGAGCAGGGAAGGAAAATAATACTGCTTTTGCCACCTGAGTGACAACATTCGCTAATTCAATTGCTACTTTACTTCCTTCTCTTTCTACTTCCTAATTTTTCCAAGACAAGAATCTAAAACTAAAACATATCCTTTAAAAAAGCCTATCAATATGCCAAATAAAATTTTGATAAATGGTAGCCATGTTGAGCCTCTGGATTATGAATTCTGCTTAACAGAATGTTATAAATAGCATAAACAATAATAATATCTACGAAACTGATTAAGTACAGTATGATTAGGGCAATGAGTATTTGAGTGCTACTATGTGCCTGACACTGGGCAAAATTCAGGGAGCACAAAATATCCCATCTATCCAGGGGTTACTTTTTAATAATCTTAACTACCAAAGATACAGCTGAGAACCAGAGTAAGGGAGGGAAAAAAACAAGTCCTTTAACCAAAATAAAAGCTGAAAAAGTATCCACACTAATGTTGAAGCTCTTTATTCTGTGAGCAGCATCTAAGGCTCTCACTCAGAGCTTACTTTCTCTTACTTTAAAAGTTCTAACCCACTTTGCTGCCTGGCTTCCCAGATTACAGATCAGAAAGATCAAGAGGCTGCTTTAAGCAAGCATATTAAGGAAAAAGATAGACAACACACTGACAGCAAGGGAAGAGAAAGAAAAACTATGCAATTTAGACAGAAGGACTCAATATCATACTTGGTTATGGTTACTTAATAGACATTATTGATTCATTAATACTTAACACACAAAAACACAAAAAACAAAAGACAGAGAATGTTAATGACAAAAGAATCGTCCTAGGATCATAAGATTTAGAGATGAAAAGGCACTTAGAGAGTATCTACTTCAATGACTTTACTTAAAAGATGAAGAAAAAAATGCCCAGAAATTATGAAAGGGCATAATTATACTCAAAAGTTGGCAGCATCCTTCTTACTCCAAAATATTATTTTTGTAATGACAGTTTTGTATGTAAAAAGAAAGAGAGAAAGACAACAGGGAAAGGAGAGGAGAGAGAAAGGAGAGGAACAAAAGGGACAGAAGGAAGAGATGGAAGAGAGAAGAGGTGAGGGGGGTAGAGAGAGAGAAACAGGGAAACAGAGAGATGGGGAAGAGCCGAGGCAGGGGGAGAAACAGGGAGAGGAAAAGAAAGAAAGGGAGAGAGAGGAAAAAAGAGAGAGAGGAGGTGGGGAGGAGAGAGCAGAGTGCTAATTAGTTAAGAGTGTACCTATGTTTTCTACCTCTTTCCTCATGTGGGAAAATAATCACAAATTCAGTATCTACTTTGTAAAGTTACATACAATCAGATTTCAAGTATTCCAGAATTTGGGTTGAGTCCACATTCACTTTATTCTTATATCCCATTTGATTATATCTTAAGACATAATAGTCTCTACATCTTCCTGAAATCCTAGTCTTTTTTTGTCTGCTTTCGGAGGGCAGTCCTACCCTACTTCTGATCATAATAGCAATCATTTCAATTACACCCCCTACAGTGGCATTTCATCAGAACTAAGCTGAGAAGTAACAATGCAGCCTCTGAAGCTGAGACTGACAACCAGAGCGGACAGCTAAGTGGCACAGCACATAGAGTGCCAGGCCTGGGGTCAGGAAGATTCATCCTCAAGGTCAAATCTGGCCTCATACACTGACAAGCTGTGTAACCCTGAACAAGTCACTTACCTGTTTGCCTCAGTTTCCCTATCTGTAAAATGAGCTGGAGATGGAAATGGCAAACCATTCTACTATCTTTGCCAAGAAAATCCCAAATGGGGTCACGAAGGGTCGGGACTGAAATGACTCAACAACAACAAAAATTGACATCATGATATTTTAGCTCATGATTTTTTTTATAAATAATATTTTCTATTTTGTTTTCAGTATCTCATTTTGTTGAGTTCTTTTGCTCCAGTATTTACATAGGGCTTCATGTCTTTAGGGAACGGTCCTGAAATGATTCTCAAGTCCCCCTCCTGAGTTATATTTATTAGTTCAAGGTCCATCATCTTCCTGTGAGAGTTGTTTGGGTTATCTATTTGTCAAGACCTACCTTCTTTTTCTTGAACACATTAAAGCTTATTTCTTACTTTTTTGCATAGCTATGTAACTATATGAGACATTCTTTAAGTTCATTCTCAAGGACTTGGTATCTCATCAACCAGAAGTATCTGTATCACATATGAAATTAAAGATTTCTTTGTGCACTCCCTTTTTCAAAGGTTTTATAAAAATGTTAAATAATACAAGTCTCAGAATGAAATGCTAAGAGTCTACAATTTCAATCACTGCACTATGGAAGCATCAATTTATGCCTAACCATTGCCTATAATCCCTAAACAAAGTACCCTCTTCAAGAAGACTTAAAGACCAGAACTCAAAGGAGCAAATCATATAACTTCAGTTTCCTCATCTGTAAAATGGGGGTGTTGATACCTCGAGTCCTTACTTCTCTTAAATTTTTCTGAAGACTCAAATAACATGTAGGGCACTTTCAAACCTTGAAGCCCTATATAAACATTATTACAGTTGTTAACACCACTTTAAATGAGAGACTCAACGTGGTATAGTAGATAAAAGAACCTACTTCTGAGAGAAGTCTGGCCTTAAGCTCCATATTTGACCCTTACTAGCTATGCGATTTCAAATAAATCACTTAATCTCTCAGTGTTCCAAGCAAATCACTAACACTATAAACTCCATCTGTGTAGGAGAGGGGATTTCCTCATCAGAAGCTCCATACACCATTGAAATTAGAAATACATTCAAAAATATCATGTTATTAATATTACACATCTTTAAAAGAATCTTTGGTGCTTAAATCTGTCAAGGGTTTTTTTTAAAAAATGCAGATTAAATTCATCAGTTATCCTTTGTTCATGAGCACATTTACTTCTTCAAAAAATATCAAACAATCACACATGGGTTTTTTTTAATAGAAAACCAATTGCTTTTTCTTCAACTGTTAGCCTTGCTTAGGTGGGAAATAATCCTAACCTATTCAGATCTCAACTGGGAGAAAAAACAATGGCTGAACCTGGAGTCAAGAGCATCTGGGCTCCAATCCTGCTGGTGATGTCCAAGGTCGGACAGGTAATGAGAAAACCATGAAATGTCCCTGGGCCTCTGTTTTCTCATCTGAAAAATTAAGGTACTGGACAAGATGGCCTCTGAGGTCCTCTCTAACTGTAGATAGTCCAGGATGACAGATTCTCGCTGAATAATAGTTGTTAAATTCCTGCCTCCCACCCTTCATAATGAAAAAGTTGGGGTCAAGGGATGGAGAGAGAAGGTGGTGTTGCCAGTGGCCATGACCTAGGTGTCCAGCAAAATGATCATTTAAAATGTAAGTTTCTGCATTTGTTAGAGAGGTACACAAACTTTACACCTCAGTTTCTTCAAAATTCTAAGGAGGCTTTGCCCACCCTTCAGGCTTTATCTCCCGTTTATTTGTTGAACAGGTTGGGAATTTAACAACTCCCACCTGTCCATTTTAAGGAACAATTCTGAATGATAATAGCCTCCAAAAGCTTCACGAGCACAAGAAAAAGCAAGTGGAAACTGTTCTTTCTTTTTCATCTCTGAGCACTATGCTCACTCACCAAGTAATACTACTAAATCTCTGCTAGATTTCCTCCCTTTGATGTAATTTACTCAAGTACTAAACTATCACAGCCCTCCTTCACTCAAAACAGTCAAGTGCAAGTCATGTCATCATTTCTCTGATGGCATGGTGTTCTTTGGCCATGACAAACACAAACTCTCCATGCAGATAAGAAGGTCTGAATATTTACATATCAAATATTACCATGCTGCTGTATTATTATGCATATGAAAAATATTACTGTAATAAAAAATCATTCCATGAATTGAGTCAAGTTCTTTAGAAAAGCAGTAACTATAATCCAAACCAATTGCAGAGATTTGGTGAGACCCTGCAGGGCTCCATTCAAAGTTTTCTAAGTTGGAGTACCCACAAAAGATCAGTGACTTTATTTTTCAGTGTTTCAATTCAGTTATCTATAAAATGAACATAATACCACTCACCCCACAGGGGTCACCAAAATAGCAAAATACCATGAAATCCTACAAAAACCATGTTACTTAACAGTTGAAAACGCACCATAACCAGAGTTCTTCTAGGGACTAGTGTATCTTTATTCATGTTAGCTATCCATGTCTCACTTTTTTCAATGTAACATGGGGCACTGAACATCTAAAGATAAGCGTTTCAATTACTAGCTAGGTTCCCAATCCTAAATTAGTTCTTGAAACTCTCTAGAGGAACTGAATTACAGGGGTTGGTGTGCCCTTGTTTCACAGCTGAGCAAAAAGCTAATACATCAAACTTTTCTGGTATATATGTCCAACTTCTCATACTTACTATTAAGATCTAACAGAAATTTTTTCTATCCAAAGGGCTTGGTTTCCATTAAGAGAAAAATATTTATCAGGAAAGGCCCAGAAGGGAGTATTTGGCTTAAATTTTTTAAAAATTAATCATTTCAAATGGAAGCATGCATTGAAAACATTTATTCCTTTAGCACCTATCCTCAGATGTTTGCTCTAGATATCAAACTATTTCAGTTTTACATAGTTATCAAGTTTATAATTTAATCAATTACATTTGCTAATTCTGTGATTCAGGATAATGCATTAATAAACAGGTCTACTAAACCATAAAATTCCATCTGGGACAAGCTGAAAGATAAAATTCCATTCTTTTTTCATTTCTAAAAAAGAATTATCCAGAGTAAGAAAATTTAAAGGCTGCAGATTGGGAATATAATATGAAACCTTGATTAACTAGAACTTAATTTCCTGATTAATTGGGGATTAATTAGAAAATTCTACTTACTTCAACCTTTTTTGTTGAAATTAGTGTTTGTTCCCTTTCCTGCAATAGTACATACCTTCAGGTGAACATAATTAAACCTTTTTTTTAAAAATAATCATGAGTGGCTTTCCTATTAACGAATTCTTGAAAGATAAAGGGACTCTAGAAGGTAGATAAGGATGCTTTTGAAGAGCCACTAGGAAAAACCTTAATGTTGTTGTCACATAGGTTTCTGTTATGTTTTGTATTTACTAAATCTTTGATAAAAGTTTATTTCACAATCATTTGCTGCTAAAAGTAAAGTGAGAAAAAGAATTCTAGTTTTCTCATGTACTAGTCAACTGAAGGTTTGCTATATTTCTTATAAGCACCCTAGAAGAGGAGAATCTGGGGTCATAAACCTGATTACACACAAAAAAACCCTACATTTTAGGTAATGAAGCCACTGAATGTCTTTAATAAAATCCTCCCCCAAAATGCCAGGCACAAGGAAAAGTGACAGCAAAGGCGGGGAGAAAAAGATTCAGCTCTTTACCATGATGACAAAGATTTCCCTACTTGAGATTCTCAGATTATGACAGATATGTGAACTCATTTTCACAGCATCTCAATGAGGCAGGACCATATTAAAGTTCAGCAGGCATAACAACAAATCCATTCCTCAAATCAGAACCTGCAGTTGATGCATGGTGATGTATCTGATGAATCTGGACAACCTTCTATGCACCTCAGAAACAGAATCAGCAGCAGGGCCAAGACGGGATGGCAAAGCTGTATCTAGTTAACTTTCTGCTTCCCATACTAGGATAAATCACGTTTTATTTATTATAATTTGCCTTATGAGATTTGACATTCTAGGAACAACATAGTATTTCAACGCTTCAAGGAGCAGTGATTTCATTAGTGTTGGCACTGTACCCACTGACACTTCTCCCTGCTGTTAAAAAATATGGAGAGTCTGAGAGGTCCTTCGGCTATAAAATTCATCACCCCACAGCTGCCTGGGATAGGCTGATACTGGGACAATAGCTCTCATCTCCTTGTAAAGTTTTGGACTTTTTTTCCCCTGGCTTGGTAGGAACTGCCAAATCTTGTGTTCCATGGGCATAAACCCAAATTGTAAATATCTGAGAAGCAGCCAGGTGGGTGGTATAGCTGATAAAGAACACTAGACTTACAAACAAGAAGACCAAGTTTGAACCTGCTTTAAAAGTCATGTGACTAGTGAGTTCAAATTCACATTGGAATCAATGAGTATATCTACCTTCAAAAATTATCAACACTTTAATCAAGGATGATCTGTCTTTATAGAAGATAATTTGCCTCTTTCTCAACTGTTTTCCTTGCTTAAGGGGAAAGTAATCCTAACCTCTCCCAGTATTTGAGGGAGGAAAAGAACAATGACTCTGGAGTCAGGGTATACTGGCTCAAATTCTGCTGGTGATGTCCACGATCATGAGCAACTCCTTTAATCTCTACTGGCCTTAATTTCCTCATCTGTAAAACAGGGCTAATATGAGCACCTTTGTCACACAACTATTGTGAAGTTCAAACCAGATAAAATGTCAAATGTTTTGCAAACCTTAAAGGGCTATATAAATACAAGCCGTTATCACTCTGTGACAAAACAAGCACTTGCTGTCCCCCTGCTTCCAGCTAGACTGTAAGGCAAGGACTGTTTCCTTTCTTTCCTCCCCCAGAGCCTAGCCCAGTGCCCATGTATACTGTAAGTCCTTAATATAAGTCCTTATGGATTGATTGGGTTGATCACTTTTTAAGAGCCCAGGATAAAGCTCTGAGGTCACTAAAGGTGGGGCTCCGGAGACAGTAACAGAGAAACAATTTAAAAATTGCTCTAAGTAGAGGCATCATTTTACTAGGATTTTAAAACATTACTCTGTCTTTTCAGAAATTCCAAACACCAACATTTTCTAAGTGTCTCATAGATACAGGGCACTGTGCTAAGCAATAAACATTTTAATAAAACCAGCTCCCACATCCACATCCACACCCTACACTCCAAAAAGTCCTTTACCCTCTGGTAGGGGATTGTGACATGTAAACAAACAAACATAATGGAAAGGGCTAAGGGAATAGAAGAGATTCAAAATAGAGGGAATCAGAGATTCAAGGAAGGAATTCAATTCTTTTTTAACTAGCATCAGGTGCTACCTGATGCGGACCTTCAAGGAAAAGAAGGATTTCACCGGGTGGAAAAGTGAAGGCGGTCCACTCTAGTAATAAGGGAGAGCTTATCAATAGAGGCAAGAGAAGAAGAGCAAGATAAAAAAAAAAACTAGTAATCTATTAGGAGTATGTTAAAGGAGGGAAAGGAGGGGGAGAATACAGCAAAACCAATCTGTAAAAGCTAAATTAGAGACAAAGTGTGGAGAGCTCTGAATGCCAGGTTAAGAAGTCTGCATAATTTCCTTTTCAAGGCAATGGAGAATCCCTTAAGGTTTTTGAACAGGGGAGGGCTGGACAGGGAAACACAAAGGACGATTAATCTGGCAGCCATCTGAAGAATGGACTGAAAAGGAGAAAGCAGGCAGGTAGAGCAAGAGCTGAAGGGGGTGGAGATGAGACCTTATAGTATGCATGAGAGAGACCCCTGCTATTATAACTGAACCAACTATACAGGAGACCCACCAGGGTATTAGGGAAGCCACACAGTCTGAATGATCAATTAAGCCAGTTTCTACATGACTATAGCATGTGGTGAGAGCACAAGAGGCACGCAGGAGTACATCAGTGACACTATAGCAGAAGCTCAGTTGGAGTATCTCCTAGGGAAAGGGTTGCAAGGTGCCAAGATGAGGAGGTCTCAAGACAGGATAGAATTGGCAAGCATCCCTCCTCCTTTGAAGAGTATGATGAGGGACCTTGCACATAATGAAAAGGATAGCATCCCAGGAGACAGGACCTTTCAACTCTGGCCTCCATCTTCAGAGAGACAGACAATGGGGAAAAAATATATATTCAAAGTAGTGCAACCCAGTTGAAAAAAGAAAGAGCGGGGGAGAGAGAGAGAGAAAGAGAGAGAGGGAGGGAGGGAGAGGGAGAGAAAGAAGGGAGGAAGGCCTAAAAGCTCTGAGATAAGTTTGAAGAATCTAATCAAGATCTAATGTATACCAAAAAGGAAAAGAGAAACATAATAGACATTTATGATTTCATGCACAATCTTCTTTCCTAGTCTATTTTGTAAATGGAAAATAATTTATTTGGTGCTTAATATGAGAATAAAATTATATTTTAAAAAGTTAAGTTTTACTAAATAATAACTAATAATATAGCCAACATTTATATAATACTATATGGCAGGTACAATACTAAGCACTTTACACTTTATTTTCTCATTTGATCCTCACAACCCTGGGAGGGAGGTGCTATTATTATACCTCTTTTACACATGAGGAAACTGAGAAAACAGAGGTTAAATGACATGCCCAGGGTCACAGAGCTAGTAAACATCTGAGGTCAAATTTGAACTCAAGTCTCAGGTCTTCCTGACTCCAAGCCCTATGCTCCATCCACTCCGACATCTAGTGTCTCCAAAATATTTAAAGAGATTAAAAAGAAGAAAGTGAAAGGAAATTCAAAAGGATGTTCAGATTATCCAGTCCTGCTACTATGATGTTACATTCAACATGCTAAAAAAAACTGCATATAATAGAAGTTCAAAGTTTCATATGTAACCTACTTTTTCTGTTCTTCGTGTAAGATACACATTGTGGCACCTCTCTGCCAAGGAATAACACATGCTGAAGATGTGGTTTTGCTGGCTGCAACAGATTCTTTGCTGATTCATGATCAATTGACTAAAAAGGGACTGGACTGCTCCCTTTCCCCCCCTCTACCCCAAACTCTCACAAATTGCGAGAAGTAAGCAGTCTCTTTTCTCTCAGTTACATTTTATTGGGGAAGACAATACACAGAGGAGGTTTTAGCTTCAAGTCAGATGGAAAGGCTCTAAGGTCTCCAGGGTGCAGTCACAAAGCAAACAGTAATCTATCTTCTTTAATGTCATTGCATTAATAAAACAGTATCAGCTTCTGATGCTGAACCATTTGCCAAAAGCAAGGATTTTACCATTGAGAACTTTATTTCCCGCATCTTCATTAGCTGTGGTTGCTGGGAAGGCAGGGGCCACAATATCTGCAGAGGAAATTGTAAAGTCACATCTTTACATGAGTCACTTTGCCAGACTATGTAGGGTGTTAGGAGAAACATAAGAAACTCACACAACAGGTCAGGTAAGGAAAAGATCCCAGGTTCTCAAGTTCTTAATGCACACAGTCTTATACAGGTATATGAATGCCCTAGCTATCAAATCACCAAAAAAGAAACCCTGTTTTGCTAAAATCCCTCAGCAGAACTGAGGAAGGTGGCCAGAATATGTCACCAATTTGAGTGGCATCTCAGATCCTGGTTCTTATAGGAGAGATTAACTATCTCCAAAGAGACTAGTAGCCAGAGAGAACACACTCCATAGCCTTGGTCCTTCTCTCCCTGCCCTCCTGCAGAACACCTTATGTCCTTGAGCTCTCCCAGACTTGGAACCTGGCTCCTTGTTATTTTGTGGTGAGCATGACTTTTGCCAAGTACATGTGGGTTTGTTTACTTTCTGACGGATGTCTTCACAACCCAGCCTCAAGGTGTTTCCTTGCCGTCACCTGCTAAGACTGACGCTGAGAGTATCACTTTTAAATTCATTAGTTCCATGTACAGTCAATGGGAAAGTGGGCCAACAACTTACAAACTGGGAAGCCATTAAACAGCAATTAACAGAGAAGGTAAAGGTATAAGGAAAAAAAAATTCAAGTTTTTTCATTGAATAGGGTGTCCCAAAAATCTTAGTGCAGTTTTAAGCTTAACAATTACATCATGAAATACACTGAGTAATGGTTTAAAAAGAAAACCTCTAAGTGACATATAGGAGCATTTTAGAGAAAGCGTACTTGGCAACTTAGGTAGTATAATAGATAAAAATTCATCTTCCTGAGTTCAAATCTGACCTCAAACATTTACTGCCGTGTGACCTTGGGCAAGTCACTTAGTCCTGTTTACCTCTGTTCCTGATCTGTAAAAAAGAGCTAGGGAAGGAAAGGACAAAGTACTCCAGTATCTTTGCCAAGAAAATCCTCAAAAATCGGGTCACCAAGAGCCAGACACAACTGAACAAGAACGACTATCAAATTATGTGGGGAAATATTTCGTAGAACAAGTCAGGAAAGCAAAGGTTGACTAGTGAAATAATGAAAAAATAATAGAGTCCAAATGAAAGTGACAGATCTCAAAGTATAATATAAAACAACATTCATCCAGATCATCATTTGGCACCAACTGAAAAATCAAGAAACAGACTAGACAAGCAAAGACCAGAAGGAATCAGAAGTAGTAGCTCAGTGTCTGAAAAATTCCCAAAGCCTTGGATAACACTGACACTGTGACAAGACTGATGGGAAAACTGGAAGTTGGGCAGAAATTAGAGGTCAACTAACATCTTATAACCTAACCCACAATAACCCACAATCAGATCCCTGATGAGATAGAGAGCTAATGAGATAAAGGCAAAATACAATTACATGAAAACAACTGAACTGATAAGACTTTAATTCCATTTCATGGCTATCAACTACAAGGAAGAAACATTCTTAATAGTTATGATCCAAAAGGGATTCAGGCATGCCAGTACCATGAGTACCTTACTACACTGAGAGTAATAGAGACACGATCACTTAAAATCTCAAAAAAATTTGATCAGGATTCATTTTTAAAAGTGATAACCTAAGGCAACATGAAATGATTAAAAAAAATACCCTGCACCAGTTAGGAAGAAATATAGACTTTTAAAGACTGTTCTATTAAACAAAAAATTAAAATGGCTATATATTTCAAGAAGAGACCCAAACTATGAATGTGTCAGTAGAAATCAAGGAGAAAGGAAAAAACAATAAGGGTGTTATTATTAGTAAAAACAGCCTTTAAAACAAAGCCATAGTGAAAAATCTGAGAGATTCCCAGAGGTTTGTATCTTCCTTAAATGACAGCTTTAAACTTTACTAAAAATGCGGTATTTTAGTCTTCCCTGAATCTGCTCCCAAAACATATTATGAAAAACATATTGTGGGCAAAGAAAGGAATTAAGTTTGTGGGGAATGAGAAGTTTTTTCATGGAAAATTTAATATAATGAAAGTTAATTTGATTCAATTTAGCTAAATGTGAATGAACTGATTGAAGAAATATAAGCACAGACTGCAAATGTGTAAGGGTAAAAGAATAATTAAGACACTGGTCAGTTAAAGTTGGGAAAGAGTATTCCCTGAATCCAGTAATCAGGAAGGAAATACAGCAGCTAAAATAAACTAATGGGTGGACAAGAAGGAAATAATATGAAGAAATGAGACATAAGGGGAAAAAGTCAACGTCGTAAGCAGAACAACAAAGGAAATCCAAACAGAGTGCAAAGAAGTGAGAATCTGAATAAGCACTGAGGGAAATTAAAAGCTTAGGGAAATATGACAACAGGAACAGTGAATATTATGTCCCAATTCAAATGAAATTACAGAGAATAATTATTGATTTTTCTAGGAACTAATAAATTAAAGCACAATAATAATGGAATAACGTGACTGTAAGTAAAAGCAGGAGGGCTTTCTAGTCAATTGATGTACTCTAGCTAATGCGTATACAGTCCAACTCACCAAGCACCAAATCTGTGACACAGACAACAGAGTGGATAGACTACAAAGACAGAGGTTCAAATCCTGCCTCACACATTTACTAGTTATGTGCTCCTCATCAAGGTCCCTAACTTCCCCGAGCCCCCATTTCCCCATCTGTAAAACGGAGACTGTAATAGCACCTTCCACACAGGGTTGTTAAAAAGATCAGCTGAGATTATATGTACACACATGTATACACACATGCATATGCCTACGCATGTATATTTACACATACATGTATCTATGCTTGTGTGTTTACACGTGTACATACAGGTATATGTTGTGTACATAATACATATGAAGTGCTTTATAATCATTAAAGTACCTATATAAACAACAGCTGCTAAAAAGTGCTGTGGTCTGGGATTTAGGAGATCCCAGCTCTGACTCTGACTCTGCCACAAGTTAAGAGCAGCATTTAAACTGGTCTACAACCTTCAAAATTCTTTCCAATTCTAGATCATCACCTTGTAATTCAATAATGAAGTACTGATGTAATGTTATGACCACTGACTTGAGGAGCTTCAAACACTTGGGGGTTTGGGGGATGTGTGTGTATTTGTGCATCTGTGTGAGTTTTGTTTTTTCACATGGTCAGCACACAAAACTTTGCTCTGCAGGATTCAGTAATCAGCTAAAAGGAGCTATGCCAAAGGGATGGAGCACACAAGTCCTAACTCTTGGTTCATTGAAAATATGTACAATAGCAAAATTCCTATTTCCATAGGGAAGACTACACTTTTTTGTGCCGAGGTCTGGCAGTTCCCATTGGCTAAAGAAGTCTGAGCAGTCATCCAAGTAAGTTAAACAAGAGCTCACCTTCTCTGTAGCCTCCACGAGTCAGTCACAAAGTGAAAATAGAATTCTTTATTGATATATGCCATAATTTTAAAAAACTGTTTATCATACCAAGAAAGCCTAGCTAGAACCCTACCAGAAGGAGTTAACAGCAGTGATAATGCAAGTTGTGTTGAATTTCCTCTTAAATATGTGTTTTAATATCTATCTAATATGCAAAAATAAAAAAGGATGAAAAGCCAAATCCTGCTGTGAAAAGAGGTGGACAATATAAATCCCAAAATTAACGAAAGGATGTTGCCAGCTTCAGTCACCAACCAGGAAAGCCAATGGTACAGTGGAAAGAGAATAGGATATGGAGTCAAAAATGCCTGAGGTGAGATCCTTAGTGACTTTGGACAAGTAACTTTATCTTATCAGGCCTCAGTCTCCTCATATGTAAAATGAAGATGTTGGACTAAATGACCTCTGAAGTTCTTTCTATGATCATATGAATATAAATTAACTGTATACTACAAAAAGGAATTGTGGCAGACTCTGGGTGTACAAATTCTTCAAAAAAAATAATTTAAAAAACCCAAATTCATTCTATACCTAGATTCAATATACATGGTTAGAAGGGAATAAAAAAGGTAAAATTTTAAAAATTGTTAGTGAAAGTTTACCCTGATGTGGAAGTAATCCAGGGCACAGCTCTGAGTGCAATGACACAAACCTGGGTTCACAGAGTCAGAGCATTTAGATCAAGTTCCAGCCCAGTCATTTACTGGCTATGTATCTACGGACAAGTCAGTTTGTATAAGCCTCAATTACTTACACCTTCCGGCACTACATTATTACTACAATTACTCCCAACAATCATCTCAAATCTCAAAAAATAATCTCAAATCTACTATTAATAAAAATCTCAGAATGAATGAATGCTCCGGGCAGGTCTTACCCAGCTGGAAGAGTCTGTCAAAGATTCATAGAAATAGAGCTTCATCTTAGAGCTGAAGCAGCTTGGCCCAGATTGGATAAGGACTTGTCCAAGGCAACACAAGTAGTCAGCATCAAAGGTGGGATTAAAACCCAAAGTCTGTCATTCAAAAACATGAGTAGCTAAATTTCTATAAAACCTCACCCTAAAGCGGGCAGACAGGAGATGAATTTTGAGGACGCAGAGAAGCTAAAGAAAATCAACTATTAGGGTATGTTGCACTATAGCACCTGTGCTGATTAAATTATGGCTCTTCTTAAACACTGCAATCTAACCCAGCAGGTAATTTATTTATCATGATGACTGAGAGATTTTAAATAAGATTCAGGTTTCTTAAGGATCCAAGATTACTAGCTGCAGACCCAACATGGCATAGTGGACAGAAAGTTCTTGAAGCCAGAAGAATGTGGGCTCAAGTGCCGTATCTGATATGCATAACCCCCGACTGAGCAAATCCCAACCTCTCTGTACCCCAGACAACTCTAAGATTATAGATTGTGGTGATGGAGAGACTTCTCTCACCTGGGAGTTCCCTCTACCATTGAAAGCCCATCACTGAAACAAGAAAAGGTAAGACATAACATTATCAAATAGGTTGTTGTAATAACCCCACTTCCTAGTTCCTCTCTTCACCCAAAAAGGTCCCGGTTTCTTGTTAACAAGCCTAATGGCCACATTGGCTGAAAATGTTCCCATTCTGAATTTTGTGGTTAAGAGACAAGTAGTGAGACTATTGATTTGAACCTGGCCCAAGTGGACACTAAAACTCCCAATTCTTCTTACTTTCTATCTGAATCATCCTACCATAGAGAAAGGATCCAGAAATATCACCCATCCTGTTTACTAATCACTAAGAAAATTTCATGCAAATTGTGCCAACCAAGTAAGTATTTAGGTCTCATTCATCCCATCTGTCTGTGCATTTGACCTCTGGTCTGAACAGCACACACCTCAAATACTAAGTACTGTTTATTGATTTACATCAACTGTAAAAAAAAAAAAAAAGAAAACAACAAAAATATGAAAGGACTAGGATAAGAAAACATTTTAAAACTGGGGACCAAACATTATTTTCTTTATCACCACCTATGATTTTAATTCAGAGAAAAAGAAAAAATATACATATCTAATATGGGAAACAAGGGCACAAAGCCCAATCAGGTTAAGAACAGGTATTTAAGGAAAAGCTTGGTCTTGAAATACATTTGCTAGATAATGACATATGTGGTGCAATGGATAGTTTGGAATTAGAATAGTTGGAATTAGGAAGACATAAATTCAAACCCTGAGTTCAAATCTCAGATCAATTCTGTACCTCTCTCCTCAACTCCAGTCTTGCATCAACAATTGCCTTTGGGACAAATATCTAAGTATCCCATAAGTATCTCAAACTCAACATGTCAAAAATGTAGTATTTCCTCCAAAACCTTCCCTTCTTCCAATCTAGGGCACTGTCATCTTCCCAGTTATCCAAGTTCCTAACGTTAAAGTAATACTTAGTTCATCACTTGCACTCATTCCTTATACCAAATGTCACCAAGTCCTACTGTGTTTACCTTTACACCATCTCCCACATACATTCCATCAGTTCATTCATATAGCCACTCTTGGTAGAGGCGCTCATCACCCAGCACCTGTAATGTAGCAAGAGCCTTCTGACTGGTCCTCCTGCAACTCTTTCCCCCACTCCCGTTGATTCTTCACTCAGCTGTCAAAGTGACATGACCACATCACCTGCCTCCCCTCAAAATCCATAAACTCCATTTGTTCCCTATTACCTCCAAGATTAGATACAAAATCTTCTATTTGGCCTTTCACAACCTGACCTCTTCCTACCTTTCCAGTCTACCTGCCACATTGGTTGAGGCAGGGGGTGAGAGGGAGTGGCGTGGAGTGGCATGGCGTGGCGTGATGTCCGCAAGACCTGGAAAATTCAAGTAAAATTTTTAGCCCTCACTTCGTACTGGAGAAGAAATTTGTTTTTTTTCTTTTTCTTTTATGGGGTGTTTACAGTACCTTATGGCAAAATTTGAGTTGATATTATAAAATACTGTACATATATTTTATGCACTCGAGTTTCGAAACTTTTTTTTTGTCATCTGCTCACTCAGTCCTCACTTGTCTGCAGCTTCTGTAAACTCCTCAAAAATTCCCATTTGATTTCTTATGCCAACCCATGATTTATGGAAACCAAAATGGGGAAAGTTGTAATGTGGAAGGGATATGTGGAAGTTTATTCACATACTTGATCTCAAAACACTGGTCTGCTTTCTGTGTTTCCCCCATCTCCCTTTCATGCCTTTTCACTGGCTCCCATACCTGTGTAAGTAAATGCTTTCCCCTCCTTCTCCTGGCTTCCTTGAAAAACTCAACCCAAATCTCACTTTCTACAAGAGGTTTTTCTTTGTCTCTCCACTTCTAATAATAGTTCCCCTCTGAGATTACCTCCAGTTTGCCCTATATGTAACTTATTGGCCACAGTTGTCTCCTCCATTAGACTGGGAGCTCTTTGAGAGCAAGAACTGTATTTTTGCTTTTCTTTGTATCCAGAGTGCTTAGTATAGTGCCTGGCTGCCCCTTTTAAATGTTTTTTGATTGAGTGATTGTTGATTGGTAACTGTGTGACCCTGAGCAAGTCACTTAACCTCAGTAAGACCCATTTTTCGTATTTGTGAAAAGGACATTATAATACCACCTACCTCATAGAATGTTGTGAAGATTGGCTGAGGTACATATAATGTGTTTTCGAAACTTTGTACCCCTATATAAATATTCATTTGTAGTTACTATTAATTATCATCAGAAAAAGTTGTTTTGTGTGGGTCACTGGTATAAAATGCACACAGTAAGTTCTCTGGGGGTTAAATTTTTATCCTGACTCTGGAAACAGCAAGACACAAAATATTATAGAAATTATCCTAAATGTAAACATGCATGATTTAAATGGCATTATGCCAATGCCCATTTTGCTGCTTTCCCACCTGCAGTTCTGGAAACAAGTATGGCTTTCTGTACAGGCACCCTGGATTGTGATATTTGTAAAATTTCAGTGACACTATGGTGCCTACATAGTACTTCTCACATGTACAAACATCCCCCTGAAAGGCTTTCATTTTTGTAGGTAATCCAACACGTGGGAATTGTGATGGCATTCATCCAATACCTCACTAATAGTATATTTATTCTCTTTGCTGGTGAAGGAACCGTCCTCATGAGAGCCAACAACTTTTTTATTTTTAAATCAAGGGCAAAAATAAAACAAAACCTCAGCAAAATTCAAAACGATTTACACACTTATCTTTAACCTTCACATAAGCCTCTAGTAGGAGGTTAGTGGTGAATTTTATTATACTGATTTTACAACTCAAGCATCTTGGGTTTATGATTACACTGTCAAAATGTTAACTCACCCACTCAGCACACCAATGGGCCAAACATTGCCCTCAGGTTATGTGACACAAACTGACAGGCCAATGAATTTGCAAAGTGCAGCTGACTAAATTTGATTGCCTCACTTCCATACAAATAATGCAGTAACCTTTCTATAACTGGTTTGGGAACTATGCCACATGACCTCATAATCTCTGAATAAAACTAAAAGTTTGAACTCCTAAATCCTAATCCACAGTCTTCCCTGCTATTTTCACATCTACTACTTAACCCCTTCCTGTCTCTTTGTAAAACAGATTCATCTTTCACTAGACAAGTATTTATTAAATGTTTACTATGTGGAGAGCTCAGTGCTAGACCCTTGCGGAGATACAAAGTTTGGATTGGATAGGATCCCCTTCTCTCATGGATTTATAGTCTATTAGGAGGGTAGAATATAAACTTATCAGGCAATGTGTTACAGTACAAAGAGGAATGGACTTGGGAGTCAGAAAGACCTGGTTTTGAATACTGATTCTGATACTTCCTAGTTACTGTATACAAGTGATTTACCTTCATCTGTAACATGGAGACAACCTCTATCATGTAATTTTTGTGATGAAAGCACTATTATACAACATAAGAAATGCACTGTAGTTATAAAAGAATGTGTTGTATGAATTCCACGGATTAAATGGTCATTAATGGTGGGAGGCTTTGTGGATGCATTTGAGTTGAACTTTAAAAAATGGGTAGGAAATCAAGAACCTAAGGTGGTGAAGAGAGCACATCCCAGGGTTAGAAAACGGGGCAAACAAAGACAGGCACAGAATGATCATCACTCATATGGTGCTTAAAATTCTGCAAAGAGCTTCACATATGTTATTTCACTTGATTCACACAACAGCCTGGTGAGATGAGTGATACTGTCATCCCCACTTCCTGGATGGGGAAATTGGCTGAAGGAAGCAGGTACCTTGTCCAGAGTCACGCAGCCAGTGAGAGTCTGAGGAAGGATTTGAATTCAAGCCTTCCTGAAGAGCAGGACACAACCGAAATGACCAAACAGCAATGACAATAACTTCCTGACTCCACGTCTCTACTGTACCTTCAAGCTAAAAAGGACTGGGAGAATTCTGAGGAAGAGAATGGTTTATTTGGTTTAAGACCAAAGGAGTTTAATCGATGTAAAGCAACTTGTGAAACTGAAAGCACTGTGGAATGCTAATTATCATTAAACATATGCTTGGAAGTCCTGTCATCAATCCCTTCAATTGCTCTTTGGGGCTCGCAGAATAAAGTCAGAGCTCCGTTGTCTATCATTCAAGGGTCCCCAAAGCCTTCTCCAAGTCATTCCAGTCCTATTACCCACTCAATCCTCTCCAGACCTTACAACAGACCTTGTGCTGCCCAAATTCTTGACTTGCTCATGCTTCTCCTATCTACACTGTCCTTCTTCCTCCTGTTTTGTTGTTGTTCCATCATGTCCAACTCTTTGTGACCCTATTTGGGGTTCTTTTGGCAAAGACATTGGAGTGCTTTGCCATTTTCAGTTCATTTTACAGATAAGGAAACTGAGGCACATAGGATTAAATGACTTGCCTACGGTCCTACAGCTAGTGAGTATCTAAGCCTGGATTTGAACTCAGGTTTTCTGACTTCAGGTCTGGCCCTCTATCCACTGTATCGTTCCCTGACCATACCAGGTGAAAGTGACCTCTTCTTTTTCTGATCCAAGGACTGAGGAAAGGAAAGGACATGAGAAATCATTCAGTCTTCAAAGAAAAAAGAAGCATTTATTAAATACCTACTACGCGCCAGTCACAGTGCTAAGTGTGATAAGCACTTTATAAATATCATCTCATTTGATCTCACAAGTATCCTGGTTGGTGCTATTATCATTCCTATTTTAAGGATGAGGAAACTGAGGCAGATAGAAGTCGAGTGATTTACCCAGGTTCACACAGCTAATAAATATCTGAGGTCTGACTCCAAGTTATAGGGCTCTCACCAAAGTGCCTCTAACTGCCTACTTCAACTCATTCATTTTACAGTTAAAGAAAGACCCAGAGAGGTTGTGAACAGAGAAGTGAAACTTCTAACCCAAAACCTCTGACTGCATATTCAGGGCTCTTTCCACTTCACTTCATAAACTTCCATCTTGTAGTGGACCGTATGGTTGATATTTTCTACCTTGTGCTATTACTTGTTTTTTCATATTAATATGTTTTACTTTTTCTAAAAAATCATCCTTGAGGGCAGAAATCACCCTTTTCTACCAGCACTCCATACTGAATATTCTAGCCCACCATAAATATTTAATTAAGCTCATTTATAAAAAAACAAAAAACAGCATATATGCCTGCAAGAGAATATTCTGATCAAAAAATACACAGAATTCTATGAAATCTTAAATAGTTTCTTCACAGATTAAAAACGTAAATAATTATACTATTTTTACTAGTGATTAATTCTCTCCTTGAGATTCCTGCCATCAACTTCCTCAAAAGTAAGTAAAAAAAAAATTATTTTGGTCAAGTCTGGCTTTACACCTGTACAAGGTGATTTGAGGAACAGCACAAAAACTGTTGATCTGTTTCTGATGCACAAATTTTTATATTTAGTGATATCCCTTTGTCTCAGGAGCTACATTTGGTTTACGTTGCTTCTCTCCAGAAGAAATCTGAAGTTCATCCCATTGAAGCCCAGATGTTACACAGAAATCTTGAGGAAAAAATAGGCAAAAGACCTATTTTATCTGCTTCACAATTTTCCCAAGGGTGGTTCCTGATTTGGCTACATCTATGATTAAATTCCTTAAATGGAGTATAAATGAGATTCACCTTATACTATGTTTTCTTCTCTGATGAAATTAGTATATGTAGGAACATTACACAGACTCTGATCTAAGTTACCAACATACTGACATATAAAGAAGTGTGATAATGCTAATTATTTAAACAAGTTCTTCATATTTCATTCCCTCAATATGTCAGAGAATACAGCAAAAAAGACACTAGTCACCACTGAAAGGTATAAAGGGAATAAAACCACCTTCTTCCTCTCACAAAATCCACAGTACCAAGTATTTTTTTTTTTGAGAAGAATTAAATTGTAACCTAAGTATTTGGAGAATTACTCTGAACGTGTTCTACACTATTTCCTGTGGCAACTAAAGTGTGCCACACAGAATTTTAAATTTTTCGAGGGAAACACATATGTCCTCGACATTTGTCAGCAGCACGAGGTGGGTCACAACTTTAACATCACACTGCGCTACCTTCCTTTCAATGACATTCTCAAGTGCTGGAGGGGTACTTCTGTTTATTCTTATTTCGGCTATGCCGATATCTTTTTGAACTGTCTTATTTGCAACATCCTATTTTTGTGAAGCTGAATTTTTTATGATAGTTGTGATAAAAAAGCAAGGACTGGACTTAAGTCTGTGTAGAATGCAATAAAAGGCTTGGGAACCAAGAAAGCTGGGGAACTTCTATTTTAAACAACTGTGAGGTTTTCCTTTTATATGTAAATGAGTTGTATACATATGTGTGTATATGCATATGCATGAGTATATATTATATACCTACATTTTCATATACTTCTTCATACACACCCATGAGAAAGTTCATGGAAGGGAACCTAAAGACAGTGTTTCAGTGATAACTACAAGAAACCTAAGTTGTAAGTTATGTAAGTTACCTGTTTATTTTTTTAAAAAATTAAAAGGATGCCCATCAATTGGGGAATGGCTGAACAAGTTGTGGTATATGAATGTAATGGAAAAAATATTGTGCTATAAGAAATGATGAACAGGCAGACTTCAGAAAAACCTAGAAAGACTCACATAAACTGATGGTGAGTGAAGTGAGCAGAGGCAGGAGAACATTATACACAGTAATGGTGACAGGATTTAAGGATTGATTTTGATAAGACTTAGCCCTTCCCAGCAATGCAAGAACCTAAAACATTTCCAAAGGACTCATGATGCAAAATGCTGCCCCTTCCAGAGAAACAACTATGGAGTCAGAATTCAGAATGAAGCAGATTATTTTCTCTTTGTTATGTTTTATTTTTCTCATGGTTTCTCCCACTCATTTTACTTCTTCTATGCAACATGACTAATATAAAAATGTGTTTAACAGGAATGTATGTGTAGAACCCACATAAGATTGCATGGTGTCTTGGGGAAGGGAGGAAGGGGAGAAAATTTGGAACTTAGAAGTGATTGTTGAAAACTGAAAACAAATAAATTAATAAATTTGAGGAAAAATTAAAAGTTCAAAACAGTTTGGGAAGTTACCATGAAGGCTCTAGAAATGAAAGGAGGTTTTTTTCTGAGATGAGAAATTTCTTTCCCTTCTTTCTAAGTCTTTCTTGGCCACCACTAGCCAGAAGCATCACGCTTCTCCTCTTAAAAGTTCACCCATTTGGCATTTATGATAGGCTCACAGATCAAGAATGGGAAGAGAACTCAAAGGCATCTAGTTCAATCTCTTCATTTTACACTTAAGGAAACTGAGGTCCATGGAGCCTAACTGATTTGTCCAAAATCACAGAGACAATTACCATCTGGAATAGGATTTAAATGTTAAGTCCTGAAATTCTAAAAGCACTGATTTTTTCTACTGTACCACATTATATTTTATTTACTACTTTGCTTCAATAGTTATCTTTTCATGTGTCTAGAATCTAATTCCCTTTTAAAGCAAAAGTTCCTAAAAGAAGGGATCAAGTGTTAAACATCTCACTGAGTCATCTAGAAAAGAATCAAGAATCATCACCGACAAGATGGTCAATTCAGTAAAATCTGAAAAGTTTTAACTCCCAAGGGCAACTATTAGATCTAAATAGAGCAATCAGCACAAAACTGCTACTGGCATTGTAGGACGCTGAAAAGTGGGCAATGAGCAATGAGTCAGACTAGAAGGATTCTGATCTGTGGAATCAGATACAAGCTGTGTGGTCTTCAAAAAAACCTCTCTGGGCCTCAATTTTCTCTTCTGTAAAAGAGAATAACAATATGTCATGGGGTGGTGGGAAGTTCATTTTAGATAATATGAAAACATTTTATAACTACAAAGGACTACGTAAATGTGAAATACTATTATTGGTCCTATATCTCTCTGCTATCTCAGTTTCATCATCCTTGTAAAAATAAGAAATGAGTTAATCAAGTGTAAGATGTTTTAATTTGTATGCATTACAAGGCTGACATTTCTATTTTAACTCTTTCATTTCATCCAAGGTATGCAGTGGACAGTTCACATCACAGACATATCAAGTAATACTATATGTTATTCTTAAAATATGTGTGTGTGTGTGTGTGTGTGTGTGTGTGTGTGTGTGTATATATATACACATTTGTATGTGTGTGTATATGTGTATACATACGTATATGTTAAATCTGCTAAGTAATTATGTTTAATTTAAACATAAAAGGGTATTAAAATTTCATCTTTCATGAAACCAAGAAATACTGAATTATAAATGTTAAAGACTTGGTAATAGACTGTGTTCCAAATATACCTGCAGTCCTTGGTCACAGGGATTTATGATTCTGCTCTCCCCTTTTTCCTCTGGCTCTACTCTATTCAATCAGTTCATTACATGTCAAACTTTACAACTCCTCTTTTTCACAATTGCTATGATAGCTTAAACTCTGAAAGAGGAGGTAAAACACCACAGCTAGACTACTAGATACAGTTATAGGTACCATATTTTAAGAAGGACATGCTTGATCAAAAAAAAAACTGGAGGTACATATAGACTGGAGAAGAGACAGTGACATGGTATTTGTCTTCGAGTTTCTGAAAGGCTATCATGTAGATTTGTTTGCTTTAGGTCCCAGCAGGCAGAAACAGCAGCAATGGGTAGCATATTAATTTTTTTACAAGGAAGAAGAAAATGTAGTTAGCATGAAGGGAAAGCTTCTAAAAATTTAAAGCTTTTCAAAAGGAGAATGGGCAGCCTCAGGTAGTAGTGGTTTTCCCCTGGAGATCTGCAGAGAAAGAATGAATGACCACTTGTCAAGGTACATTATAGGAGGGGGTCAGGTTCAGACTGAACTAGAATGGCCAATGAGCTTGCTTCTACCTCTGAGATTTTGTATTTCTGTTGAAATCATTGATCAACAGGAGAAGGAAGGATCTAGGACAGGAAGAGAGTCTCTATCTTCTACGGTCTATCTTTGGGGTTTTCAGAATGAAAAGTCAAGAATAGCCAAAGGTTCTTTCTCCAGTACGTAGCTCATTTTTTTTTTATTTGCCCTTTGGCATAACACTGCTTGAATGTCAGCAGCAGTGACAACCGGAGATAGGCAAACTCATGTTGTTTTTGCCAGGAGATGGGGTGTAAAGCACACAAAAGGGCTCTTTGTCTTTCCATTGTTGTTCGTGAACAGGCCAAGCAAAGACTTGAACTGTCTAGATTAGCTCTGAGAGGATCTGCTCTGCTACAAGAGCTCCAAGAAGCATGAAGGAACACTCATTTCATCATTTTCCATCTGATGCCCTTCTCAGCAAGGGAGTTCCAAAGATGAGAGCCTGGGACAAGTTTGAGTGTGAGCTACTGGAATTAGGTAAAATCAGAGATGGCATAATAATCTAACGTATACCACCAGCATGATCAACATGGACCACTTGCTTCAGTACAAGGAGTGAATTTCAAACCACCCTTTTGAGAGGCAGGTACTTGAATGTGTAGACCAAAGGATTCAACATAGAGATAAAATGCTTGGTCCCTATAGGACAAAATGTTTGGTCTCTATAGGACATATGAATTTTTGTAGCCATAACAATCAGATGAAACTGTGGCAAACAAAATGAGTATTTTCAAAAGAATTAAAGACTAAACAAAAATCTAACTACTTCTCATTAATAAATGCAATAATTTGGACACCATAGCGTTCTTATCACAACTTACTAGAATTAGACAGGTGTGAAGCAGAAAATGAGATGGAACAGAGAGAAAAATTAACACTGACAATAGATTCAACAAACAGACCATCTGCAGGGATAACTTAAGTTTAAAAGTTCTTTTGGAATCCAGAATTCATTCAGTAAAGGTCCTTCCTTCCTTCCTACCACCCTCTTTCTTCTCCTCTTTCTTTTTTAAATGACAGAGAATAAAAGATTTGCCACACCTGAGCCAGAAAGTATCATTTTAATCCTCTTAACTATCTAGACAGAATATAGCAGAAAATAGACACACACACACACACACACACACACACACACACACACACACACACACACACACACACACACACACACACACACACACCTACCTCTGCAATACAAATGTATTAGATAAAACTGTGCCTAACAGTGCAGCTGAGAAAGAAACTGATAAAATAAGTTATCTGCTTCTTAAAATAAAGGAGCTGAAAAGAACAACTGTCAGAAGCACATTTAAGGATTAGGATTTAGCCAGTCAGCAAGAATTTATTAAGCACCTTCTATGTGCCAGGCACTGTGCTAAAAACACAATTTTTTTTTTTAAAAAGTTCATCCCACCAAGGAGCTTAGTTTCACATAGAAAAATGAAACCAAATGGTGCCTTTTTATTCTGATATTTCTAAATTTTATTTAAGTATCTGGAATATTGAAGTTAGCTTTCTTCAAATCAAATATATTGAAATCAATATAAACATGTTCACAACTTTTTTCAATGCTAAATGTTTTTAAAGTCTATTAGAAAAATAATTCCAAGTCACTGCAACATCACTCAAATTATCAAAATAATAATGCATTAAGACATTGGCTTAAAATGAGTTGAAAAAAAAGTCCAATGGAAAATGTTTTTAAAAACAAAGTTAAAATATTTTTCCTCTTATTAGTCCCACAAAAGCATATGATTCTTATCTATATTTCATGACACTATTAAATGCCAACCAGCCTAACAAAAATCCCAACACATTTTGGTAACCCAACAAACCCTGGTAAACAGATGAAAATAAACAAAGAACCTCAAGTCATTAGGATAATTATCCATTCCCGGAGGAGAGGACGAGACTAATGAAGACTAATGAAAAGTGACCAGACAATGATACTAATGAAGAACAAAAATTTCAATTACTTAATGCTGACGCACTTACTGTCATCTTAAATCTCAAGACATGAAACAATTTATGAAGGAAAACACTGAAAAATATTCTTGGTGAACTCTTCACTGGTTTACTGGATGTTCTCAGAATTTTCTGTTGTAGATGTGTTATCACTAGTAGAGTTCATTCTAGGGCATCACAGCTAAAGAGGTGAACCAGCAAGTGTGGAGTTGAATAGTTTAGGATTTTGATATTATGAAAGGAAGAGAAAAGTAAATTGTTTGATAAGGTACAGAATTTAAAATAATCTTTCTGAGGACTTAAAAGAGTACATCTCTAATGTACTCATAATCACTGACATTTATGTGGAACTTCAAGGTTTACAAAGTACTTTACATATATTATCTCATTTAAGCCTGAAGATGATCCTTCTAGGTAGCTCCTATAGTCTTTATTATCTCCATTTTATAATGAAGTAGATTGATTGTCAGGGTAGTTAGGTGGTGAGTGGATAGAGTGCCAAGACCTGGAGTCAAGAAAACTTTTCTGCCTGTGTTCAAATCAGGTCTCAGACGCTTACTAGCTGTGTGACCCTAGGCAAGTCACCTAATCCTATTTGCCTCAGTTTCCTCTTCTATAAAATGAGCTGGGGAAGCAAATGGCAACTCACTCCAGTATCTTGGCCAAAACACAAACACACAAACACACACACACAAAGTGGGATCGAAAAGAATTGGACACAACTGAAAAATTGATTGAACAACATCAGAGAGGTCACAGAGGATCACACAGGTACTAAGTGTCAGAAACGGGATTCAATCCAGATCTTTAGAGATTCCGAATTCAGCACTTTGCATTTAACCCAGAAGAATACTTCCATGGATAGCTACAAAGTCCCCTTACTCCTTTGAGTTTTGGCAAGGACATACCAAGTATAATCCAAAATCTGCTTTTATATATACATATGTGTGTATGTATATATACATATATATTTATATATATAAACGTGTTTAGATATACATCAAAGAACGGATGGATTATAGTAAGTGTAAATATAAGCATATATTTACATATGTATATATAAATCATCTGTTTTATAATTATATGAATATTTATAAAATGGGGGAAATATGGTACAGTTGATTCTAGAGTCAGAAGTCCTTAGTTAAATAAAAATAATAGCTAATATGTATATATGTTTGTATGTGTATGTATATAACTTTCAGTTTTGCAAAGCACTTTTTAAATGTTATCTCATTTTATCCTTAGAGTATGGAGACAGTTTTGTGGAATGCTTTATTATCTCCATTTACAGATGAGGAAACTGAGGCAGGGTCAAATTAAGTGATTTTCCTAGGGTTATGCAGCTATTACGTGTCTGACTCCAGGACCAGGGCTGTATACACAGCACCACCTAACTGTTCAAATTTTGGCTCTCCAACATACTGGGACAAACCGCTTAACCTTTCTGGGATTCAATTTATCAGTAAAATTCATTTCACAAGTATTATTAAGGGACTGGCATTATGTCTCTGGAAGCAGAGATACAAAGACCACAATGCCCTGGCCGTGGAGGAGTTTTTCATAACATGAACATAAATGAGTAAGTACCAAGTACATGCATAATAATTTGGTGGAGTGATAATCAAGACAGGTTTCCTATAAATACAATAAGAAACTTGGACCAGGTGACCTCTTAGGGTCCTTCCAGTTCAAAACCTATGATCCCTTTTCTGAAGTAATAGGCCATTTCTTAATGATGATTAATTTTGCAACCTTTCAGAGAGGACTGATAAGTACCTTTAACAATACCGTTTTGAAATCTGCCTCATCTAAGACTAGCTACAGTGTCTTTTGTAAACTTCAATTCCCCTTGATAGAACTGATTTTTTTTATTCATTGTAATTCTCAATAATCTAAAACTCCAATAAATCGTTGTCTTGATCACAAAAGTGGTGGATAAATCCATATGATGCCATTGCACTATCCTTTCTTGGGACTATGGTTTTCATGGAACTCCCATATAATTGGGTGTTTTCTTTTCATTCAGGAAATTTCCAGCTTTCACTATTGTTTTTTAACTTCTGCAATTCATTATAAGAAAATTAGTGCTTGAAAAATCAGGTCATTACAACGTATAAATCTAATAAGTCCTTCATCATGGCAAACACAGCGAGGGTAAAAATCAGTTGTGTTTATATGCTTTTAACATTGATAAATCAATCTAAAGTACTTGATGCTATAGTTCTTGTGACCTCCATAGATGATGAAAAAGGAATGAGAATAAGATCTTTCTGCTCTTATAGCAATCCAAGGAAACTTTTCAGCCCCTTCATTCCATAGAACCCAAAATTTCCCTATCTAAGGGTGTTATGATTGGTGGCAAAGACCTAAGAAATATAAAATGATGAGCCTCTCCTCCTCCACCTTAAACTCTAGCTTCTTCCCCTGTAAGAGCAACTGGTGGCACCGGTACAGCCTACAATCTTCCCTTTTCTTCTCAAACTGGAATTCTTCTTAAGGTTTGCCTCTAGAAATTCAAGATACTTGACTTTAAATGGTCTGTCCTTATCTCCCCTCCCCACAATTTTTTCTCCATTTTCTTCTTGTTTTTACAGTTAAAGGTATCTTCAAAGACCAGTATTTGTTATTTATTATAACACATTATTTCCCCCAACTAACTCTTTTCAGTGAATTTCTCAGCCCCTTCTAGAAAAGCAGAAGGAACAAGGAAATTCCCAAGTAAACTCAAAAGAAAAGAATTGTTTAAATCTACACACTGAGCCATGCTTTCTGTTTGCAGACAAAGAAATGAGTGAGCTTTCCACTTGGTGCTCAAAGCAAGCACCTCACAAGAAGCAGTAGAGCAAAATGAATACCACACTTACTGAGCTTGAATTCAGAAAGAACAGAATTCAAGTCCTGCTTAAGGTACCAACTAGTTTGTGACTCTGGTCTGGACCTCAGTTTCCTTTATGTGTAAAATGAAGGGGTTAGACCCTATGACCTCTAACGTCTCTGCCAGCTTTAAATCCGGGATCCTATAATCCTGTGACCTACTGGCTGAGGGTGGGCTGCCAAGTTTAAGGAGCACAAGAAAAGCAATGACCAAATAAGTTCCAACTTCTCATGTAGGGCATCTTTTCTACTTTGTAGATTCAGGGAAATGAACGAACAATGAATTGAAACCAAGTCTCTCCCTCGCTCCCTTTCCTCCTTTCTCACCTTTTGAGATCTCTAGCAATAGAGCGACACCTGTAACAGGAAGGATCCACGTGTGGGGCTGTGCTGGAACAAGACTAGGGGTAAGGGTTAGAGGAATCAAGCAATATTTCAGGGCTGTAACTCAGTGGCCAATGGTCAACTATCAGACAATACTTGGAACCCAGCAAAGCAAAGCCCTTTAGCGAGAAACTGCTGGCCTTTTAGCAAGCAATTTATTTCCGCAGAAAGCAGGTGACTTTTCCCCACATCCCTAGTTTAGCTCTCAGTCACCAGGAATAAAATTTCCTAAAAGTTCCTTTTGATTCCCTTGGGAACTGCAGACCAAATGCTAAACAGCCCCATAAAGTGCATATTGAAAAATGAAAACTTCTGGACTGGAAAAGGGAACTCCAGAGCACTGCTTAGGCTCCTGAAGGAGCTTCTCAGAGGAAGTCAAGTGAACCAGGAAACCCAGTAGGGAAGTTTCCCAAACTGGTAAACATGAGCTGTGATTCCCCAAGAGATCAAACTGCAAAATCTACAGGCCCCAAAAGAACGATGGAATTGGGGGGGGGGGGTTACTCCTTGGAAAAGCTTCTGCCAAGAGCCACGTGCTCCCCGCCCCAAGCTTTCCCTGCCCTGGTAGTCTAAGGGGCAGTCTCTGCCAGCCTGGGCCACGTAGGGCACTTTCCCTCTTCCTCGAGTCCATTTCACCTCCTGTTAATTCCTTCCTTCTTCCAATCTACTCTTCGGACACTTCGCAAAAGCCCCTTTTCTCCCGCCTTGGAGCCTCTCCTCCATCCCCCTGCCATCGCCCCCTCTCCTCTCCAGGAGCCGAGCTCCCTCTGCCCGCTTCCGGAGGCTGCCCTCTTCGCAGCCCAGGCCGGCTGGCACCTGAGGATGAAGGCGGATGCCCGCGGTCCAGGACGGCCGGTTGTCTTCGTGCACCCCCGAGGCACCGGGACTCTTGCGGCTTGGCTGATGACCCCCTCCCGAGAGCCCGGACACCCATTAAATTGCCTACACTGAACAGAAAAGGGCACAGACACCAGGGGACGGACCGTGACCCTGGAGCTTCACTCCCTCGCGGCCGAAGACGAGCCGGGGCCGGACACTTGTTTGTAGCCGAGTCCGGCCGCGGTGCCGGCCGGTTCGTCTCGGGGTGGCCGCAGCCGCCCAGGGCGGGGGCCCCAAGTGCCCTCGACTCGGGACGGGTCAGTCCCCGGCCGGAGAAGGAAGAACGGGCTTTCCGGCCGGAACCCCTGGGAGGGTACGTGCCCGGGCACTCGGTCAGGGAAAGAACCGGGGGCCCCGGCACGGCGGCTTTATCCTTGACAAACTAGCTGCGGTTCTCCCGCCTCTCCGACGCGCGCACACACCGTACACACAGACGTAAAATAAAATCAAATGTACACAGCCCCCTTTCCGGCGCGTCCACGGCGCCCGCTTCGTTCCCTCGCTCATTTTCCTGCTCCTGTCCTCTCCCTAAAGGTGCCCGATTAAAGCCGAACCAGCCCCAGCCTCGGCCGCGGAATGCCCCCAACGTGCATCGCCCCAGCTCCGCTCCCCACGCTCCTCCAGCCCCCAAGCACGGGGGTGGGCTGGGCAGGGCGGAGAGGAAAGCGCAAGGCCACTTACTCGTGTTCAGGAAACACTCGGTGAACCTCCTGAAGCAGCTCGTGTTACTGGAAGGTCCATCTTCCATGTCTGACCCCGGAGACCAGGGGGCGGCGGCGGCCAAGGAGAAGGAGCCTCGGGGCGGCTGCGGCCGCTGCTGCTGCTGCTGCTGCTGCTGCTGAGTTCTGCCGCCGCTGCTGCCGCTGGCAGCCGGGCCCCCACGGCCGGCGCGGGCTGCGCCTGCAGCGCCCAGGAAAGGGTAGGACCACAGGCTGCAGGCGGCCCGGGAGAGGAGAAGCCGGGGCGGCGGCGGCTGCAGCCGGGGGCCCGCGGAGGCTGGGAGCAGCAAGCCCTGGAGCGAAGGAGGGGAGAAGAAGAGCCGCCGCCTCCCGCCGCTGCCGCTGCCGCCGCCGCTACCGCTGCAGATCGCGCCGCTGCCGCCGCCGCTGCCGCTGCCGCTACTACTACTGCTCCGGCGGGCGATCAAGGGAGCTGTTTCTTCTCCTCTTCCTCCTCCTCCTCCAACATCTCCTCCTCCTCCTCCTCCTCCACGTCCTCCTCCTCCTCCTCCCGCCGCGGCCGCCGCTTCCCTTCCTTGGAGACCCGCTGGGAGGTGAAAGCCAGGCGAGGAGGGGAGAAGAGGAGGAGGGGGAGGCGGGGGCGGCAAGAAGTAAAAGGAAGATGGAGAAGGGGAGGAGGAAGAGCGAACGGAGAAGGGAGCTCGGAGGACGAGCCCGCCGCCAGCCCCGCACGGAGAGGAGCGAGCGGTGCCGGGGCCCGGGCCGTCCGTGCCCGGGGCTGCGCGGGCCAGGAGCAAAGGGAAACCGCGGGCGTGCCCAGCCTCGGGAGCCCGGGGAGCGTCCCCGCCCTGGCCGCCGCCGCCGCCGCCGCCGAGACCCGAGTGCGGCCGGTGGGGGCCGGATCTGAGCCTTTTCCCGTCCGCAGACGGAGGGGCCTGGGGGCGGGATGAAAGCGGCTCCTCGGGGTTGGACATGACCCTCCTCCCTTTTTCGCGGTAGTCTGAGGCAGGACGTTGGCCGGAGACGCCGCGAGGTGGGGGGCGGGGTGGCGAGGAGCCGGGGACGCGGCCAGGCGCCTCTCTCCGTCCGTGCTCCCCTCCCGCTAGGAGCTTTCCAGGCGAACCACGGCGAAAGGTTGGGGGGAGGGAGGCCTGTGCCCCTCTCCTGTCCTGGCTTCCCCGCCCTGTGAAATCTTCACATTTTCATCCCCTCTCGAGGGGCAGGGGACGTGCTGGTGTCTGTCGGGGCCGGGCCGGCGGTGGCTCCCGAACGGAGCAAGGACTCGTCTTCCCCTCCGGCTGGGGAGGTTGGGGGATGGGGCGGGTACACCTATGGGCTCCGTGTGTTTGCTGTGCGCTCGGATGTATAGCCTGCTCGATGGATGCTCCGAAGCAGCGGATAAAATCACTGCAGTGCCTCCCATGGACGCTCCGGCAGCAGCCAGAAAACGCCCACTGGCGGAGCAATTGCTTCTCCAGCTACCTCCTCCCTTCTCATTACACGTACCAAAGCACACACAGAGAGAACGCAGAGAGAGTAGAAACACGTAAAAAGGAAAAAAAAGAGGAAAAAAGCGTTCGCAGAAGCAGGCCAAGCCATTACCTGCGGAGCTCAGTCGTACAAGTGACGTGTACCTTGGGGGGGGGGCAGTGGACCAGGGGAGGGGGGAGAGACGGGGACAACACACAGATGCGGAATCTGTTCTGAATTCTGAACCAGACAGATGTGCAGCCACTCCAGCTGTGAGCATCCTCTCTCCCATCCTACAGTTTCAAAGCAGCCCCCTTCACGCCAGCCTAGCCATGAGAACCGATAACACGAAATAGCTGTGACTCGGGTGGAATCAAAAACTTTGTAGAATATTGTGGGCTTAAAACATACGCACAAGTTCAAATCACATGGTTTTTTCAACTCCTAACTTTAAAAAAAAAGCATTTGCATTTCACTCTTTTTTCCCGCAAATACCATCTTTAAAAAGAAAATTATTTGCTTAACTCTAATGGTGTTTCGCATCTTACCTGCGTGTTTGGGAAATCGAAATGGAGTACTCATCGGACAGATAAAATCAAAACAAAGTCAAGAGGTTTGGGGGCATAAAATACAAAGCAAGCAGAGTTAAAGCTAGCTTTCGCCCGCCTCTTCCAACTTGGCAACGAAGCCAAACTAACCGCCAAAGGAACGAGACGCGACGGAAGGTGAGCGCAGCGTAGGCTTAGAAAGCAGCAAGATCCAGGAGTTTGCGATGGTTTAGCGGAGAGCACGGCGAGGCCGACAGGTATCAGTGCCCAGTGACTTGCTAGGGAAGGACAAGACTAGAACAGGGTGGAGATACAGGGTGGAGCGGACTTGCCCCTTTCAGCTGGGGCAGCCCGCTCTGCCAGGCTGAGGTTTAGCTCCCCTTTTGGTCCGGCTCCAGGGTTCGCACCTATACAAACCAGTCACCAAAAGTAAGCCATGTACTTGAAGTTGTTACCCCGGCGGACGAACCGCTCCCCCTGGTCCTGATCTAAACGGGCTTTCCTCCAGTTCTCCGATGGTTTTATTTGGAAAATGATGCAGAGTCCTAATCTGTGTGTCCTTTCCCTACTCCCACCCACTCTCTATAGTAGAACTTTTTTTAAAATTTCTGCGTCTGCTCTCAATGGCTCGAGTTTGATAAGTTTGTCTTTTGCTAGTTTTCTTTCCACGAAAGATCCAGTGGCTTGGTTTTCTTTTCTTTCTTCTCAGTGATCCTTAGAATTTATCCTTTAACGGATGTCAATCCCATTCATCGTGAGGTCAAAATTCCTAAACCCTCCTGGAAAGAAAACAGTGCCAGTGACCTTTTTACGTTATGTTTCCTTTTACTGTGACATTTACATTTGTTTCCGAGAAGGAAAAGCTAGTACCTATCAGGAATCGGTCCCTTCCCTACCCTCTCCTGGCTTTTCCTCCAGCGCTTTGGCATCCCACTCTAAACAAGTCTTTCCATTTGTCTTTTTTAATTATTCTGATAGTTAAGAATCCTACCCTGGAGCTTCTCTGGAGTTTGGGGGGTGAGCCGGAGGTATATCCAACGGTGTCTGGAAAAGGGGAGAGTCACATTATCTTTTAGATATGTATTTCTCCCAGGTGGTCTCTGCCTTTCTTCTTTACATTAAAAGTTTCTCTATGGCTTTCAAATATCTTTCAAGGCACCTGGAGTCGAAAAGGAGGTTTCCAGCTGAAAAAAGATACAGAACCAAACTGAATATAAACCAGATTTCTTTTTAATCTGGGGTGGGGCAGCAGATTACATATTTGTTCTCCCTTACACAGAAGATTTTTGGTAAATTAACCAGCAACATTTAGTATCCTAATTAACCCTTTCTTTGAATCAGCTGACTGGCGATAAATTACCTTTCTTTTCTCCAGATGGACGGA
>CM053770.1:446438062-446460562 GCA_028658325.1 Potorous gilbertii
GGATATTTGATATTTAGTAAAAAGAGGATCTTCAAATGTCAAATTTTACAACTTAATAAATAAATGAACTATCATCTGCCAACCTGGTGCCTGAGGCAGCTGGCTTTATAATAAGAGCTGTTCTTTATCTAGTGCTCTACTATTTACAAAGCACTTTATATACACTGTCTCATTTGATCTTCACACAACTCTGTGAGAGAAGTGTGGCTACTAACTCTGTTTTACAGGTGAGGAAACTGAAACTAACAGAGGTTAGATGATTTGTCCAGCACTGGACAGTTGGTAAATGTGAGAGGTAACATTCCGGACCAAGTTCTTCATACCTCCAAATCCAGTGTGCTACCCACTATACCAGAGATGAAATAATTACTTTATGATTATCTTCTCCTACACTGCCCTCCTCATTTTGTGGAATTGTGGTTAGAGTTCTCAGCTTGGAGTCAGGAAGGCCTGAGTTCAAATCCTGATACTGATCTTACTGGCTCTGTGACCCTAGGTGCCCACACTAGGAGTTCCCCAAAGTGAAGAAACCACAGCTCATTCAAGCACAAAATACTGTTTTCTACCAGAACACCACTGATTTGTGCCAATTTTTATCCTCCAATGCCCTCTTCTAAAACCATTTAATCTGTCTATACCTATCCACAAGCCAAACTCTCCATGAGCAGCCCTTCCTTTCAAAAGTCCCTTGCCATTTCAATCACTTCTTTGCTCAGCATCTTCTTAGTAATTATCAACGTCGTCTGTACTGTACTATTTGTATATGTTTACATGTTTCTTTGTAACTGTCTTCACATTTTTTCATATATGGATGTTTTGTGCTACCAACCTAAGTTCTTCAAGGTCAGCTTCCATATCTTCCATAGCCACACACCACCACCCCAGTTTGTATAGTGATTTGCAAGTGATGCATTCTTAATTAGCTGACTAATCATACAGAATAGGAAATCTTGAACAGCATCTATATTTTAGATGCCTATAAATTTGCAAGGCTATTTTTATAATAAAATTTTATTGATATGTTCTGTTTTTACATCACCCAAAACTCCTTTCTCATGTATGACTCCCTCTCCTAAAGAGCCATTCTTATATTTTTTAAATTAACCGATCATTCCCTTAAATATGTGGGAATGAATTTGTATATGTTAATAGAGGATAAGAATCAAATTCTTCTCAGAACCTTAATATTTTTAAGGGTCATAGAGAAAGGTAAAAATGACAGAGGATGGAGGTGACTTTGTCTTTCTTAGGAAAAGACAGAAATGGAAGGTGAAAGAAGCAGAGAGAAATAACTATTGCATAACAAAAGTACAGAAGATAAAAGACTATATAGTCATAAAGAAAGAAGGGGTGGGGAGAACATCTCATGAGCCTCATTTTCATATGAACTGTATCAAGAAAAATTGAACACAATTACACATACACAGACATATTATGGTAAAATCAAAAGGAAATAAGAGGGGAGAGAGATGAGGGAGAGGTGGAGAGGTGTTTAAGAGGAATGATAGGATGAAAAGGGGATTTTCTTTCTCTGGATTTTTTTCCTGTACTTGGACTACTCTTCCTCCTCAGCTCCAGCTATTGACCTCCCTGGCCTCCTTTAAATTCCAACTAAAATCTCATCTTTTATAGAAAACTTTTCCCAACCCCTTATTTCTAGTTCCTACCCTCAGTTAATCATTTCCTATTATCCTGTATATATCTTGTTTGTATATATTTGGTTGCATGTTGTTTCCCTCATTAAATTGTAAGCTCTTGAGAGCAGGGATTGTCTTTTGCCCCCTTTTTGTGTCCCCAGGAATAATCATAAGCAACACAGACTCAAATTTTGAAGACAAGAAGGTAAAGGGACAATCCAAAGGAAAGGAAGAAAGGGGAGGGCCAATGCCAGGGAAAGAGAAAAGCTGCCACAAAAAAGATCCAGTGTTAATTTCAAAAAGGTTTTGGATTAAAAATGAAAAGCAAATAACGGAAGTATTGTCTTGTTCAAACACAACAAGAAACATTGGGGAGAGGGGGAGAGAGGAGGGTCATACTACAAAGCCATTATTACTAGGGAAAAACAATATTTAAAATATCACTGAATATTTTATATATCCACTATCCCAATATTCCCAGATTTTTTGTTATATAAATTGTTATATAAATTTAATTTTTTACTAATTCCAAATATAGTCCATTTGAAATAATCTTCCATGTTAAAGATCTCAATAATCTATGAGTTCTTTAACTATATTACACATTAAGACAGTATTTGCCTTACTATGTTATTAAATAGAAAAGAAGCATTATGGGAAAATTTTGAAAGGAGAAAAAAGAAATCAAAACAAAACCAAAAAACTAAAACTTGCTCAGTTTGGTGGCTAAACATTGACAAATAACTTCAATGACTTTCTTGTATTTTGTCTCATGCTACAAACATCAAATTGGTTTTGATTTTTTCAATTAAGCTGTATTTTGATAATTGTAGAAAACTTTTAAAAATTGTCAGTTTCTCATGTTACCTGAAGCTACTGCATGACAGGGTTCCATCTTTTATAGGAAGTAAAATAATAGTGTTCACAAGGAAATTTTTAAAGTATCTTGTTCTAGCCACTAAAAGAATACTTGTGTGTAATTCAGTCATGTCCAACTCTTTGTGCCCCCATTTGGGGTTTTCTTGGCAGAGATACTGAAGTAGTTTGTCGTTTCTCTTACCAGCTTATTTTACAGATGAGGAAATAAGGCAAACAGGGTTAAGTGACTTGCCCAAGATCACACAGCTAGTGTCTGAGGCCAGATTTGAATTCAGGAGAATGAATCTTCATGACTCTAGACCAGGGGATCTATCCACTGCACTATCTAGCAGCCTTCATGTTGTATATCAAAGGCAACTAATAAAGGCTTGTTGAAGGGTTTTGAATATTTTTGAAGGAAAAAAGTGCAACTTGACTGACAAAGTGGAGGCCTAAGTGAATGTTTTTCTCCCCTAACAGGAAGGTAACAAAAACTTTACTCCTAAATTACAAAATTGTATAGGATCTGAGATTTCACATTTCCCCTTCATATATCTTAGTGTATAATTTCTTAAGTTTCTAATATTCGAAGAAAAAATTATTTCTTTGTGGATCTCCTAGAGATTGAATATTTCCATAGTTGGATATTCTGGTTCCTGAGTCCATCACCAGGCCTCCATTTAATGCTTGGCTGGACCCAACAAATGGCTAGGTTGCACAGTGGATAGAGCATTGTACTTAGAATCAGAAAGATATCTTCATGTGCTCAAGTCTGGTCTCAGATATTTACTGGCAATGTGACCCTAGACAAGTCACTTAACTCTGTTTGCCTTAGTTTCCTCATCTGTAAAATGAACTGGAGAAGAAAATGGCAAACCAATTCAGTATGTTTGCCAAGAAAACTTCAAATGGGGTGATAAAGAATTGGACATGATTAAACAACAAACCCAAGGACCCAGCAAAATGTTTGCTCAACAGGAATGGCCTTTGAGAAACCATGATTCCTTTCCTTGAGGAATCCGAAGTCTATTGTGGAGTATCTTTAATTGTACTAGTGGAAAAAAGTGCCATGGAGGTTTTATAACTGATACTAAATTCTTAGCATAACTATGCTATTATTAATACTCTTATATAAGTTTCTCATGTTATGACAAAGTACTAAGTTTCAAAAATAGTTATGTTTTTTTTAAAAAATCATTTGCTTCAGGAAAACTTATACCCAAAGCAGCTTTCCTGCTTTAGTGACAGATATATTAAAAGAAAACTGTGAATTTTCTTTAAATAATCAATGCTTTCGTTAAACTTTTATATGCCAGATATGATCAAGTCAATTCTGACCAAGTAAGTTAGAGGTACTCAATTACAGAATATTTGGATATCATAGTATGTGCTATGACTTTCATATGCAGTTTCTTTAAAGGTGAATCAGTAAGAGACCAGGTGTTCAATGTAAAGGGTTTAGATTAAAATGCAAAGAAAATATGAAGAATGGTCAAGGTTAAGGTACGATTTGATATCTATGATAAAATAATTGATTCATGGATTATTGAAGTCCCTTATTAAAAAAAAAACCTAGCATGTTACGATTCCCACTGAAAAGGTAATACTAACCGCTAAACTCAACAGGTAGATGTAGCATGCTAGCAGGTTCAATAGAATAGATCAAATCATAAACTTTATGGGCCTATCAGTCCAAACTCTTTTTCTATGAATTTCATTTAATTTTGATTTGACTTCCTTCGTTCTTTCCTTTCTTTTTCTTTCTTTCTTTCCTTCCTTCCTTTTCCTTTCTTTTTTCATTCCTTTTTTTGTTTGTTTTGATCAAGTTTTAAAAATAAATGGGGTTTTGGCTATGACATGATCTTTTAAAATTTTATTATACTTTATCTTTATTGCAATGCCTCTTATTGTAATGGGATGTGTGTCATATCAGTCCTGCATTTTTATAAGTCTTTTCTCTCCTGCTTCAAAACTTAAGGGGACAATTCTGCATACAGTTCTATTTTTAATAAGGAGCACTCTAGACCTCTACCATATCCACAATAGCACCAATTTCAAGAAACCAAAGCAATAATTCTTTGATCATCATAACATCAACAAACACTAGAGGATGACTGTCATCAAGTGCTACTAGAACATCCATTTGATTATTCTCTAAAATAAAAATATAGACATGATAAGTGATCCCAAATTTAGACTCCCTTCTAAATGTCAGTTTAGGATGAAAGTTCTAATTATTATCTGATTTAAAGACCCATCTATATTTTTTTCTGATTAGCTAGTAATTGTTTATTTTTTTGTAAATTTTTAAATTTTACACTTAAATACAAAATGAGAAAAGAAAAAAAAAACATTGCCATGTACACAGCAGACCATAAGAGAGTTTCAATACAAAGCAATAAATTTCCATTTCAAGAAAACCTATATAATAACCACTACACATTGTTTACAAAGCTGTCCAGTTTCCCTTTGCTTCCTTGTTGATTTTCTTTTGTTCTCTGCTGTGTACTTTTTACTTTAATTTTCCCCTCCCTCCCCCACCACCATAAAGAAGGCTACAATTAATACACATAGATATTTTGGGGCAGCTAAGTGGTGCAGAGGATAGAGCACCAGTGCAAGAGTCAGGAGAACATGAGTTCAAATCTCACCTCAGACACTTGACACTCACTAGCTGTGTGACCTTGGGCAAGTCACTTAACCCCAACTGCCTCATCATGGGTCATCTCCAGTCATCCTGATGATATCTGGTCATTGGATTCAGATGGCTCTGGAGGAGAAGTGAGACTTGTGACCTGCACAACCCTCACTCACTCAAAACAAAGTCAAGTGCAAGTCATGTCATTATTTCTCTGATGGCATAGTCTTCTTCGACAACGAAGGACAAACACACACATCTATTTATAAACATAGATATATATACACATATACAAGCAAACACATATATGTAAGACTGTACTAAGCTTATTTCCTCCTATCATCTGTTTCTCTACAGGTAGATAGCATCTTCCTTATAAGTCCAAGTTTTTCCATGTGTTTTCTAAATCAATCAGCTCATCATTTCCTACACCAGAGCAATATTCCTTTCTGGACTGAAACTACATCTTCCTTCATAGGACCTTTGAAGTTAATCTGGGTATTTGTAATAGTCAGAATGACTTGGTTGCTCAAAGTTGTCCTTGAAACAATATTGCTGCTATTACTGTACACAATATTCTCTTGGTTATGTTCATTTCACTCTTCATTATTTTGTGGAGGTCCTTCTGTGCTTTTCTAAAATCACCGAGCTCATCCCTTCTTGTACCAGAGTAATATTTCATCTTGAACATATGCCACAGTTTGGTTAGCCCATTCCCCAATTGATGGACTTCCCTACTGTTTGCAGTTCTCTGCCACCACAAAGAGAGCTGCTATAAATATAGCAGGTTCTTTTCCACTTTTCTTAATCCTCTTGGGAAACGGAACCAATGGTGGTATGGATGGGTGAAAGGCTATAGGCAATTTAATAACTCTTTGGGCATAATTCCAAATTCTCTCCAAAATGATGGATCAGCTCACTGATCCACTAACAACAATGAGTTAAGGTCCCAATTTTTCCAGGTCCCCTCCAACATTTCTCACTTTCCCTTCTATCTTTTTAGTCAATCTGATTGATTTAATAAACTATCTCAAGGTTGTTTCAGTTTGAATTTCTCTAATCGATAATGATTTAGAGCATTTTTTCATATTGTTTTGATTTCTTCCCTGCAGAACTGCTTGTTCACATCCTCTGACCATTTATCAATTGTGAAATGACTCCCATTCTTATAGCTTTGACAAAGTTCTTTACATATCTGAGATATGAGACCTTCATCCGATGAACTGTCTACAAAATTCCACACCTTCCCCACAATTTTCTACTTTCTTTCTGATCTTGGCTACATTTGTTTTATTTGTACAAAATCTTTTTAATTTAATGTAATCAAAATTATCCATTTTACATCTCACAACACTATCTCATGTTTGTTCATGAATTATTCACCCATCCATAAATCTGATAGGTAATATGCATGTTCTTCAAATTTTCTTGTAATATCTCCCTTTATATCTAGGTTATGTATCCATTTTGACTGTATCTAAGTAAATGGTGTAAGATTTTGGTCTAGGCCCAATTTCTGTCAGACTTCTTTCCATCTTTCCCAACAATTTTTACCAAATAATGCATTCTTATCCCCAAAACTTAAGTCTTTATGTTTAACAAATACTGGGTTAACTCTATTCATTTGCTGCTATAGATAACATGTCTACTCTGTTCCATTGATCTACCTTTCTATTTCTTAGCCAGTACCAGATAGTTTTGATAATTACTGTCTTATAATACAGTTTAAGATCTGGTATTGTGAAACTTCCCTCTTTTACATTTTTTCCATCAGTTCCTTTAATATTCTGGACCTTTTATTCTTCCAAATGAATTTTGTTATTATTTTTTCTAGTTTTATAAAATAATTTTTTGGTAATTTAATTGGGAGGACATTGAATATATATGTATGTAAATATATGTATATATGTAAAATTGTCATTTTATTATATTGACCCTACCTAACCATGAATAATTTCTCCATTTATTTAAATCAGATTTTATTTATGTACAAAATTTTTAATTTACTATGAAATATTATCTTACTCTACAGGAAAGTAGGGGAGAAGGGGAAAGGGGATAAGCAGGATTTGGGGGATGATGGAAGGGAGATTAAATGAGAGGAGGGCATAATTAGAAGTTAATACTTTTAAGGAGGGATAAGGTCAAAAGAGAAAACAGAATAAATGGGGGGGCAGTATAGGATGGAGGGAAATATATTTAGTCTTCCACAACATGACTTTTATGGAAGTCTTTTGGATAACTACACATGTATAAAATATATTGAATTGCTTGCCTTCTCAGTGGGGATGGGGAGGGAGGAAGGGAGAGAATTTGGAACTCAAAGTTTATTAAAAAATAAATGTTACAAATTGTTTTTACATGCAACTGGGAAATAAGATATACAAGCAATGGGTCTAACTTGTCCTCCAAGAATATGGAGGGGATGGGGATAAGAGAAGGGAGGGGTATGATAGAGGGGAGAGCAGATTGGGGGAAGGGATAATCAGAATGCATGCTGTCTTGGGGTGGACAGAGGAGAGAAATGGGGAGAACATTTGGAACTCAAAACCTTGTGGAAATGAATGTTGAAAACTAAAAATAAATAAATTAGAATTTTTTGAAAAAATGAATGTTGTAATTTGTCAAATGCTTTTTCTGCATCTATTGATATTGTCATATGACTTTTGTTACTTTTACTATTAATATAATCAATTATGTTACCAGTTTTCCTTATGTTAAACCATTCTTGCCTTCCCGATATGACCCCTGTTTGGTCATAATGTATAATCTTTGGATCATATTGTTGTAATCTTTTAGTTAATATTTTATTTAGGATTTTTGCATCCATGTTCATTAATGAAATTGGTCAATAACTTTCTCTGTATTCCATTTCCTCTTCTGCTAGTCTGGGTAGTTTTTATTTTTGTAAATATTCTTCCATTTCACTTAAGTTGCTAAATTTATTGGCACATAATTGGGCAAAATAATTCCTTATAATTGCTTTGATTTAATCTTCTTTGGTGTCATATTCACTTTTATTTTTTATACTAGTAATTTAGTTTTCTTCCCTTTTTTAAAAAAAATCATATTAAACAATGGTTTATCTTTTTTATTTAGTTTTCATAATACCAATTTCTCATTTTATTTATTAATTCAGTGGTTTTCTTACACTCATTTTTATTTATTTCACCTTTAACTTTTAGGATTTCCAATTTTAGTGTTTAATTGGGATTTTGAATTTGTTTTTTTCTAGTTTTTTATTTTTATACTGCAAACCCAGTGGTCTGTTCTCTCTTTTTTATTAATATAAGCACTTAGAGATATAAAATTTCCTCTGATTACTGCTTTTGCTGAATCCCATAAGTTTTGATATGTCATTTCATTATTGTCATTTTCTTTAATGAAATTACTGATTGTTTCTATGATTCATTCTTTAACTCATGCATTCTTTAAGATTACATTGACTAGTCTCCAATTAGTTTTTTCCTGTGATTCCATGGGCCCTTATTAATTTTAATGTACTGTTTGTTTCCTGTAAATGGAGCATTTACCATTTCTACTTTTATGTATAAAATTTTTGTGCCCCAATATATGGTCAGTCTTTGTAAAGATACCATGTACCATTGAGAAAAAAGGTGTATTCCTTTCTATTTCCATTCACTTCTCTCCAGAAATCTATCATATCTAGCTTATCTAAAATTCTATTCACTTCCTTTACTTCTTTCTTATTTATTTTTTGGTCAGATTTGTCTTGTTCTGAGAGGGGAAGATTGAAGTCCCCCACTATTATAGTACTGCTATCTATTTTCACCTAAAATTCATTTAACTTTTCTTTTAAAAATTTTGATGCTCTGGTATTTGGTGCATATAAATTTAGTATTGTTATTGCTTCATTATCTGTGGTATCTTTTTTTTATACCGTGATTTCCCTGTATATCTCTTTAAATAAAATCTATTTTTAGCTTTGGCTTTGTTTGATATCATGATTGGATGATTTTTTTGCATTGTTTGAGGTAGAATACATTCTGCTCCAGCCCTTTATTTTTAACTATGTGTATCTCTCATTTCTAAATCTGCTACTTGTAAACAGCATCTCTGGTTTTTAATCCATTCTGCTGTTTCTGTTTTATAGGTGAATTTATCCCATTCACATTCAAAGTTATAATTACTATGTGTGTATTTTTCCTTACTGTTGTCCTTTTCAGCCTCTCTTTTTACCCTATCATTTCTGTAGTTTGCTTTTAACCACTACCTCCCTATTTCACACCTTTTTAAAGAATCTCTCCCTTACCCTTATCCTCCTTTATCTTGTTCTATCCACTCTTCTAAGAGTCTCTCTTTTCTTTTGCTCCCACCATCCTAAATCTTAATCTACACATCCCTCTATACCCCACCCTTATACCCTCTTTATTTCTTTATAAATTAGGAGACTCTTACACCCTTCCAGATGTATATGTTATCCCCTGTTCAACCCAGATTTGATGAGAGTAGGGTTCTCGCACTACCAGCCTCCACCCTCACTTGATTCCTCTGTATCGGTTTTTCCTCTTTTGCCTCATTTATATGAGAACTGTGCTAGTAATGGTTTACTGATGAAATGTTAAGCCTAAAAAGAAATCAAATTGATATCAAACTTTACAATTTGCAAAGCACTTGGGAATATCTAATATAATGGTGTTGCTCATCCCCAGCCCATGTTACTTTGCCTTTGGAAGGAAGGAAGGAAGGAAGGAAAGTTAGGAAGGAAGGAAAAAAGCATTTCTTAAGTCCCTACTATGTGCTGGCCACTGTTCTAAGTACTTGATACATATTATCTATTTCATCCTCATAACAATCCTGGGAGGTAGGTGCTATTAAGTATCCTCTTTTTACAGTTGAGGAAAATGAAACAAACAAAAGGTAAGTGACTTGCCTACAGTCACACAGCTAGTATGTGTATAAGATTGGATTTGAACTCAGCCTTCCTGCCTCCTGGTCCAGGACTCTATAACCCACCTAACTGTTTCTTAGTTATCTTAGTAATGGCAACAATAATATTATATTAGCCCTCACGTCTGTATGATGCTATAAAGTTACAAAGCATTTTTGTCATAACAATGTAACATAAGTATAAATATTATCATCCTCCTTGAACAGATGAGGAACTGAGGCTCAAAAAACTGCCCAAGTACACAGCTGCCATTATTAGCAGATTCAGGGTTTGAACCTACTCTTCTGATTCCAAACCCAGCATACTTTCCATTGTCATGTGGTGCTGTGTGAATGAAACACAAAGATTCAAACTGTTCCTAAGAAAATAAATAAAACTTACATAAATGAAGTGCTTTGCAAATCTGTGCAATGATGAGTGTTGTGGTGATGAGAGTACATCCTGCTTTTCAAAACAAATCCCAAACTGAGGGTGATTCAATTGGACAAATAAGTCAGTGCATACTTCCATACCTTTTCACCCAGCGTGGAGACTGGTCCCACCTGAGCTCAGACTTCAGTCTGGGTCTTGGTCTGGGATTCAGCTGTACTTTAGAGAAGTCCCTGAAAGTCTTGATCTATTTCCAGATTATCCAATTCTAGAAAACACTTGGGAGACTCATTTAGTTGTGGGAAACAAAAGTTTCAGATTATTCTAGGAAGGTTCCAGGGCTTAGTCAACCCAAGAGGACCTGATCCTCCAAGTTGGCCTCAGGCACTGTCCCGAGTAGAATCAGGCCCTTGGGTCTTATTCCAATTTAGATCAGGACCTCTTGGGCAATACTTCATGGCATCAGGCTCTCTTATTACACTGTACCTCCTTGAGTGCAGAGACTTATTTTTGTCTTTCCTTGTATCCCTCAGTACTTAGCTCCGTGCCTGACACATAGTAATCACTTAATAAATGCTTGTTGACTGGCTGTCTTACTCTGGAGTGCTAAGCTGAAGGCTGTATGTATTTACGTAGATGTATTCTCCCTCACTGTTAGACTTGGTCCTATTAAGATGACAGGTTTTAAAGAAGAGAAAACAATTGGGTTGTTGTGTGTATGTTTTTGTTTTTGTTTTGTTTTTTTCCCTTTCCTCCTGAGCTTTTCTTTTTAAAGAGTCCAAAGGAAGAAAAGAACTGAGCTCATTGCAATGATCAGGCTCTCTCAGCTACTGACGTATGTGATTACATTGAAATGGACACAAGTGATGATGTCATATATATATTATATATTATATATTCATATATATATATGAATTTGGATTTTCTGATAGAAAAGACTCCAAACAATGTAGTTAACCCTGTGTGTTGACAAAAACTACCTTTTGCTTTAGTGAAAGCAATCTGTCGAAGGAGAAAAGGAATATAGAATACATTAAAGCAATATTTAAAAAATAGCTAGCAGTAGCCAAAAAACAAGCAGATGTTCCCAGAAACATTTGTTACCTAAATGATCTGAGAGTGAATAACATAGAATCTACAAAAATCCTTCTTCTTAATCCAGTCCTAGAAGAGACTCATCAAATAAGGAATAGGGCCATACAGGTATACACCTATGCATTTGTAACTATGCCTTCAACTTAGTGCCTTCACTTGCAGGTTTGCTCCCCACAGGGCAGCTACTATCTCAGGTTCTAGACTTAATCCTTTGGGTCTATACTCTTGACATGAGCATAGGCTCCATTAAAAATCAGCTAGCAGATTTACTTAGCTCTTAGCAAATGAATTTATTCAAATGGAGAAGTACAAAACCATAGCTATGAAAACATTTCCCTCCCAAAAAACCTAGGGTGCACTTTTCCATAAATACACAGTTTCCTTGGGAAGAGTGGGCATAAACACAGAATACAATAGTAGTTAGGCATATGTGTAATATATCCATGTGGCAAGGGTAACTTTTAGCTTCTGGTACTACAGAGCCTGAAAATCTTTTCTTTCTTAAGGAGTTCTCCTTAAATACAAGGGAAGGGAATGGATTAAGTATTTAGTTAGTATCTACTATATACCAGTCACTGTGCTAAGCACTTTAAAAGTATTATTCCATTCCATCCTCACAACAACCCTTAAAAGTGGGTGCTATTATTTTCCCCATTTTACAGCTGAGGAAACTGAGGCAAACAAGTTAAATGAATTGCCCAGGGTCACACAGCTAGTAATTGAGATAGGATATGAACTCATATCTTTCTGAATCCAGGCTCAGTACTCTTACTACCACCTAGCTGGGCAAAGGGAGTAGAGGATGGGGGACAGGAAGGTATGAAGTATGGAATTATTTTGCCATGAGGCAATGATCTTTTTGTCAGTTGCAGGATTTGGCATTTTGTACTCAGTCCACCGTGCCATCTCTCTGACTCTATAACGCAACTATCTCTGTTAAGTAGGTTGCTCAGCTAAATTCTCAGGGTGTACTCCTTTCCATAGTCTGACTCTCTGCTACCAGAGGTCAAAATCCTTGAAGCTGTTTCCACCCTTGGGTATTTGTCTCTCTGTGTCCATATCTATCTTTCATTGCCAAGGAAGACCATGCCATCAGAGAAATGATGACGTGACTTGCATTTGACTTTGTTTTGAGTGAAGGAGGGCTGTGCAGGTCACCAGCTCTCCTCCAGAGCCATCTGAATCCAGTGACCTGATATTCCTCAGGATGACTGGAGATGGCCCAGGATGCACTAGGAGACCTTGGGCCCTTTAGAGCAAGGTCTTTGCAGGTACTCACTTAGGGTGAGGAAAAGCCCATTCATTGAATAGGCCTATTTAGAACATGATCTTGTGAGTGGATGCAGCTGGCTGAATGCTAACTGGGCACCTCACCTCCTCTCCTCCCCTCCCCTCCCCTCCCTTCCCCTCCCCTCTTCTCTCCTCTCCTGTCCTCTTTCTTGTCCCTTTCTCCTCTTCTTCCCCTCCTCTCCTCTTCCCTCCCCTCCCCTCCTCTCTCTTGTCCTCTGTCCTCTCCCAAAACCTTAAACCTATTACACTCTGAAACTGGCACTTCTAGGGGCCCCTGCCAAGGGCTCCTGGACTCCCCTACCTTTACAGTGATTATCGATAGTAACTCTTGCTGTTTCCCACCCAGCCTGATGTCTTGTTTTTCTTGACCTCATTAAAGGATCCATGCCCTGGCTACTTCTTAAACAGGCCTAAAGGGCCCAAGGTCTCCCAGTGCATCCTGGACCATCTCCAGTTATCCTGAAGAATATCAGGTCACTGGATTCAGATGGCTCTGGAGGAGAAGTGAGGCTGGTAACCTGCACAGCCCTCCATCACTCAAAACAAGTCAAGGGCAAATCATGTCATCATTTCTCTGATGGCACGGTCTTCTTCAGCAATGAAGGACAAACACAATCCATGTCTATCTGGAGTCTGTATCTAAGTTCTCTACTGTATGCACTATATCCTACAGGTTCACTGGTTCCCTTTCAAAGCAAGATGGCCAGTACGGGGGTAGGGGTGGAGGAGAGTAGAATGAGAAATTGTGTTTCCTAGGGATCTCACCAATAGATAGGTTCCAGTTTGCAAAATACCCCACTCCTACACTCAACAAGACTGAGTTATTTAAAGTCCTCAGGGAGTGACTAATCTGTCGACTCAGCCAATAATATTATTCTATTCTCAATCAGAGAAGTATTCTCATTTCGGAAAGAGATAAGAGCAGATCACTGCTACAATTAACCTTAATGCCACAGTGTGGTGGTGTAAATGTAATCATTTTGGGATTATATCCTGGACCTTCTATGGTTATAGTCCCGTCTGAGGAAGGGGAAGAACATAACACTTGAGATAGGCTTTTATTTTTTGTGTTTTAGAAAGTGTAGTTTTTATCATTTTGAGCTGATGTGCTACATTATCAATATTGTCAACAAAAAGGGATTTCCTCCACCCCTCTGACAGAGCCATTTATATTTTCTCCATATAAAGTATGATGATATAGGATCATATAATGTAATGATAATATAAGATCTTTTAAGCAGTTCATTAATAAGATTTATTTTGTTCACACAGTACTAAAAATGCTACAAACATTACTAGGACAAGACTAAATAAGTTGATCTTTTTCTATACCAGGGGTGGGGAACCTGTGGCCTCAAGGCCATACATATATGGCCCTCTAGGTCCTCAAATGTGGCCCTTTGACTGAATCCAAACTTTACAGAACAAATCCTCTTAATAAAAGCATTTGTTCTGTAAAACTTAAACTCAGTAAAAAGGCCGTACCTTAGAAAGGACCCAGAAAATCAAGTGTGGCCTCAGGGCCACAGGTTCCCCTTCCCTGCTCTACACTTTCCATTTTTGCCAAGCAAAGAAAATGCATATTTTAGTGCTTTTGATTTCACATAGATTAAAGTATGATAAAGGATTAAATGTATCCTCACATTACTTTTCAACAACTTCCAAGAAAAACACTAAATTTTATATATGTAAGAAAATTACACACAATGGGTAGCAATACATGTTATACTAAATGTGCTTTTGTAGTAGGATCCTAGTAAAGTAAGAACTAGCCCTAGTTTCAGAAAAAGCTAGCTGAAGTATTGCATCTACTGCACTTAATCTGTCAGTGCTCTACTCAGTTTTTCCAAGACTGTACATTGCAGCCTAGTCGTTGATCTGCGTTATTAAAAAGGGATTTTTCATAGTTTTATACTAGGTTCCTCACATCATTGTAGTTCCTGTTAATGACTCCCACCCTTTTCTAATCCAACTCCTCATCACATCCCCCTACCTTTGAGATGGGAAGAACTAAAAAACAAAAGAAAACAAAAGAAAAACCATTGTAACTGGAAAAATTGTCCCTTAGATTGACGTTTGTGGTCTAAATTTCTAGCTCAAATTCCCTTCATTTGAGATAGAAATGTGTGTGTGTGTGTGTGTGTGTGTGTGTGTGTGTGTGTGCATGTAATAATTAAACCTGGCAGTCTTGCTTTTCTATGAGGCCAATATTGGTTTTTGCCCTGATCTCAGATTCCTCTGAAGGAAAAAAAAATATGCCACTGAAGCAACAGGATTGAGCACTTTCCCCCAAGCTGATAAATGGAATTCTACACAAATGACATTCTTTAGGGTGAAATATTACTAATCCATAAGATACAGAATAATTTTCTTAGGCACTGAACCACAGACCTGATTGCTTCCTCAGATAGGATTGTGTTTTGTGACTTCATGCAATGAATTTGCAAAACTTTGAATTGAAAGATACAGGGAAAACAATACAGTAATTAGAATGTGGTCCCTTGCACAACTCACCCATGTGGTTGATATTAAAATCACAAAATGGCCAAGTTCATCTTGAATTCAGCAGTGTTGCTTTTGGGGGTGGAAGGCGGTAGGCAATAGTGATATAAACAATATAATCACTTTGTATTAAGAAAGGCGGCAGTCATAATGAAGAGAGAACTGCTGCAGGAGTCCAGACAGCCTTCATTCACGTACTGCCTCTGATCCATATTGGTTCCTTAACCCTGGGGAAAACCACTTAATCTCTTGGGTCCCTAAATAAATCTCTAAAAATATGAATTGAAAAGTACTTGCCATTAAATATTAATTATGCAAGGCATCATTCCAGATACACACACATATGCGTATATATGTTTTCCAGAGGTTATTTAGATGTGTATGTGTGTGTGTATAGCTCCTATCCTCAAAAGGCATATAAAGTAGTAAAATAAGACATGAAAACACCTACATCAGAAAACAGAATGTAATAAATACACGAGAACAGTACAAATGAAATAGTAAAACATTAAGAGAAAGATCGCTTTTGTGGAGGGAAAGGAGGAAAGGACCCAGGGAGGATTCATGGAAAAGATTGTTTGTGAGCTGGACTCATGGGATATTTACAATCAACTTCTGATTGAAACCTTACCATTTTCATGCTTAAAAAGGGATTATATACTGTGATTATTTTCAAAACTATGAAACTGAAGCTAACCAAACCACTTCTCCCCTCCCCTCTGATAGATAATGGCTTTAAAGATGGAGGGAACCTTGGACACTAAGTCCAGTTCTCTTATTTTACATTATGAGGAAGCGAAGACACCCAAAATCACCCAGGTAAAATGTCTAATGAGGATTTAAACCCATTTCTTCCTGACTTCAATACCAGTATCCTATCCATTAATTACACTAATTAAGCGTAATCATGAAGTTAGTGGCAGGTTCACAGGAATCATGAAGCAGAAAAGCTGATCTCTTATTTTTAAGCATCTCTTAAATAAGTAAGGTGGTACAATTGTTAGAGAACTGGCCCTTGACCCAGGAAGACCTGACCTCAAATCCAACCTAGCTATTTACTAGCTGTGTAACTCTGGGAAAGTAACATGATTAGATTGCCTCAGTTTCTTAATTGTAAAGTGGAGATAATTATAGCACCCATCTCACAGGATTGTTGTGAGGATTAAAGAACTATTTTTAAAATGCTTAGCACAATGCTTGGCACACAGTAGGCACTTAATCAATGAGTTTGTTTTTTTCTCCCCCCCTCACTTTCTGCTACATGACACATTATATCAAAGCTTCCCAACTAAGGCTACATCATCATCCAACAAGACTAATCTTGAAGGTATCTTGCTGATGCCATACCTTACTCTTTTCGGTTATTGGGCATTCCCAGCAGGGAATCACTGCCTATACATTCCCATCATTACCCCTTCTTTCTCACCCCATCAATGATCAGAATTATGAACTCATCAGGAAAAGGCTAGGAATTCCTGTATTAGATCATAATATGCCCACATCCCCTATTAGTCACTGAAAAAATAGTCCTCTATTCCTTCTTCCTGCTAACTGCAAGGTTAAAAATAAGTTAAAAGCCTGGTTTACCGTCATAGAGACTTGATTTTAAACATTCACAATAAATAGCAATGACACTTTGCCCATACTGTGCGGCCTAGTTCACTGCTGTGCTTGGATAGCCTCAGACTAAGAAATATACTGTCACAGGATACCACCATCTGAGGCAAGGTGGGAATGCTTACGTGTCTCCTCTGATTTTTAAAAAGGTTCTAACTGGCCTCAAACCACATTTATTTGGTAATCACGCTGAACTAGAGTGAAATATCTTTGCTATCTGATTGACTCAGACAAGTGTCTCACATGGCAGGAGTCCAGAAATAACAATACTGCTGTACTCAGCTGGGCAAGGAAGCTTCTGGGGGAATCAGACAGGAGGGCTTCGTGCAATTCTGATTTTTAGAAATGTGTTTCTCTGATGCTTCTTGTCTTTTATATCCATATTGTTTCCCATTAATCCCACCCTCCTCTCCCCTTCCTTTCTTTGTTGTAGGTCTCATTTTTTGCATTCACTGTGTGAAAGTGTAGAGAAGCTAAAGATGGGAGAAGGGGAAAATCAAAAGCTCAGTACTGGCTCTTTTTACTTGGACTAGAGCTTAGGAAACAGTTTAGCATTTAGTATACCTGCACAGAGAATCTTACTGTTCCCAGCCTTTTAGAGGCAGCCTGTGTTGCAAGTGGATAGAAAGAGTGCTGGGCCTGGAGTCAGGAAAACCTGAGTTCATGTCCAGTCTCAGATACTTGAAGATTTTCCTTCCCAGAGAGTGAGGATGGGCTCAGAGGCCTCAGCGGAAATTGCAGGATTTGGGAGGATTTGGTGTGTTGGATATGCATTTTGAAAGGTATTACAGTTATGATGCATGCCAGACACAATAAGGCTGAGGATAATGTATAAGAAAATGAACAAACTTATCGCAATACATTCCCCCATCCACCAATGCCCCTTTTCTTGTAACATGAAGGTCGCATGCCCAAGGTAGGCAGGCTGAGATACTTAATGGGGGAATCATAAAACTGAATCTAATATGCACAAAAATAATAAAATGCTCAGTTCATTTTAAAAATATAGACTATTCCAACTTTATTCTTTTTCAACCTTACTTCTATTGGATGAAAAAAAAGATGGATTCTCCTAAAAGTATCTTTCTTTTCATCTTATTTTATTAATAACTTTTGCTTTTTATATCTTTCATTTCTATGAATATATAAGATATGTAGGCATACACGCATGCATGTGTGTATGATGTGTATGTGAATATATGTATGAATGTATATATCTATCTACCTATTTATCTCTCCCCCTCCAGGTTAAAAAGAAAAGAAAACAGTTTAGTAAAACCAATGTACACAACAGTGGTATCTGACAACATGTACAAAATATTTTATAGCCATAGTCAGTCAGTAAATAAAACATTTATTATGTGCCTACTATGTGCTAGGTATGTCCTGTGCTAAATACTAGGGACACGAAGAAAGACAAAAGACAGCCCCTGTCCTTGGAGTTTAGAATCAAATATGGGATGACAATATACAAAAGGAAGCTGAAAGGGGTTGGGGGAGTTAGGGAAGGAGATGGTGCCCAGTGGCAATCCAGAAGACTATAGTCAAGGGAGAAATGAAGAGATAGTTGACCTGGGCTCAATTCTTAAATGGAGACTTTAGGAAGAGAAGTCTCTGGGTGGGAGGGCCTCTTAGAACAGAAGGTGCTGACTAGGCGTGAGTTTCAGGGCTGATATGATCTTCCAGATAAAAAGATTCAGTGGCATGACAGAAAAGTCCAGAAGAGTGCACCTCAACATGTGTAAGATGTGGATTTTTTCAACTCTTCTCCAGTTCCGAACTTCATAAGATGAAGAGTATATTTAAAGAAAAATACATTTCAAGGTACTCTTTTTTATCTAGTAATTTTCTCAAATGGACATTTAAAGTTCAATAATTTTCAAATGTTTCCTTTTTCTTTAATTCTCTTTCTTTTCTCTCTATTTCCTAACTCCTGGCTCTGCTCCTTACTACTTGTATGAGGTTGAACGAGTCACTTACACTCTCTGGGCCTCAGGTTTTAATCCTCTCCCGAATTAGGCAGTTGTAGCACACCTCAAAGGTCCTTTCTGGCTCTAATTCCTTTAGACCAATGAAATAACCCTTTTTCTCACCTTCTCCTCACCTTTTCCGCTTTTAAGGCGACCTATACTGACACACCTTTTGGGACTATTGGGAGCCAAAGTGGTAAATAGACAAAGGACCAAGGAGTCAAGGACAATGCAAACTGCTAATGCTCTGAACTTTAGCTGGAAATTGTAAATGCAAGACCTAGTGTTAGAAGTAAGGAGGCATTTCTTATCAGCAACTCCCTTCCCCATTTGTTTTTACTTGTTCTATACTTTGTTTCATGTTAAATTTGGAAAATAAGGCTATCTGGAAACCAACCCTTCACAGGAGCTATTAAGGCCCCTGAATTTATCATATAAATTTGCACAAAATCACAGAGCCAAAGGACTTCAGAAAATTAGTCATTCCAACTTCTCTTCCTCTATCACAAAAATGAATGGCTAAACTTTCTAAGGCATGTTGTTTTTCAGTCATTTTTCAGTTGTTTCCAGGTCTTTATGACCCCATCTGGAGTTTTCTTGGCAAAGATATTGCAGTGGTTCACCATTGCCTTCTCCAGCTCATTTTACAAATGAGGAAATGGAGGCAAGCAGGGTTAAATGACTTGCTCACACAGCTAGTAAGTGTCTGAGACCTGATTTGAATTCAGGAAGATGAGTCTTCTTAACTCTAGGCCTGGGATTCTATCCAGTGTTCTACCTAGCTACCTTTCTAAGGCATAAGGGCTGTATCTCTCCCCTTTTAGGGACAGTTAGATTACCCAGGTACCACTATTTATATCCTTTCATAAGAATTTCTTCTTTCAACAACATAATTTGGAGAAAGGAAAAATAAAGAGTTTCTTAAACAAATTATATTTAGTATTAAAAAGGAACTTAGAAATCCCCTTCTCATTTTACAAATGCAGCCGCTTTGGAGGGAAGACAATGAGCGTTTATGTTGAACCTACTATGTGCCAGGAACTGAGGTAAGTACTTTTTTTTTTACCAATATTATCGCATTCGATCTTTATGACATCCTGGGTATTAGGTGCTATTATCATCTCCATTTTACAGTTGAGGAAACTGAGACAGGGACTTGCTTAGTGTAGGTGTCAGGCTCAGCTGCAGTGCCTCTAAAATACCTGGGAACACCGTGCTTCTCTATGCAGGTACATCAAGCCTTAATGGAGTTTTCCCTGAGCTCCAGTCTCACATCTCTCATTTAACAAGGCCAATACTGAGCTCGTCATTTTCCTTTCCTCCCAACTTCAACTTTCCCACAGAATTATCTTTGATTCAAATGGAAATAATAATTGCATTTAGCTACCTCTGAGGGACTTCCTGAGGAAAGCCCTGCCTTAAAGCGTTACAGGAATGTAACTCTTCCTACTCGCTCTCACTTCCCAAATCCAATCAGTTGCCAAATTCTGTCCATTTTACCGCCACAACTTCTCCTATGCCCTTCTTTCCACTAACAATGTTTTCATCCTAATCTAAATGCCTTTCTTTCCTGGACTATTGGAATAGCCTCCTGATTAGCCTCTTTGCCTCCTGTCTATTTGCTCTCCAATATGTCCTTCACATAGCTCATAAAAAGATTCTTCTAATTTCAGTTCTGATCTTGTCACTTGCAGATCCAAAAATTCTCTTTAATTCTTCATGGCCTATAAGATAACATACTAACTGCTTGTCCCAGTACAACCTGGTCCCGGTACTACCTTTCTAGCCTTATTCCACAACAATCCTCTTGATGTATTTCTGTATCTGTACCATGCTCTTTCCACATCTTAAACCTATTGAAATCCTTCTTTTAATGGTTTTGAAAAACGTTCCCCCTTATCATTTTGCTCCCCTAGGCACTCTGTTTGAATTTCTCCTTTTGCCCTACCATGCTGTTTTTTGTGCTTATCAGTATATACCTCATTTTCCTTCTTGTTGACTGTAAACTCCCAGAAGGCTGTAACTATGTTATTTTTAATCTTTTTATCCCTAGCACCTAACTTTAAACCTAGCAAATGCTTGTTAGATTTTTTTTTTTTTTGCGCTGAACTGATGAAATAGGTGAGGTCTTCTGATACATTTAAAGAATGATTTAATTTACTGGAACTGAGTTTCCAAAATTTTTTTTAGAAACATATCTATTGCATAAAGTAAGGGACAGCTTTACTCTTTTTCTGATCTGCAACATCTTTAGCTCTTGGAATTTTCTCTTGCTGTTTCCCATCCCTGCAATGTTCTTCTGCCTCATCTATACCTACTCACTTCCCTGGCTTCCTTTAAGAACCAATTGAAATCCCATCTTTTACAAAAACCCTTTTCCAACCCCTCTTAATTCTCTCTGTTAACTATTTCCTATTTGTTCTGTCTATAGCTTGTTTGTATATATTTATTTGCATGTTATTGTCCTCGTTAGATTGAGAACTTTGTGAAGGCAGGAACTGTCTTTTGACGTTTTTTTATATTCCCAGAACTTAGCACACTGCCTGTACATAGTAGGCACTTAAAAATATTCATTGGTTGATAGAGAATAATATAAGCTTAAAATCTTGGGATAAACAAAACTTATTTTAAAAGTATTTATTTATTTTATTTAAAATGTATTTATTTAATTTAAATTACATAGCTAAATTTCTTTTGAATGGGCCCATGTAGTGCACTTTGGCCTGCTTAAATCTGTCGTGTCTCTACCACTTGACTCATCACTCTTTCTTGATGAATAGTTCTTCTCCCAGACAGAAAGAGCCCCAAATGAATCAGAATGTGGTCACATTATATCCAACATTACCCCTAAATTCAGAAAAATTACTAAATTCAAGGCTTATCACTTAACATCTCTTGGAGTTGTCATTTCAAAGGTAGAATGAGGCAAAAAACCCAAGTATGAACCTTAGCCTGCTTATACTTTCACTTTGAATGTCTCAATTTGTGAAAGTTCAAACTCACTCGTATTTATATAATACTTTAAATTATACAAAATACTTTCCTACAATTCCATAAGGCAAGAGGTACAACTTTTGTTTATCCCCATTATCCATTTGAGGAAAATGAGTTTGAAAGACATTAACCTGCCCAAAGTCACATGAATAGCACCCAAACATCCATCTGATTCTAAGGTCAGTTCTTTGTTCCACTTAGTATACTGTCTTGTTTCTATGTTTTTTCCCCTCTAAAAATAAAGTAGATGGGGAAAGTTATTTGTATTATAAATGAATGAATAAATAAAGCATTTTAAAGCATTCACTAGAGGTGAAGCATTGTGCTCAGCACTGAAAATATAAAAAGAAAAATATAATATTAGATAAAATATAATATATTGCATATTTTATTATATATATAATTTATTTATTATAAGTTTTATTTGTATTATAATTATAGCATAATTTATTTATATTAGAATTATAGTATAATTTATTTATATTATAATTTCTATTTGTTTATATTATAATTCTATTTATTATAATACATCTATCATATTATATTTTATATAGTATATAAAATAAATACAAATATAGTTATAAAATATATTATATGTTTTTATATAAGTTATAATTT
>CM053770.1:446461062-446559416 GCA_028658325.1 Potorous gilbertii
TTTCCCTTAGGAGATTATGAAAAGATTCCCTGTAGACTTCTTATAGGAAGCTTCCATGGTGCACTTAAATGTGCTTTGACTTATACTAATTCAATATAATTCAATTTACACCCCCTGGGAATTTTAAGGAACCATATGGAAATGAAATCCATCTGTATCCTTTTGGCTTTAAGACTATCCCTCACAGAATTAAACACTGAAGAGGAATAATCAATCATCTCTGATTAGTTTTTTGGAAGAAAGATTTAAGATTTTTAAAATGCTTTTGATTTATCCTACCAATAAGGATTGTTGATGGGTTTGCAAAATTTAATGCTTAATCGGGAGTTGAGTTGGTTTAAGAGTAGTTACATGATCCAAGAGACGCTTGTGGATTTATGGTAGAAGGAGAATCCCTCTGGCCTAAAACATCTTCCTTCAGGATAAACAATGTGATGGCAGATTTTGTACCCTGTCACTTCTAAACAAACAAACAACAAATAAGCAATTATTTAACTTCTTAAGATTTTTTTCCTAAAATATTTGTATTTTGAAAATTAAGACAATGAGAATTCTTTTATTTTACTTTCAAGATAACTACTCTGTCCACTATCTATTAACAAACAGACTGGTAAAATGGAAAGAATGCAAGATTTTGAACAGAGAACTTGGGTTCAAATCCTAGATTATGTACTTGCCATCTGTATGATTTTGGACAGATCATTTTGCCTTTGAGGGAGCCTCAATTTCCTCTTGGGTAAAAAGGGAAATGAATAGACTAGATGACCTTGAACATCCTTTCTAGTTCTAACACTGTGATCCTTTGACTGTTCTACATGCTCCCAACACTAGCACTCAAAAATCCCTTGGCAACAGGTACACCAAAACCCACTGATCTTTTTTTCACAGGTACACTATCAAAAACTGGCTTTTTTTTAGGAAAAGATTTTTAAAATGCCCATGTTCTTGATCCAAGACAGCCCACTAATAGATATATTACCTAATAAAACTAAGGCAGGCAGAAATACACCAAAATATTCATAACACTTTTGTGATATCAAAGAATAGGAAGCAGTATAGATACCCATCAGTTGAGGGATGATTAAACAAATTGTAAGGCATAAATGTAATGGAACACATTAGTGTACTAAAAGAAATGACAAGTATGTAGAATTCAGAGGTGCCTTTGGAGACTTACATGAACAGATGCAGAGTAAAATAAGATGAAAAAACAAGAAAGGAACGTATACAACCACAGTGATATTCAATGGAGAGTGCCAAAACTGACATTGAATGACATAGCATTCTTTTGGAAGAGCTTGATCCCAGAGAAGGATTAATGTACTTCTCTGCCTTCTTTTCAGGTATGGGGGTATGGGGTATGTTGCATTTGCCTTGTTGATGTGTTGGTTGGGTGGTTGATTTTACTGAATTTCTCCTTCCTTTCCTCTTGCCTTTCTTTTCTTAGTTGCAAGGAATGGCTAGATGGGTAAGAGAGGAGAGAGTATATGTAGAAACGAAGGTCATATGAAAGCAAAAGATCAATAAAAACAAAATTCATTTTACAAAGAAAAGAAAGAAGTTTTTAGAAAATTCGAAGGAGTCAGAGGAAGCCATTAAGATCTTTCCATGCAGGGAAGTTAGTGGTTGTGTCTGCTCCTGCAGCTGCTCTAAAATCAGAAACAAAACTGTCTGAAGGAAAAATAATCTAATTTGGTCTCACTGTTCTGAAAACAAGAAAATTTTTATATACAACATGATGCCTTATTTTTAAAAACATGAATTTTTACATTTCTTTGAAGGAACACACATAAAAGTTCAAATTACATACATAAAAAATCCTGGGGAGACGGACTAAGTGTGAAAGGAAACACGTCTGTGAGGGATCTAAAACTAAAATTGAGATATTTATGCTGGTAAACTTTAATAATATTATTATTTCTGCCCTTTTTTCTCTCTCCATATACACACATACATAATATATGTAAATATATACATATGGATTTATTTTGACTTCACTCGAATAGGTTTTCCTTTTAGGAATTTTAAAATTACAATGAAGCTTTGTGCATTTAGATAGAGCGGATAGAATATGAGCAATCCCTGGACATGTGATTTTGTCAGAGAACTCTCAGTATGGAAAATACATTCTCCAATGAGGAAGTGAAATGTTATTGCTCTGTAAGCAAAGATGAATATAAAGAATTTAGAGAAACAGGAAATTTGTATCAACTAATGCCAGAACTGAGTGGAAAAATATGCTCATAGATGAAAATGATGTAAATATAATATTTTAAACAAGTCTTGAGAACTCTGAGTGCACCGTGACCATCTATCTATATGACCAAAGCACAGGGTTTACCATGTTATGAAAGATATGAGGGAAGCCCCCATTTCATGGAATGTGAACACTTGCTTTTCCTGGTTAGGTTGCAACTCACATTCGTTCCCAGGGACTGGGCTTCTGATGGTATATGTAAAAAAATTGTAGCTCTCTGCTAGATGTCTTATACTAACCTGGATATACGACTTTCCTATGGGGTTCTTTCATTCCACGAAATGGCAACTTCCCTCTTTTTTTTTTTTGTAAAGGATAGTTATGGTACATTTAGGGTCTCAACACCTAGGCAGGTAGGTGGTACAGTGGATAGAACACTGGACCTAGAGTCAGGAAGGCTGAAATTCAGATCTAACCTCTGATACAAACCAACTGTGTGACCCTGGCAAGTCACTTAACCTCTGTCTGCCTTAGTTTCTTCAACTATAAAATGGAGATAGTAATAGCACATACCTCTCAAATGTTTGTAGTAAGGATCAGATGAGATAGTGTTTGTAAAATGCTTAGCTCATTGCCAGGCAGGTATGAGATAACCTAAGAAATGCTTGCTTCCTTCCCTTTCCCTAATAGGTTCTCTCTCCCTCTCTCTTCTCTCTCTCTTCCTCTCTCTTCTTTCTTTCTCTCTCTCTCTGAAATCTTATATTTGCCCAGGAGTGTGATATAATTATTCTTCTTTGCTCATAGGATTTCCATATAGGATCAATGTCCACTCCTCCCCACTTCCTACCTCTTCAGTTTCTTCAGCCTAGTATATGCTAGCATGTGTCAACTATCTCTCTAAAGAGATCAAAACTTCTTGAATCTTGACCTGCTGCCACCATTAATCATACCAGACAATGAGTTGGTGGCCAGATTTTATTTGTTGAGAATCAGACATGGGACATACATGACAATGTAAGTGGAGATGGTCAAGTTTAGGGGGACTAGATTGGAAAGTAGATAGTATCTAGAATACTGACCACAGTGGGTATAGAAGGGAGTGAAGATGGTAGAGAGGAAGAAGTTAAGCTCTGTCTCTTCCACCACTCTTCCAGTGACAGAAATAGAAAAGTACCAATAGAAAGATCCCATCATTTCAGGGTCTACTGAATCTCATCAGAATGATGGAAAGGGAAACAGGGAAGCAGTGTCCAGAAATCAGATTGGGCTCAATGCTACCAGTGGTAGTCAAATATTTTCTTCTGGTTTCTTCTCTGCATGCTTAGAACAGTGCCTGGCACATAGTAGGTGCTTAATAAATATTTATTATTGATTAATTGATTGCAGAAGTCTCCTAAATTCCAAAAGATGTCAATAAACTGGTGAATTTTGGGAGAACATCTGCTTAAGGCCCTAATCTTTCCTAAGCAAGATGTAGAATAGTCATTTATGGGCCAAATACCAAAACTGATCAGCAAAAGGTCCTTGATCTGTTCTGCTTCCAAACAGAGCTGGTTTGCCCCTCCTAATGGAGCCTAGTAAATTCCAACCCAATCAATCCCTGTCCCCAACACACACACACACATACACACACACACACACACACACACACACACACACACACACTCACTCACTCACTCACTCTATTCTCAGTGGGTCACCATATTGAAATCAAACTTTGTGTGGACATCCAATTGACTTAGTCCACTGTAGCTCAAAACATCTGAGCTCATGGGATCCACTGGACTTGGCTTTCTGAAGATCAGAGGAGTGGGTCCTCACTTTCAGCCAAGTCCTATACGTTCCACTTCCACATCTCTTGAATCTCTTTCCCGTTTTTTACCTCACCAGTTCTGGCCTTCATCAAGAATTTCCAAAAATATTGTAATGGCCTCCTAACTCATCTGCCTTCTTCCAGGCTCTCCCTTCTCAGATACGTCCTGCTGTTAAAATAATCTTCCTAAGGCACAGGTGTGACTGTGTGCTTAAAAATCTTGTTTCTCCTGTTGCCTCTAAGATGAAATAAAACTTGGTTTGGCATTTAAGGTTCCAAATGAAAATAACTTGGCTCCAACCTACCATTCCAGCCTTATTTCATATTGCTTTCCTGTACCGGCTCTATATTTCAGGCAAGCTGGATTAATAGTTGTTCTCTGAATTTCATACTTGTCCACATCCCTGCAGGCATCTCCATACTTGCTACTCTTGCCTAGAACACACACTCTCCTTTTGTCCAACTTTCAGGAACAGGTCAGATGCAACTTCCTTGGTGAAACTTTAATCCTTAACTGTGCCCCCATCCCTGAGTTGTTCCTCTCTAACTTCTCAAATTACCTTCTATATATGTGATACCCTCTAGGAGACTGTAAGAGCTTTGAGGACAGGAATAGAATTGTTTTTGTCTTTATCTAGCACAAACACTAGCACATAGTAGGTACTTCATAAATATTTGTAGAATTTAATTAACTTGAATGTAGGCCAACTCTCTGACTTGAAGTAGGCAAATAGTGCTAAATTATTTCAGGCAAAATCAAAATCTACTCAAAGACCTTCAGATAAAGAAATTCCAAAACCATTTTTAGATTATCAAATTTCTTCCTTGCTTTCTCTGTCATATTAACATTAGAGAAGTTTAGTTGTTTTTCTTTTTTCCTTCTAATAAAGATCTTGGAAAATTCTGTATAGGATGATTTCTTTTAGTGTGTGTGTGTGTGTGTGTGTGTGCATGTTCACATGTGTGTATGTGTGTCTATGTGTATGTGTGATTGGAAGTTTTAACTTATTTAAATTCGTTTGATTTTCCCTTATTTTCCATCCCCTTTCCCAACATACATACATTTTTGCTTGGTGCTACACATTATCCTGGATAACCTTTGCCCAGGCAGTTTCATTAGCACTATGGGTCTCAGAGCAGCTCACAATGCTAGATCATAGCCCTTATCCACCCACTCTTAGCCTCTCCCTCTCTCTCTCTTTGTACTAAAAGGATTTGCATATTAGCTCTCACCAAAAAAAAAAAATCCTTTTGAAGGATAAATTAGCATGCACATTATTTTCTACTTGTAGAGGGAAAATTATCCTAGCAACAGTCCCTAGATCAACTGTCATCCAATAAGGATGGCTGGATCATGTGTGTGCTTCTAAAGAGAGACTTAAAGCAATGTTAGATACTTTTACAGATACTTTTGTTTTCAAAACAGTATGTTCTTATAGCACCCATTAGAAAACATACCAAGACATGGAGGGAAGTGGAGAGCCTGTCTGAAAAAAATATGGAAGATATGGAAGAAGTCCATTGCTTCTCTAAAAAGTGTTATTAATCCCATTGCCAAGATTACGTAACGTACATTAACCTCATTATTAACAATGTAATATGGATCTGCTCAGAGAATATTGTGTGGAATGGTGAGTATAGGAAGTATACATGCTTACTACCATATTTAATTCCCCATAAGTACATAAGTATAATATGGCACTATCTTTATTTTACAGAAGGAGAGACAAGGTGAAATGACCTTTCCAGCTATGGCGCAGTTGGGCCTCAGACAAAGTCCTTCGATTTAAGTGAGGAATTCTTAACTTTTCTAGTGTCATGGCAGTTTGGTGAAGCCTGTGAAACGCTTTCTTAGAATAATATTTTTAAAGGCATAAAACAGAATACCTAGGATGACAAGGAAACTAATTATATTAAAATAGAGTTATTAAAAAGACACAATTGCACAGATCCTGAGTCAAAAACTTCTGTTAGAAAAACCCCAGGTTTTGAGGGATATAGAGTAGCAGCTTCAGAACTCACCTAAACAGTGTAAGAAATAGTAGAATTGAAAACCAGTAGCTGCTTCCAACATGTCCTGACTTTTTGATTGTTTGGGTTTTGGTAATACTCAGAAATGGCTAGAATTTTTGGTAAAGTAGAGAAGGCCAGCTAGAGCAGTAGTGATACAGTCTATATGATTCTCTGCAAGTCGCCTAAACAAATGGAATTCCAGGGAAGTTAGCTATAAAATGAAGGTGCTGAATTAGATGGTCTTTCAGATCTACTTAGATCTATGATCCCTAAAATACCACTCCCCCAGTAATATCTCTGGGGGCCTTGCTTCCGTCACTTCCTTCCTGAACTCCTAGGAAAGGTGAGTTAGAGGAGGAAATATGAGCAGCCCATAGATTACAGAGCATCTTCTGTACTGTGAAACGTGTTCATTGAATGCCAATCTCATATTTTTGTTAAGATGTTTTTGTTGTTTTGACAAAACTTACTATTTTATTGATGTAGGGAGCTAACTCTGGAGTTTAAACATGGTCAGCCAAAGTAACTGCTTTGGAAATCAGTCTTAGCAAGTTTCTGGGAGCAGTGTGACTTTCTTAAGAGTCTTGTTGAATGTCTCACAAGCAGTGCATATCACAGGCAAGAATTGGATCTAGGTCTATTAAATGAGATGTTTGTAAAAGATGTTTGTAAAAAGATGTTTGTAAAAAGATGTTTGTAATATCATGGTGCCTGGCACATAGTGGGTGTTTAATTTATGTTTATTTCCTTTCTTCCTCATTTCAAAGTCAACTCTCTACTATTCCAATCAAAAAAAATTCTGATTTTTTTTTTTGCTTCCTTTTAGGTCTTGGGATCATGATGCCTCACTGGTGTTCAAGTTGTGATCATAGTTTAAAAAAAAATTTGGATGGAAAACACTGTTCTATATTCTGTTGTCTGCCTTTATGTTACAACTAACATAATGGAGACTATAGGATGTTAAGATGATGGACCTCATTTTTTCTCCTAAGTAATGTATAACCAAATGAAAGAGAAGGCTTGGGTTAAAACACACACACAGAATGTAAAGGTTTGATCTTCAGGATTTTAGGGAGTTATATAAGGAATAGGTAATTATGGGAAATGACAAAATCTCTAAATTAGAAAAACCCGGAAACCTAAATACTGTATATTAAAAAGAAAATGGCTTGGCTCCAGATATCCTGTGGATCAATGTTCAGCTTTAGCAAACTGCCTGGAAAAAGCACAGGAGAAAATTATACTTATTCAAGTTTGCTGGAAGGAACCATTTTTTCCAAGTAAAAATTAAAGGCTCCTTTTCTGGGGATAAGGACTATGGAAACACGACAGGAAGAGGGGAGTGGAGAAAAGAAGAGAAGGGTGGGGACAGAAGGAAAGGAGAGGAGTCAGGAAAGGATTAAAGGGGAGGGGGAAGAAGGCCATCTCTACTATTATCCCATATTTCCTCTTATTTTTGTGACTTGACCACATTAAATACCCTCAGTAACTCTCCTCTCACTCTTTTTTTTACTGCCGACAATCTAGCTTCTGACCTCATCATCCAACTGAAACTCTTCTTTCTAAAGTTACCAATCACGTCCTAAATGCCTTTTCTTAATCTTCATCTTTCTTGATAGGATGAAGGTTTTGATGCTATCAATCACTCTAATGCTCTCTTTTCTCTAGGTTTTTGGGACATAAGTCTCTCCTGGTTATCCTCCTATCTATTAGAGTACTTCTCAATCTCCTTCATTGGGTCTTATTCAGGTCATGCTCATTAACCAAAGGTGACTTACAGGGCTCTGTCCTGGGTCCTCTACTCTCCTCCCTCTTTGCTACTTGGTAATCTCATCAGCATCCAAAGAATCACTTATATCTCTGCAATGACTATTATCAACTCTATCTCCCCTGCTCTAACTTTTCTAGTGATGACCTCCAGTCTTGCATCTCTAACTGCCTTTCAGACATCTTGAAATGGATGCTCAGTAGACATATTAAACTCAACATAATCTAAAACTGAACTCATTATCTTTTCCCTAAAGTCTCTCCCCTTTCCAGGTTCCAAAGCCAAGTATCATCCTTGATTTCTCACTATCTCTCATGGCTCTGTGTCGTGTCCCTCCCCTTCTCCTCCTCTCCCCCCAAATCGAATCTGTTGTCAAGACCTGTCAATTTCATTTTCTCAGCATCGCTCAGATATGCCCTATTTCCTCCTTTGATATTGCTACCACTCTGGGGCAGGATCTCATCACCTCATGTCTGGATCATTTCAATAGCCTATTGATTGGTCAGCCTGCCACAAGTCTCTCCTACTCTAGCTCTATGCAGTCACCAAAGTGATTTTCATTTTTTTCCCTTTTTAATATTTTATTTTTTCCCAATTACATGTAAAAGCAAATTTTAACATTTGTTTTTAAAATTTTTTAAGTTCCAAATTCTCTCCCTTTCTCCTTCACTTCCAACTCCATTGAGTAGGCAAGCAATTTGATATGTTATACATGTGCAGTCATGCAAATCATATTTCTATGTAGTTGTGTTGTGAAGAAAACATAAACAAAAAACACAGGAAAAATAAAGAATGTTTAAAAGTGTTTTTTGGTCTGTATTCAGACTCTATCAGGTCATTCTCTGGAGATCAATAACATTTTTCATCATAAGTGCTTTGGAATTGTCTTGGATCATTGTATTGCCGAGAATAACTAAGTCATTCTCAGTTGATCATCACATAATATTGTTGTTACTACCATGTAAAATGATCTTCTGGTTTTGCTCATTTCATTTTGTATCAGTTCATGTAAGTCTTTCCTGGTTTTTCTGAAATCATTCTACTCATCATTTCTAATAGTATAATAGTGTTCTGTCACAATAATATACCACAACTTATTCAGTCATCCCCCAAGTGATGGGCAACTCCTAAATTTATATTTTTTTGCCACCACACAAAGAGCTGCTATAAATATTTTTGTACACATTGATACTTTTCCTTTTTGATTTTTTTTATCTTTTTGGGATACAGGCCTTGTAGTGATATTTCTGTGAAGAGGTAGGTGGCAAAGTGGATAGAGTACCTGACTTGAAGTCAGGAAAACTCATCTTCCTGAGTTCAAATCAGGCTATAATATTCCTAGGAGTTTTCATTTTGGGATCACTTTCAGGAGGAGATCTGTGTATTCTTTCAATTTCCATTTTGCTCTCTGTTTCTAGGATATCAGGGCAGTTTTCCTTAATAATTTCTTGAAAGTTGATGTCTAGGCTTTTAAGAAAGATGATGTGTATTAGCTAGGTAACCACAGCTTTGAAGTAGTCTTATAATCCTTAAAATATCTCTTCTTGATCTGTTTTTCCAGATCAGTTGCTTTTCCAATGAAATATTTCACATTTTCTTCTACTTTTTTCATTCTTTTGGGTTTTTTTTTTATTATTTCTTGATATTTCATTCAGTCATTAGCTTTTGTCCATTTGTCTAATTCTAATTTTTAAGGAATTGTTTTCTTCAGTGGGCTTTTCGTACCTCTTTTTTCCATTCAGCCAATTTTGCTTTCAAAGGTGGTCTTTATTTTGCATATCTTATTCTTTTTGGCCAATTCTGTTTTTTATAGTCTACTTCTTTTTCCTTTTTTTTCTCATTTACTTGACTTTTGAGTTCTTTGTCAGGGTAGTTCTCTGCTTTCATTGGGGGTGGAGTTGTACTGTCAGTTGCTGGATTCCTTCACTGTCTGTGGGTCTAGAGTTCCAGAAACAGCTGTTGCAGGCTCCTTTGCCCCCTCTGCCACCCTGAAGCTGGGGCTGGACCACTCTACTCATTCACACAGGATGACAGGATTTTTCCACTGAGCTTCCAATTTGTCCTTGGCTTTTTGGGGTTGTGAAGCCTGGAAACTGCCACAGGTGGCAGAGATTCAGTGCCCTTAAGGCCTGCTCAGGCCCCATCTGTGCCAGTGCTGGACTGTGCTCTGCTCCCAGCCCAGTGTGACAGACACTTCCACTTCCCACCAGGCTGCCTTGGGCTGGAGTTTTGGTTCACTCTGTCATTCTTTGGGTTCTGCAGCTGTAGAATTTGTTTATAGTCATTTTTTACAAATATTTGACTGGGCTTCAGGGGAGATTTCTAGAAGTCCCTGCTTCTCCTCTGCCATCTTGACTCCACCCCCAATTCTGTTTTTTAAGGTGTTGTTTTCTTCAGCATTTGTGTGTGTGCACTATCTTTTGCCTTTCTTTGTATCCCCAGTGCCAAGCACAGTGCTTTACACACAGTAGTTATTTAATAAATGCTTATTGACTAACTAAATACTTTTATCAACAAAAGAAACAATAGATCAATGAACTATGTAACTAAAATAATATGTAACTGTAACAAAAATACTAAAAAAAGAAATGTTTTTAAAAGAAAAATTCTGAAAATAAAAAAGATGAAGAAAATTGAAAGCATAAAAACCAATTGATGAACAAAATTGGAGCTATTTTTAAAGCAATAAAGTAGCAAAACAAACTGAAGAAAAGAGAAAAACAAAATTTTTCAATATCAAAAATGAAAAGGACATCAAAACAAATTAAGAAGTGAAGGAAATTACTCATCTACATTTGCTAATTATGCACTAACATAATTGAAAACTTAAACTACATTGATAAATATTTATAAAATATAAATGCAGAGATTAATATAAAAAATTTAAATGGCCTAATCTCCCAAAATGAAACTGAACAAACTAAGTTAACTCACAAAGGAAAAAAAATACCACCCAATGGATTTATAAGTTAATTCTATCAACATTTAAGTAATGTCAATATTACATAAACTTTTTGTATAAATAGAAAAAAGTATCCTTCTAAATTCCTTTTATGGCACAAATATGATTTTTATACTTAAACCAAGGAGAGGTAGAAGAGAGGAATAAAAGATATTCACCAATTCCTTCATAAACACTGATGCAAAAAATGACAAAAACATTAGCAAAGAAGTCATAGCAACATATCAAAATACTATATACTATGATCAGATAGCACACTATAACCACTAGCATAGATCATATTACTAACACAAACAATAAAAACTACATAATAACATTAGTAGATAGAAAAAAAACTTTTGACAATATTGAACACCCATTTCTAGTAAAAACAAAACTACTAAAAAGCATAGGAATAAACAGATCTTTTTTTAATATGACAAATATTATCTACCTTAAACCCAAAGTCAGCATTCTATATAATGGGGACAAACTAGAAGCCTGGTGAAAGGTAAAACAATGACATTTATTATTTGCACTATTTTTGCAATAATTCTAGTTATAACAATGCTAGAAATATTAGTTATAGCAATGAAAAGAAAAATAAATTGAGAGAAGCATAAATAAAAAAACTATCCTTTTTTTTGCAGACTATATAATTATCTACTTAGAGAACCTTAGGTAAACTTAAATTAATCAAAACAATAACTTTGGCAAAGTAGCAGGATATAAAAGAAAACCACACAAGACATCAGGTTTTTGTATACTACAAACAAACCCCAGTAGAATAGAAGACATGGGATAGAAGTTCCATTAAAAATAAATACAGAATAAATAAAATAGTTGGGAGGTTGTTTAATAAGGCCTATGATAGGACCTATGCTAATACAGCTGCAAAGCACTTTTTAGAAATAAAGTCATACTTGAATAATTGTAGGTACATTAGTTGCTCATGGTTGGGATGTGCAAATATATTAAGAATAAAAATATTACCCAAATTAACCTTCATCTTCAGTACCATAACAATCAAAGGAAGTTAGTTGGCTCAGTGGATAGAGCACTGGGCCAGAAATCAGGAAGGCCTGAGTTCAAATCCAGTTTCAGACACTTTCTGGCTGCGTGACCCTGGGCAAGTTAATTAATCTCGGTTGGCCTTAATCCACTGGAGAAGGAAATGGCAAATCATTCTAGCATTTTTACCAAGAAAATCCAATGGACAATGTTGGCCATGCTACAAGACATAACTGAAGAAGATCAAGAACAGTAATAAAAAATGATGAAACTACTAAAAGATTATATTTTAGGTCTGTAAAAAATAAAAACAATATTTGTCTGGAAAATAAAACAATCAGCAATCTCAATGGAAATAATGGAAAAAGAATTCAAAGGAAGTGAGCCCAGCAGTACCAGATCTCAAATTATACTACAAAGCAATAGTCATCAGAAAAATCTGACACTGGTTAAATAGTAACGAAGTTGATCGGTGGAATAGATTAGTAGTTTAGCAGACGGTAAACTGGGAGGCACCAACTGCTAGAAGAAAGGACCTAGCATTTGACAAAAATAACTGAAAAAGCTGGAAAACTGTCTGATAGAAATGACGTTTAGATTAAAAATTCACACCATATACCCTAATAAATTCTTGGATATGTGACATGACTTGGATTTAATAGTTCACATCTTAAACAAACTAGAAGAGCAAGGAAGGAAATGCCCATTAAAACTATAGTTAGAGTTTATGAGTAAATAAGGGATAGGAAAGGTAAAGAAGAGAAAATTAACAACCTGGATTACCTGAAATTGAAAAGTTTTACAAAAACATTTAATGCAGTTGAAGTTTGAAGGGAAACAGTTTACTGGGAGGAAATTTTTTTTCCCCTGTGGCAAGTTTCTCTAGTATGCAAGACATATAAAAATTGATTTTTAAATATATATATAACAATTATGTTTTGTTGTGGTCTTTCTCTCATGGTTCAAAAATATAAATGAGTAATTTTCAAAGGAAGAAATTCAATTTATCAATAGCCATATGAAGAAAAAAAATCTCCAAATCACTAACAAGACAAACAATAAATCAACTTGGATATTCTACCTCATACCACACAATAGGCAAAGATGACCCAAAAAGGAATTAATTTAAAGAGGCTGTAAAAAAAAAATGAGCTCACTAAAGCTATGAATAGAGACAGTTATTCTCAAAAACAATTTGAACTATGTCTCCCAAATCATTAAATTGTGTATAACCTTTAATCTAGCAATACTCCTTGGCCACTTCTACCCCAAAGAGATGAAAGTTCTAAGAAGACCCACATGTTCGAAGCATTTGTAGTAGTCCTTTTGTTGTAGCAAAGAATTAGAAATAAAGAGGAGTGACTATCAACTGGGAAATGGTTGAAATATATGTCTAACATACATATAATTATAAAACATTTCACAGAAATAAAGGGAGGCAAACAATTAGAGGGATATCTATGACATATGGATCGGTTTGCCAATATAATAAAATTATCATTATTTTTTAGATTTAGGCAACATTTTCCAGACTGTACAAAACACTATAAAAATTCACCGGATAAAGCAAAAGATCTAGAACCTTGAAATAATCATTAGAAGTAGAAAAGAAAGGGGCATAGTATTAACAAACCTCAACTATTATATCTGACAATAGTTATCAAAGCTATCTAGTAATGACTTTTTTTTGAAAAGCAGCAAATGAGTAAACTTATAGAACCAACAATCTTGAGCAACTAAAAATAGCCCAATGCTTGATAAATTTGAGAACATAAATTTCTGAGGAAACACTATTTTTTTGGTTAAGCTTCAAGGAAAACTAGAATGCAGTAATTAGGTTTAGATCAGCATAATATGTCATATATTACAGTAAGTTTCAAATGGATTCATGTCAAAAAACACAAAAAAGTTATCATCAGAAAAAGAAAAGGAAGAGATACCTTTCATAACTATCGGCAGTGGCAGAATTCTTATTCAAAGAATAGATCGATCATAAAAGATAAAATGGATAATTTTAATTATTCAAAATTAAAGTACTTTGGGCTGAATAAAATTGGTTGAAATAGAATAAGAAGAGAAAGTGGGAAAATATTTGCATCATATGCCATTGATAAAAGTTGTATAGATATACTAGGAAATGATACAAATCTATAATACAACAGCTATTCTCCAATAGATAACTTTTTAATAGATATAAATAAAATGTTTCCAACAAATTATAAGTGATCATATGAAAACATACAACTCACTAATAGAGAATTCAAATTAATACAACTTAGGTTTTACCTCACATCTGGCAAATTGGTAAACATAGAAAGTAGGAGCAATCAATATTGGAATGACTGTGGGGTATTTCGCCAACGCAGGTGGAGCTATGAGTTGGTCCAACTATTTTTGGTATCAATTTAGAATTATGCAAAAAAAAAAAGTGAGCCAGTGATCCCACTATTAGGCTCATGCACTATAAAAGTCAAAGACAAACAGTTTAAATATCTACAAAAATATTCACAACAACATTCTTTGCAGGTAGGAAAGAACCAAAATGGGTGAACTGAACTAAATTATGTAATGACTGAAAATAACTATGGTACATGATGTAATACAACATTATTACATAGTAAGAACTGATAAATACAAGACATCAAGAGAAACATGGGAAGATTTATATGAATTGGTGCAATATAAAATAAGCATAAGTAATAATTACAATTTAATTTCAAATTATAAATAATTCATTTAAAATAATTATAATTTAATAACACAATAATTTAATTTCACCTTAATACATTAATTATAATAATTACAATTTAAATTAGAATACTAGATGGAAGCCAAATTCTGAAAAGCTGAAAGACCAGAGAATAAATAGTAAAGCAAAATTCTCTCTGAATGATGAAGAGTAGTAAAGTGTTATGTTGCATACTGTATAAATGAAGTCACTATAATGAGTGTGTTGGATTATTTATTTTTACTAAACGGGAGAATACAATTTGTAGAGGACCAGGGGTATCTTTAGAGATGACTGTGACAAAATAGAAAACACTAATATGTACCTCTGAAATCATTTTTGTCATTTCTTGTAGCGGAATAATATTCCATTACAGATATATACTGCAGCTGGTTTAGTCATTAAATTTCCAAATCTTAGCCACCACATAACTGTGTGACCCTGGGCAAATCACTTAACCCTGTTTGCCTCAGTTTCCTCATCTGTAAAAATAAGTTGGAGAAGGAAATGGCAAACCACTTCAGTATCTTTGCTAAGAAAACCCCAAATGGGGTCTCAGAGTCGGACACACCAGAAACGACTCATCCACAATTAATTTTTTTTTCTTAGAAGTGACCTCTAAAACTCTGTTATCTATGAATGTCTACGTCCTAGTGGAGAGGCTGTTCATCATCACTGGAAATATTGACGATCCAGGGGACTGAACTACTCATGCATAGGAGAAAAGAATAAGAATAAGAGGAATCAAAGGGCAGGTAGAAGGGTATTGATCACTTACAGGATGAGTAGAAATAAGTGTATGCTAATTTGTTATGACTTTTAAGATCCTTCTGAGAAACAGTGGCAGCAGACAGTTTCACTGGATATGTAGCCTTTACAATTTGGATAGCTTATTTGGGGGCAATAATTTTATATACACAAAAGTGGTTACTGATTAAGAAACAAAACAAAAACAAAACTGACCAGAGTTAGCTGTGTCTTGCACTTATGTAGAAGGCATTTAAACATTTGCAAAGTTAAACTGAAAGGACAGGGGAAAACTCACATTCAGGTTTCCTGTCAGTCTTAATACCCTCACACTTCAGTCACTCAGTATCAACCCAAATGGGGATAAAAGGGTGGATGGGCTGTTCTGAATATGCAAGTTTTTCAGAAAATTAGTTTAACTAAGTGCTAGAATTTTAAATTGTTGTTTGTTTCAACAGAAATCTTTCTGAAATACATTACCTACTCATGGACCTTCTTAAATAAAGCCTAGTGAGCTTGCCATATTGGTCTGAATACAGGCCAACCCCAAATTTGACTACTCGCGTAAAATAAGATCTATTTGAAAAGGAAATTTTTTCATGAAAAAATACCACTGATTATAGGCCATACTCAGGTTTATACAAGCTAGGTTCAGATCAATATTGAAATTTTAACTTAATAACTCAGTTATTCTCACTAATGTCATAGAACTATGATGTAAATGACAATAGTGTGGGGAAAAAGGGTACACAGGTACTCAACCCACAAAATACCTCAAAACTTTTTTACCTGCTTTCCCAAAAAGGTTCCTTATGTGAACATTTGTGGTGGTTGTTTGCACCTTTCTCTGGGAGGAAACAGGGCTGAATTCTTGCAAAATGAACTTTATTATCATAGACCATTTTCTATTTCTCAGTTTCTAGGAAATCATCTTCACTGTTATTATCAATGTCCTTTGACTCGTCAGCACCATTTAAGGCATTATGGAAAACTTTTGCCGTATTAGCACAATAAGCCACTGTTCCTTCCCTGTCTGTTAATACTTTCTCTTTGTTTTGGGGTATGAAGAAAGCATCCCTTATTACTTCTAGTCAGTGTACTAGGCTGTTTGGGACAAGGCTTCCTTGAAGATTTATTAATTTTTTGCCATTGGAAAAGATATGTCAGTTGACTGCCCTATGGATCAACTCATCATTTCTGTGACTCCTCAGACCAGAATTCCCTTCTCTGAGCATTACTCCCCGATATATACTATTTTCCCCCTATTAGAATATAAGTTCTTTGAGGATAAAGATTGTCTCACTTTGATATCTGTGGATACTCAGTCTTAGCACAGTTACATGAGTACTTAATAACAGCTTTTTCATTCATTCATTCATTCAATAAACAAACACAAGACCACAACATTCTTGTTCATATTTACCTTCTAATCAATTCCCACAGCATTTATTAAACACTCTACTATGTACTGGGAGGATAAATATTAAAATAACAATAGATCCTGCTCTTAAGGAGCTTACATTTAATTGGGGGAGACTGAAAGGATACAAAAGTAAAAACATAAGTATGTTTATAAAAATGTTAGGAGAAAAGAGCCAGTATAGCAACTAAGAGGCTCAAGAAAGACTGATTTTAGAGAGGGCACTTGAATTTAACAAGGGAGATATGAATTCTAAAGGCAAAGGAAAGGATGGAGCATCCTCTATTTATGAGTGCAAGGCTAAGGGATGATAGATGGGATTCTATGGTTCCAGGAACAGAAAACAGTGGCTAAAATAAATTTCCCAGTGATGATTAGAATTCTCCATAAGGATAACTGTCTGCCTTGGAAGGTAGGAGGTTTCCTTTATTGCTCTTCAAGCTGAAGCTGGATGACCATCTATTGGTATCTTGTAGTAGTAAATGCTTTTGAGGTATGGGCTGGACTAGATATTTTATTCTAGCTCTAAAATTCGGTGATTTTGTAAACAGTGATTGAGCAAAAGGAAATCATGTGCAATAGCTCTGGAAAGATTGTCCAAAGCAAATTTATGAAAGGCTTTAAATGCCAATCTGAGTTTGTATTTTATCCTAGAGGCCATAAGAAGCCATTCGAGTTTCATGAGCAAAGGAATGATGCAGTCAGATTTAGGCTATGATGAGATTATTTTGCTAGCAAGGCGGAGGTTAATTTGGAGAGAAAACAGAGTGGAAAAGTTCAGTGAGAAGGTAGAGCAATAGTCCCAGATGGAAAAGATGACAAAAACCTGAACTACCATGGTGGCTTTGTGGCAGATAAATAGTATATTTTGGAGGTTAAAAATGACAAAACTTGACAAATGACTGAATAAGGTAGATATGATAGAGAAGGGGTTATAAGCCTGGGTGAGCAGGAGGATGGTGATATCCACAGCTAAAAAAAAAATTTGGCATTGCATTTGCGTTGGCTGGTCATAATGAGACAGGAAGGTTTTAAGTCTGGGTCATGTGATGTATTTTTATTCAAACATCAGCCTGGCTGTGTTCAGAGAGGATCATCGTTAGAAGAATTGCCATCATGAGTTGAATTTTTTTGGTCACTGAAATTTCAGAACATTGTTCACCATACATGGAAATTTAGAGATCTGCAATGGTAGAAAGAGAACTTATATGAATTCAACCATAGATCTTACGAGGTTTTCAAAGTAAATGTATACTGCTTCGAGTCAAATTAAGTAACCAACTATGCTTATATTTATTGTTTTGCTTCCAGGGTTATTTGGATCTTTTAAAGTTTCTGGGTATACTCTAATATAACAGTAAAATTTTCATCTTTTTTTTTAACTGCAGCCAACAGGCTCTAGTAATTAGAATAAAAATGTAGTACAAACAAAAACATAATTAAATAATTTGAAGATTATTGGTAACTAGTTTGGGGGAATTAGCTGCAACCCCTCCCCCCACATATATGTACTTTGAAATTTCATCATGGTAGGAAGTATAGATAGGATCATGAAGATTACCGCAGTAGAGTGCAAATCCTGGAGGATCTAATCAATCTGAATGAGCTTCATATGTGGACTCAGTGACAAATATGGGCACTTTCTTTTAACTAGCTTTGCTAAGTGTGAGCAACTGATCAAGTTGACCAGAGGACAATGACTTTGTGGCAGTAACATTAGAAGACCAATCCCTATTGTCTTATTTTAAAAATTATTTTATTTATTTTATTAAATATTTCCCAATTATATGTAAAAATTTTTTAATAATAATTTTTTAAACTTTAGAGTTCCAAATTCTCTCCACCCCTTTTTTCTACTTCTTGAGAAGGCAAGCACTTTGATTTCAATTATACACATAAGGTCATGCAGAACATACCCTTATATTAGCCATGCTGCAAAAGAAAACACAAAGGAATGAATAAAAATAAAGAAGGTTAAAAATTATGCTTCAATCTGCATTCAGTTTATCAGTTCTTTCTGGAGGTGGATAGCATTTTTCATTGTGGGTCCTTTGGAAATGTCTTGGATTTTCCAAGCTAGATCTCTCACATCTGATCATCCTTTGCAACATTGCTGTTTTTGTGTACAATATTCTGCTGATTCTACTCATTTCACTTTGTATGATTTCATATAAGTCTTAGCAGGGTTTTCTGAAACCACCTTGCTTGTCGTTTTCTAAAGCACAATAGTGCTTCATCACAATCATATACCACAAATTGTTTAACCATTCCTAATTGATGGGCATCCTCTTGATTTCTAATTTTTTGCCATCACAAAAAAAGCTGCTATAAATATTTTTATACAAACAAGTTGTTTTTCCTTTTCTTTGATCTCTTTGGGATACGGACCTAGTAGTGGTATTGCTGGTCAAAAGGTTATGTACAGTTGTTATAGCCTTTTGGGAGTAGTTCCAAATTGTTCTTCAGAATGGCTGGGTCAATTTTTCTACATCTCTTTCAGCATTTGTCATTTTCCTTTACTGTCATGTTAGCTAACCTATTAAGTTGTGAGGTAGTTTCTCAGAGTTGTTCTAATTCGCATTTCTCTAGTCAGTAGTGATTTAAAGCATTTTTTCATGTGACAGTTGATAGCTCTGATTTCTTCTGAAAACTGTTCACATCCTTTGACTATCAACTGGGGAACAGCTCTTATTTTTATAAATTTGGCTCAGTTCCCTAGATATTTGAGAAATGAGACCTTTATCAGACAAACTTGTTGCAAATCCCCACCCTCCCCAGTTGACTTCTAATTTTGGCTCCATTAGTTTTGTTTGTGCAAAAATTCTGCTACTATGTATTTTGTACCTTATTTATTCCACTGAACCACCTCTATTTCTTAACCAGTGACAATTATACTTTCTAATATAGTTTGAAATCTAGAACTAATAAACTGCCTTCATTCATATTTTTCCCACTAATATTCTAGACTTTTTGTTCTTCCAAATGAATTTTGTTCCTGTTTTTTCTAGTTCTATAAAATAATTATTTGATAATTTGATTGGTATGGCATTCAATAAGTAAATTAATTTAGGTAGAATTGTCATTTTTTTTATATTTGCTCAGCCTACCCATGGGCAATAACTATTTCTTCAATTGTTTAAATCTGACTTTATTTGTGGGAGAAGTGTTTTGTAATTGTGTTCATATAATCTTTGGTTTTATCTTGACAGACTCCTAAGTATTTTTTTTAAGTTATTTTAAATGGAATTTCTCTTTCTATTTTTTTTCTGCTGTTGTCTATTATATTTAGGAATTGCTACAGCAAATACTGACTCCTGGAATAGTGCTCCCCCCACTAGACTATAACATCCACAGAATATATCAGAATGATAGTTAGCCAGAATAAAAAAGAAAAATACCCACACAGATGAAATCACAAGCCCTTGACACACAGAAGCATTATTTATTCTTTTAAATGTTGTTTGCATTTAGAACTAATCCTTATTGCCTAGAAAACTTTTTGAAAAGTAAAAAATGGTCAGAATCTAAAGAGGCTAAAGTGAATAACCTGTTTAAAATAGGAGTTCATTCAAATGACTTTTTCCCCCTGAATCTGATTTCTGTTCAGTCTGTTCTAAGCAACAGTTGAATAAAGACATTTTAAACTATGATAAGCTTTAGTGCACTAAAAACAATTCTGAGTGTGGCTGTTCTACATCTCTCTTGCCTTCCTTTCTATCCACCCACATATATCCACCCACGTCATTACATATACTGTGGCATGAAGGATCCATCTTCTCCTCGTATTTCTAAAGCACCTATCACTACAGCTTTTGAGCACCCAGAACAATGCCCAAAGGCAAGCTACTACCCACGCAGGGGAGGCATACTTTTTGCCTGAAAGTTTTATGGCCATATTACTTAAGAAACATTCTTAATTATGAAAGTAAAGTTATCAAAGGGATCAGAGTGTATCTGTGGCTTCAAGTTCAGGTACATAATTCACTCAGTAAAGTTCACTGTGTCATAAGAACTCTACAGTTATACAATAGAACCATCTTTGACTTGGTTGTTACAGATCAGTAAAATGAAAGGGTCTATCCACTTCAAATCTGTTAAGATTTCCATTAGCAATTTGTAAATTCTGAAATCATCTCAGAAACTAAGATGACCCCATTCCAGTGACTCAATTATTGCATATATCTTAATTTCCCTAGATTATAACATTATGGGAAAGGAGAAGGAAAGAGTATGAGCCGTTATTAAATACATACCATATTCTTAGAACTATTCTAGATGCTTTACAAATATCTCATTTGATCCTTATTATAACTCTGTGAGGTTAGGTGCTGTTATGATCTTCATTTTACAGTGGAAGAAACTGAGGCAAACAGAGATTAAGTGGCTTATCCAAGTTCACACAGCTAGTAAGTATATAAGGTGAGATTTGAACTCAAGTCTTTCTGACTTCAGGCCCAAGTACTCTATCCATAGTACCACCAAGCTGCCAATGGTAATCAATGAATGTATAACTTTGTATAAGGAAGGACAAATATAAGTTTTCCTTACTGGAAAGACTGAAAACACAAAACAATTTCACTGAGCAATTACTCTGGTTGACCAATTTTGCTTCTTCCGAAATGTTCCTTCAACTAGACACAATTTGCTTCTGCTAGACCTTCCTTCATCTAATCCTCTTATACTATCATGAGTTCACATATTTCAAAAAAACCCAAAACTAGAGAGCTGAATTGCTTCAGCATACATTGCCTCAAATAAGTCAAAAGGAAGGAAACACAAACATGGATCCCATTGAACAGAATGTAATTTCCTCCTCCCAAATTTTAGGAGGGGTGTATTTATGTGGATTTCATAGGATCTCAGCTCTAGAATGCTTTTCTACTCTTTTCATTTCTCTTACATCCATTCTCCTTTTCTCTCCTTTCCTCACCTCCTTCCTCTACTCTTTTGGTCTCTCTTCATTGTTTCAAGAGTTACGTTTCAGTGTATGTGCACACACATACATCGTTTGTGCATGGTCATATGCATGCTTGTATGGGTGTTTTTAATGCTTCCCTCCAAAGAGGGAAGGGACTTGAAGTTATTACTGGGCATAGTCAGTGGAGATACGAGTGTGGGGAGGAAATCCTCTACTTTTAATTTACATGAAAATAATTTACATTAAAAAATATGAACAACCTAAACTAGAAACAAAGAAGGAAGCCATACCACTTCACAACTGACTCCCTGAACCTAGTAAAGCTCCCAAGGAAATTTTTCTTAAGTACTTTACTGAAAATAAAATTATGACAATGTAAAGTTTCAAGTACTAATTGTATGCAAACAATTTATTACATTTCCATATGGGTGATCACATCTTTGTAATACACCTTTTGTCTCTATTTTTTTAAAGCATTTTGCATACACTCTTTCATTATATCCTTATGTGGCTTCCTAATTATTATAATTTTTTCATGCCATACATCTATATATTTATAGTCCTTTCCCAACTCATCACGCAAGCCAAAAATTTTTTGAAACCCTTCAATCATATTCTAGTGCTATTAAACATAATGGACTTGAATTCTAATTTTCTCATGTTTACTTCAATTCTTTCTTTAAATTAAATTCTTGTATGTAATATTTCTTTTTTTTATTTAGATCAGAGTTTGTTTTATTTGTTTTCTGTGTTCTACAGTCACTTCCATACATCTTAGATTGTTCCTTTCACTCCCCCTTTTTCCCCCCTCCCTCTCCGAGACAGCATGCAACCTTATGTAGGTTCTACATTGTATTACATTGTATGTAATATTTCTGACTGCTGAATCTATTCTGCTCCCATAGTTCCAGTCTTATAAATCCTCTTGGGAACCTTTTATTCTAGATTAGTTATTGTCTTCCTCTTTGTCTTTTCCTTCTCATAAATTCCTTTAGATGCTGTCTCCTTCCCACCTGCCCTCCTTTCTCTAGAGACCTTAAAGTCATTCCCTTGAAATTTAACTTGCCTCTTTTTCTTCTGCCAGAGTTCCCTTCAATTGGTTGCATTTGCTGTTCATCACTCACTATTTTATTGCTTCCCAAGTTTCCTCCTTTACACAACTTCATTTGAATCTTACAATAATCCTATCAGAGAATGCATTATTGTTATTCCTTTCATCTTCTAGATGAATAAACTAAGGCAGAACGACTAAGAGACTTGCTCAAAATAAAAATTTATGGAATCTTAAAAATATAGCCTAGGACTTCTGACTCTTGGACCATTGTTTTTATTTGTTTGTTTGTTTGTTTTCCACTTGACCGTATTACCTCCTGAACATATCAAAAAGACAGAGAGGATCAATGGTCAGTCAATAAATAAACATTTATTAAGTGTTTGTATGTGCCAGGCATTATGCTAAGGGCTGAGGATACAAAGAAAGGCAAAAGATAGTTTCTGCTCTCAAGGAGGGGATATAACATGTAAATAACTGTGCACAAACAAGCTATAGACAGAATAAGCTGGAGATTACAGAGGGAAGACTCTAGATTTTAGGGCAATCAAGAAATGCTTCCAATAGCAGGTAGGATTTTAGTTGGAACTTGAATGAAGTCAGGCAAGCCAAGAGGCAGAGATGAGGAAAGGAAAGAGTTCTAGTAATGAGGGATAGCCAGTGAAAATGCCTAGGGTCAGGAAATGGAGAGTCTTGTTCAAGAAGCAGCAAGGAGGCCAGTGTTACAGGATCTCAGGGTACTTAGGGATGTGGAAGGTATAAGACGACTGGAAAGGCTGGAGGAGGTCATGGGACAAGTTAAGAAGGGCTTTGCATTCTAGGGCAGCACTCAAGCATTAGTCTTCTGAGGAAACTATTGTGCGCTACATTGAAATAAAGGCATTCCTGTATCATTGAGGCATCTGTTAATGAGAGAGGGGATTACACTGTGAGAGGAGATCTGGTGAGCTCTAGCATCCTGATAATTCAATCATTAAAGAGAAGTCTACTCTCTTTGGCAGGCTCAGCCCCTCAGAGGCCCAGGTCTTATGGGTCATCAGGCCAGAGGATTCCTGCCTATTCCTATTTGACATGCTTCATTTCCATCAGTCATGAATTTCAAAGACTTCCTCTTTCCTCTGATTTCTCGGCCTGTCTTAGATCTATGACCTTCAGGAGCTACATTAACCATCTGGAGAAGAAGTGCATCTTCCCATGTCCTTAGCCAAGAAGGATTTTCCTGGCTGTAACATCATTTGTGAGAAAGAAATTATTGCGACCATAGATGACAGGTTTCCTGAAGAGAAATTCTTATCTGAAAATCACTAAAGGATCTTTGCAGATGAACTCTTTGTCCCTTTTCCCTTCTAGAATACGTTTTGTATCCTCGGAGCCTGGCACAAGGTGCTTAATAAATTCCTGTTGAATGATTGAGTACAGCAGAATGATAATTGTTTAACTCAAGGCATAAGTAATGGGTATTAGAAGCGAATCAGAGTACAACATTGTATGTAACTTAGTTCTCCAGAGAGTGTTCAACTAAGGAGAATGAGGGGAGAGGGAGAAAGGCAAGATCCAGGAAAGAACATCATGGTGATCCTGAGGGCAGAAGCCAAACAATGCTCTGGCTGCACGATAGCACAGACTTGGTATAGGACCAGAAGGCAAAGTGCAGGCCCTGTCACTCTGTGGGGAAGGAAAGTCTTAAGAAGCTCCCAGACCATCTCAAAGCCTTGGAACAAAAACCTGGTGTCCTCATATGAATTGTGACTCTCTGTAATAATTTCATAGAAACTATAGAAAGATGATCAGGGAAAGAGGAGAAGAACCTATGTCTTCTAAAATATTTATAGTAGCTCTCTTTCTGGTGACAAAGAACTGGAAATTGAGGGGGAAGCCCATCAAATAGGGAAAGGCTGAACAAGTTGTGGTATATGATTGTGGGGGAATACTACTGTGCTATGAGAAATGATGAGTTCAATGGTTTTAGAAAAACATGGATAGACTTGGACAAAATAATGAAGACTGAAATGAACTGAACCAAGAGAACATTGTATACATAACAGTAATATTGTTGCAAGGACAACGTTGAGGAACTAAGTCATTGTGACTATTATAAACACTCAAATTAACTACAAAGGATCTATGAAGGAAGATGCTATCTGCATCCAGAGAAAGAACTGATAACTAGATGTGCAAAATGATTTTACATATACATACATATTTATGTCTAATTGTAGCCATCTCTAGAGTGGGGAGAGAAGAGGAAGAAAAAAAAGAAAGTTACATTTATGTGATTTATTATATTTAACTTTATTTTATATATTTATTACATTTTTATACATTTTGTATATTTTGTACATATTTGTTATATATATTTATTTTATATATTATATATCATATTATACGCTCATATAATTATGTAATAAATATGTAATAATACATTGTGTTATTATATCATATTTATATTTATTATATTTCAAAGGAATAGCAAGTTGTACATAATAGATTTACAGTTTCATGTGCAATCATCTTTTTTCTCTTCTACTATGTTACAAAAATGCTTGTTTTTTCTTAAGTTCAGAATAAAACAAATGAAAAATAGGTAAATAAATAAATGAAATGTTTTTGATGCTTAAAAAAAGAAATAATATAGGATATGATTCGGTTGCTATTTTTAAAAAAAATTTACTACAGACTTGGACTTTTTCCACCTTTAAAAATGGGTCAATACATTGGCCATTCCTAAAGTTTCAGAGGGATATTTTAGGGATTCATGATTTTAATAAAACACTTTAATACTAGGAAACTCTAAGCCTATAAAATGCAAAGAGGGTGCAGTCCTCTGTTGGTAGAAGGCATTCCCTTATTAAAGCAATCACAGGTCCAGTCCCTATTCCTATCCCTTTAATAAAACAGTAGGTAAATGTAATATAGTCTGCATTATTATATTTTCTCTCTGCCCTTTAATTTTAGAGTCTGTAACTATTATGAAAGTAACGTAGTAATGTGTTTTGGGGATGAGATTTGTATGAGAGCCAAGCTAAACGGGCTGCATTATATTCCCCCAGTTCTTCTGAGGAGCAGCAACTACACCCTGGAGCTGACTCATTCCAGGGCCAAATCACTTCAGACAAGGCGGTACAGAATATCTAACAAATTCACAAGACTTCACTTAACCTATTTTCATATTTCAGTAACTACGCTTGTTACTCCCCTAAGTGCCCATGTTTTTCTCTAACACTCTTTCTAGTTTAATAAACAATTACAAGAAATCAATGTGTTAATCTGGTCGCTCTAAAATGTAATCCGAGTTCCAGAGTAGCAAATCAGAAAGAAGTATCATAATCTGACAATTTACAATGCAAAAACTCTCATGATACAGTACTGTCAGACAATACCTAATGGAGACGACTATAAATTTAAAATGATGCCAAACAGAAGGCTAGTTTGTGAATAAATGTCTTCTCTTTGAGGGTAAAATGCCGGGATCCCTCATTATAAGTAAACTCAATATTTAATGGAGAGACATTTCTACTGAATTGACAGAGTAAGAATTTAAATATTTAAGGGTCTATTCATATACAGTGATTATGATAGCTGCAGAAATCATTTAGTATTTGGCTTTGATGCTTGTATTCATTCAGTTAATGTAATTAATATACACAATATAACATATATGCAATTCAGGAGACCAGGTTCCTTTTACAAAAAGCACATGATTTGATGGTGTATTGATTAGATCCACCGATGGACTTGGAATCAGGAAAACCCAAGTTAAATCCTACCTAGTGATCTTACGCAAGTCACTTAACCCCTCTCAGGCTCAGTTTGAAGCATGAGGAAGATGATAATAGAACCCATCTCCTCTGTTTGTAAGGATCAAATGAGATAACAGGTAAAGCACTTTGTAAACTTTTAGCTATTTGTTTAGTTATTTGACCCCATTTGGGGTTTCCTTAACAAAAATACTGCAGTGGTTTGCCATTTCCTTCTCTAGCTTGTCTTACACATGAGGAAACTGAGTTAAGGGTTAAGTGACTAGCAAGTGTCTAAAGCCAGATTTGAACTCAGATTTTCCTGACTCCAAGCCCAGCACTCTGTCCACTGTGCCACCCAGCTGCCCTCTTATAAACCTCTAAGGGTTATTTAAATGCTAGTTATTTTTATTTCCATTAATTATGTATAATGTATTATATATTACACGCACTTGAAAAATTCATTTATAAAGAATCTCATCATTTCACATATTCAGTTATACTGTAGGTCCACATTCTTTTCAATGTAAAACCCTCTAAGGTGAAAATGTAACTTGACAAGGCAGGGAGAGTTATAGTCCTATATCCTCTATTTCACCTGCTTTGTGTATCAAGATAGCTTTCTGTATTCTGATTCAACAACATGACTTCGAATCAGTTACTTAATCTCTCTATGCCTCAGTTTCCTAATTTGTAAAATAAGGGAGTCTGACTGGCTGACTTCCTAAATCCCATCTAGTTCTCAATCTATATGTCTAAATAAAGGATTATAAAGCACTTTCATTTTGTATGCACAAATCATTAAACAAACAGAGAAGCTGATCAACCACCAAAAGATTTCATTTCTCTATAGTCTGAGATCACCAAAGGAAGACTGTGAGAAATCTGGGGTCTAGGAAAGCTACAGTTCTGAAAACCGGCAGACACCAGCTCTTGAAAACTTTCTTGGGGTCTGCAAGTTGAAATATGATACAGGGCTAAGGATTCTGGTCCAGGGTCTAGACTTTGTTTCCTTATGGTCCCCTCAGTCGTCTTGCAAGGTCCTGATAATGAGCAAATGAGTTCTGATGTGCATAAGTCATTTATGTAGTTTGCCAGGGCCTCTGCTGCTCCATTCTCTTTCCTAAAAAGGGCGGCAGTGTGCTCCAAATGAGGGGGGCTGGAGTATAGAAGAGAGGAACATTAGCTAGACAGTCCTAGGGCTTGGGAGAGTCCTCTGCCTCAAGCAGTCTTGCCTGTGTTCTGCCTGAACTATGCAGCTGTTACAGCAGGGTCCCCTGCTCAGTATGATGAGTTTAAGGCCCTGATGCACTCTCAAATTCCAAACCTGAGTGCCCCAAAGCAGGCTGACAAATTATAAGTGAGAGGCACACCCGCCTTGTGAAATCTACTAAAAAGGAAAACCACATAAAGACAGAGAGAACAGATTTTTTATTTTACTTAAGCTTCTCAAAACACAGTCTTTTCTCCATTTCCTTCTGACAGTGACCACTTTTAACCTACAATGAAACCAGACTGTTCCATAGTCACTGACGTCAATGGGCTTTTTGCCTGAGTAAGGACTGTACAAAGGCCCTGAGGGCTTGATTCTAATCTCAGACATGTGGACGCACAGCATCTCTTTATAACCTGAATAACTGGCGGCTACGTATACAAATGCAGCAATGTATTTTTAAAAAAATCTTACTTGGCACACATGCACATACCTGTATGGATAAGAGAAAAAGAAAACCAAAAAAAGGAAGTTTTAAATCCCACAATACTATTCAGAAAATTGTCCATTTTAATGACAAGAAATACCCTCCAGATAAACTCAAAAGTGATTGAGAATTGAATCACAAAGCTTGAAAGGACCTGACTCTCACCTACTCCAGATCTCCTCATCTTTCCTTATGTATATGAAGAATTTCAAACCCAGATGGATAAAATACTTGCTCAAGGTCACTCTGCTAATTAGGGTCAAAGCCTAGACTAAAACTGGCTTCATGATTTCTAATCCAATGTAGTTTTCATTGCAATAAATTAGGAGCACGAGGTTATCTTTATAAATACTTAAATTCCTTTAATCAAAATAATTAAGAAATAAAGGAAGTAAAAAAGATACAGGTCTGAAGATTGTCACCCATTGAAAGAGCTATTCCCATGGTGGGCACAATGCATTCTTGTTGAGTAGATGAATTATTTTGGCCTCAAGCTTTACTACCTACCCACAGTCTATTTAAAAATAAACATTGCAGTTTATCCTACTCCCTACTACAACATTATTTCCCCCTTATCTCATCTGCTTTAGAACCAAATGTATACAAAGGCTCTGATTTCTTTAACAGGCAGATTTTGACTCCTCACCCCAAGACCAATATTGATTTAAAAAGTCAAGCATTGATGCTAATTATTGATAGCACATTTGGTGGTATTCCCAAATCCTGGGAACCAAAATGCATTTGGAAGTTTGGTGCTATTCAAAACTATCATGCAATCTAAATAATTTTCAATACAAATTTCAAGATGATTTTTAAGATAAAGGTTCATGCATATATATATTTAGCAAACAAAACATCTGACCTTAGGAAAGCATTAAAGCTTATGCAATGCTGTAAAAGCTAATTACTTGGCTCTTTTGCAACCTTGCAAACTAGTATTTTTTAAATAAACAAAGCAAAACAAATGAACAAAAAACCAGCTTACCAACATAAATACTGTAACCTTCAAACACTGCAATAATATTGTAGTAAATCATGGTGTGTGGTCTACAATAGTGAACTTTCTTTTTCTCTTTCCCTTCTTTCTTCACTTTTCTCCTCCTCTGCCTCCCTGACTGTCCATCCCTTTTTAATAAAATAAATAAACTTGGGAACATTGGTTGCACCAATAGAATAATAATAATGTGTTCTACTTCCTTTACTCAAGTTTCCCATTGGGGGCTGGACATCATTATTTCATCAGAACTTAGTGGAATATCAATATTTCATGGGTCAAGACACGGATAGACATCAGATTACATCACTAAGAAGCCTACCACTTCAATCTTTTTCAATGCTCCTCCATTTGTTGCTCCAAGTGATGTGAAAAAGGTAAGTTATCTACTATTAGGTTAAGTTCCTATTAGGAATAGTCATATATTATATCTCCTCCCTCTTTTCAGTTTACTTCAAAAGTAAGGATAGAAGTTAGACCACTAGTTTGATCTTAGACAGTGATATACTGATTTGATGCTTCCTTTTTTGAAGCTACATTGGAAATATAACACATTTTCATATTCAAGAACTCTGTAACTCCCTCTTATCACTTTACTTTCTCTTGCCTCTTTATCTTGCAATGGCCTTTAGCTAAGAATAAAAAAATCTTACCATACCTCCCTTCTCCTGAATGACTTCCTATTTTAGTCTTCCTGTTATACTACCTTTGAATATACTCCCTTCTGTCACTCCTAAACACCTGTCCTACCTCCTCCTGAGTTCAAATCTAGCCTCAGATACTTACCAGCTATGTAACCCTGGGCAAGTCACCTAACCACTCTTTGTCTCAGTTTCCTCATCCGTAAAATAGGGAGAATAATAGCTGTTGTAAAGATTGTTGTGAAAGTTGTCATGAGAATCCAATAAGAAAATGTTTGTAAAGTGGTCAGCATAGTGCCTGGCACAAAGTGCTACATAAATGTTAGCTATAATCATCATTTTTACTCCACTAGTTCTCTTCATTGATGCAGGGTTACCAAAGGAGTGTTTATTGCCCCAGGGTTTTGGAGGCTAGACACAAACAGTTTTATTCATTTTTAGCCACCTGCAGAAAAAAAATGGCTCAGTCTAGGATTTAGGGTCAGGACAGCTTTGGGGAAAGGTCTTAAATTACCTAACAAAGGCCTCTCAGAGATCATTATTTAATATTGTCCTTATTCACTAATGAGAATTTTGTTGATATTTAGCCACAAGAATGGCAGTCAACCTTTTACCTGGTTCTTTTTTTTTTTTTTTTTTTTTTTACTGAATTTTGAATTGAACTTTACATTCAATTCAACTATTTCATTTCAAAGAAGGTCAGGTCCTGATGTCACAAGAAAGGTTATACAAAACCAAAATCATTTCAATCCATCAACAAACATTTATTAAGCACTTTACTACTACATACTAGGCACTGAATGCTGAACCTTGAGAATACAAAGAAATAGAAAAGCAGCCTCTGACCTGAGAATATTATAATCTCATGAGGAAGAAAACATGTAAATAAATGGAGACACGCAGGATATATTACAGAACAGAGAAGAGGGGAAGATTAGTAGCTTGGAGGTGGGAAAGACTGGGAAAGTCCTCCTGCAAAAGGTGGCATTATGGCATTTGAACTGTCTTGAAAGAAGCCAGAAATTCTGAAAAGTGAGCTGAAGAGGGAGAATATTCTATGTATGGGGAGCAGCTGGTGCAAAGTCATATAGACCAAAGACGATCTATGCTCATGGAATCAAGTGGACCAGAATGTGAAGGGGAGTAAAGATGAAAAAGACTGGAAAGGTAGGTAGAGACCAGATAATGAAGAACTTAACACCAAACAAGGAACTTAACATTTGGTGCTGAAAGTAATAGGGAGCCACTGGCTTTTTTATTTTAGTTTTTTGAGTAGGGTTGACATGGTTACTGACAATGGTGTGAAGGATGGATTAGAGTGGGTAGAGACTTGAGGCAGTGAGATGAAGAGGTAAGAGATGAAAAGGGCCTGAACTAGGTTGGTCGTTGTCCTTTGTTCTTGAAGAGGACCAAAATGACATCACCATGATAAAGTGAAGTTTCAGTGCATCCAATTGTGGGTGATCAGACCAATGCAAGTTTGAAATGGTCTACCATAGATTGGTCACAGATAATCCTTGTGAATATTTGGGGTGGTTGGGGTGGGTACTCCAAATTTGTTCATCCTACTTTGTGTTGTCTCAATTCTGTTTTGCCAATAGAGCATGGTACCCTTTCTGATGTGGGCATGCCATGCTGAGCAATCTTGTGACAGTGTCTCCTATGTCACAGTCAAATCCAAAGTTCTTGAGAGAGACCTTGGGAGTGTCCTTGTATCACTTCTTTGGACCACCATGTGATCACCTGCCCCATGTGAGTTCTCCATAACATAGTCTTCTTGGCAAGCATATATTTTGCATTCGAACTACATGGCCAGCCCATTGGAGTTGTGCTCTCTGAAGCATAATTTGAATGCTTGGCAGTTCAACTTGAGCAAGGACTTCAGTGTCTGGTACCTTATCCTGCCAAGTGATCCTCAGAATCTTCCTAAGATGGTTCAAATGGAAGCAATTCAGTTTCCTGGCATGGCACTGGTAGGCTGTCCATGTTTCATAGGCATACAACAATGAAGTCAGTACAACGGCTCTGCAGACCTTCAATTTGGTAGTCAATTTAATACCTCTTCTCTCTCAAACTTTTCTTCGGAGCCTCCCAAACACTGAGCTAACTCTGGCAATGTGTACATCAACCTCATTGTCAATGCATACATCCTTGGGAAGTACACTACCACGGTAAGTGAACTTATCCACAGCATTCAAAACTTCTCCATTTGTTGTAACCAACGATTTCACATATGGATGGTGTGGTGGTGACTGATGGAGCACCTGTGTTTTCTTGGTGTTAATTATCAGGCCAAAATTAACACAGGTAGCAGAGAATTGATCCATATTTTGTTGCATCTCAACAGGGGCTGAGGGAATGGTAGGAAGGGAACATAGATGATAGATGTTGTGAAGGCACAAACAACAGCATTCATCAACAAATTAGATATGTGTGGTTATATAGACAAGGATGACATCAATGTAGCAAACCTGAGTGACTGGGAAGTGCCCTTGACAGGAAAAGAAAAGTTCCAAAAAGGGCAGGATTTAGGGAAAAAAAGAATAATGAGCTCTGTTTTAAACATTGTTCTTCAGATGCCTACAGGATGTTCCATTTTTGATATCCAATAGGCAGTTGGTGATGTCAGATCAAGAGAGTGACTAGAGACATGGATCTATGAATCATCTGGATGGAAATGATTAAGCCTATAGTATCTGATGCAGTCACCCATCAAAGTAGTGAAAGGAAAAAAGAGAAGAGGGACCAGGGCCAAGCCTGGGGTGGAGGGGTGAGGTAGGAGAAAGACCCATAATTAGTGGGTTTGACATGGATTAAGATGCAGCAAAGGCAATTGAGGAGGAGTTTCTAATTAGTAGGAGAACAAAGAGAGAAGAATGTCCTGAAAACACTGAAAAGTGTCCTGTGAAATAAGAAAATATCTAAATGCAGATTTTCCAGAGAAGTCAAGATGTCTAAGAATTGAGAAAAGTCCATTAGATTAGGTTATGAAAAGAGATCAATGATAACTTTGGAGAAGGCAGTTTCAATTAAATGATAATGCTAAAAGCCAGATGGTAGAGTTTGTAAGAGACAGAAAAGAGAAAGTCAAGGTATTGGTTGTTCCTTTCTCAAGGAATTTAGCCATGAAGCTGAGGAGAGATACAGGATAGTAGATAGCAGTTCAAGTAAGAATTGTTTTTAAGGATGGAAGGGAAATGGATATGCTTATAGGCAGACAGTAGATAGGGAGAAATTGAAAATTAGAGCTAACAGTGGGGTAAATCTTTTGGAAAAGCCTGAATTGGTTGTTGTTTATAATTCTCGAAGAGGCCAAAAGGACATCACTATGTTGGAGTCAAAATACAGTGTATCTGACCAGGGGGATCGGAATAATATGTGCTTGAAAAGCTCTACCACAGGTTGGGCAGAAATAATCCATCTGATGTATAGTATTTCATATAGTATTTACATCAATACCATATTATGGAAGAGACTAATATCTATTATATCTTTATGTTATAGGATAGATATTAGTATCTACATATTGTACTTATATAATATAGAGATTGTAAAGGTATAGATACAACATTATGATATATCTATGTAGATATATTACATGGATAGATATATGCATATTTTACACACATATATAATATATAAATAAAAATCTTCCAGAATTTTAATCCTAGTTCTCTAGATGCCTAAACTCTTCCACCTAAATGTCTGGCTGGACTCTTAAATATACACTTAAAATGTCCAAAATAAACATGATGACTGAAGTAGGTACCTAGGTGGTACAGTGGATAGAATGCTGGTTTTGTATCAACAATGCGTCTAGAGTAGCTTACTCTGATAAGAAGAAGGTCCACCTCTTCAAAGACCAGAGTAAAGAAGGAGATAGTAGGAGATGGTGTCTGGGAGTGTGCAGTAAGGGAAAAGAAGGAACTTTTGATAAAGTCTGAGTTTTTTTTAATGACATCCTCATCAAAGGCAAGGTATCCGGCTGAAAGGATAGGAGCAGAAGTGTCATGGTAGGCATGAGAAAAAAGAAGGTCTGGAATAGCCATGGTGTGGTGAGTGGGATAGGGAATTGGTTAAGGAGGGATAAAAGGATTGCTTTGCTTCACTGAGGGCCCGGTTGAGATTAGATAATGTACATTTGTAGTGAATTAAATCAGAAAAGTGTCATGATTTCATCCAGGTCTTTTTAGCGGCATATAAGTAGAAGTAAAAGATTGAGTTGACAACAGGAGTGATTGGGGTTAGGTAAATTATGACCAGCAATAGGATAAGAAGGGAGGTGGTTGGGGAGGGGTGAAGGAATTCAAAAGTAGAGGATAGTGTAGAACTGGACTAGTTAAACAGCAGGTTGAGTTTAGAAAATGAGATTGTAGTCAGTGTACGGGTGATGGCCTAGCAAAGAATCAGGTGGGGAAGATGGATGACATAATATATGTCAGGGACTCTGAAAAGTGTTTTTTGTAGATATTATTTCATTTTATCCTCAAAATGCTATTATGAACTTCATTTTACAACTGATAAAATTTAGAGATTAAAGTGACTTGCCAAGGGTGTCACAGCTAGGAATTATTTGAAACTGGATTTTAACTCAGGTCTTCCTGATTCCATGTCCAATACTCTAAAGACTCTGCTACCTGACAGCCTTTAATAGGAATAGTAATGACAAAAATATTACTACTATCTTGGCTTTCTCTTTACGGCGTCTCTTCTTTAAAAAAAAACAATAAAAAGGCTTTAAAAGGCTCAATGGTAAGACATTGAATTCTTAAGCTGCAAAATCAAACGGCAAAATATAGTTGGCTAGGATAAACCAGCCCAAGTGGACTCAACTCCAAGAACACGTGGCTTCAGGCATTTTTCCCCACTAGCACTTTGAGAAGGCTGCTGTACACATATGCAAACAGGCTCACACACATTTGGAGTCACAGAGTAAACTCAGCTGTAGCAGTGTCATGCACAGCAATATGCTGTGCTCCTAACAGAGATTCTGCAGGAGCCTGAGAACCGGCTCAACTGCTCCGGCTCTGGGCCAGCAGAAACTGTGGGTGGTTGCTGGCTCCCTTCCTTGAACAATATCCACAGCCAGATTAACAGAATTGTACAATGGCATCAGTCTTGGAAGGATCCACTTGGGCTTCTTCCAAAGAAAGATTGTACAGGATAGTGGCAAAGGAGATAAAAAAGAAAGTCAGAAAGTAGAAGATCTTCCATTGGAAGCCAAAGAAGGCTAGTTCAAAATCATAAAAAAGGGTTAACATAACACAAAGATCCTTACAAGGGGCATTGCTCACAGTCACAACAGCAGCAGAAGCAACAGCTTTACCTTGGAAGATCTTTATGTGGTGTTTTTCCAGAAAAGGTTCACAATGCTTTCACATATATTATTTTATATATTCTCCTCACATTAGCCTCCTGAAGTACATCAACTGTTACCAGTTGCTCATAAAAATGCCCAGGGAAAAGCCAAGGAGAGTTTGCCTAAGGAATGGCTATTGACTGGGTTCCATGAGCAGCTTTCACTAAACAAGAAATACCACTGTTCTTCAATCTATATTTGAAGACTGACAGATTTAAAAAACAAAACAAAATGAAACTAATAAAAATGTTCTTATAATTTACTAGATAATTGCATGCCATCCTTAAAGAGAAATGGGCATATTATTGCTAATATTCCAAAATGATCCAAATAACTCAATTATGATTTAACAAGAGCCTTTGTCCTAATTAAACAATTGTTTTATATATATATATATGTATATATATATATATATACATATATATATATATATATATATCTACATCACTAGCTTCCTTCTCTTCTCTGTTATTCTGTTCCTCTTCTCTATTATTTTGTTCCTCTTCTCACCCTTCATATCCCTTCTTGTTTAATTCGATCATCAGTCCTTCACTGTATAGTCTCATCAATTGTTGTCTTAGTATGTCACTCGCTATTAGCTATTTTTGTTTTCCGTCAACTCTTTCATGTGATATTCCATCTGTCTTTTTTTATACTTCTCTAGAACCTCTTTTTCATCACTTTTTCTCCTGTAATTCTATTCCTATAGGTTCCCTCCATACTGGTATCCCTCTTTATTAATGATCTACTTGTTATGAATGTGAATTTTATAGCCCACTCCCCAAGTTCTTGAAAGACAGGGTGAAGGGAACTCATGGTATAGATTCAAATCATATTAATTCCTAAGACTTCTGGGCCCCAAATTTCTAGAAGCAACTTTAGTATATAGAAAACATGCATGTTATTTATATTTCCAGCAGGTTTGGTAGTTGAGTTCATTAGCTCTAAAAGCACTGAAACAAGGTCCAGGGTTCAGCACTCACTGTTATCTTTGAGGTCAAAGAAATCCTTAGCTTTCATATGCAGGTCATCTACCTTAATGAAATCAAGACAAGTTAATAAGAATTTACTAAGTGCCTACTATGTGCCAGACCGTGCTAAATGCTGAGGATATAAAAAGGAAAGCAAAAATAGTCCTTGTTCTCAGGAATTTCACAATCTACTGGGAGAGGCAACATGACAATTATGTTCAAATAAACTATATTAAGGATAAATTGAAAATAATCTAACTAGGGATGGGGAACCTGTGGCCTGAGAGCAACATGTGGCCCTCTAGGTCCTCAAGTGAGCACAGTTAAGGACCTAGAGGGACACATGTGACCCTAAGACCCCAGGTTCCCCATCCCTGAATTCTAATTGACCTATATAGTTGTTTGCATGTTGCATCACACATTATACTGTGAACACCTTGAGAGCAGTGACTGTCTTTTGACTTTCTTCGTGTCCCTAGTATTTAGCAGTGCCTGGTACATAGTAGGTGCTTAAATAATGTTTACTGAATGACTATCTGGAGCACTCTGGTTGTTGCCACTGGAGGTGTAACATATGTACAAATACTACCAGGAAATCTCAGTTCCTCTCTTGTCTCTCGTGTCCCATTCAGGATTGACCAAGACTTATCCTACCTTTATGCTCAGTTAACAGCTTATATTTACACAATGCTTTAAAGTTTCAGAGTCATTTTTATGTGCATTATTTCATTTGATCTGCATAATAACTCTGTGTCGTACTGTAGCTATTGATATTATTATTTTTTCATTATTCAAAGAAGAAATTGAAGGTCTAAGAGAGAGAGACTTTGCAACAGTTGCACAGATATAACTATCAGGGGTGGGATCTCTCCTGACTCCATGTTCAGAGTTTTCTGTTCGGCTCCATACTGACTCTTTTTTTAACATTCAAAATCAGTGACTTCAACAATGTGGGTGCTCCCTTTAACTGTTAACAGATCACAAGTTCTCTGATTTTTATAAGTTACTGTCCAAAATATTTTTTAACTGAAGAACTGATTTTTGGTGATGAGCCTTTCCAAACTTAGTTATGCCTCTCCTTGGTCACCAGGCTCACACTTAATTTTCCAGCTGGGTAAGTCCTGCAATAGTGAACTCTAAGGATGACTCTTTGAGAATCCAGAGTCACTTTCATACCCCAATGAAGCATGACAAGATAACTTGGGATAAACAAGATTTTGTGAGCTGGCCTAGAAATCTAACCCTCATTGGTAAACAACTGTTGTACAAATGAACTTTTGGAAATTAGTGCTTTTAAAAGAGTTGTGGGTTTTCTCTACAACATTTTTGACTCGGTCTTAACTCTTTCTGCATTAGATTCTGGTTACTCAACATTAATTTTCTGGTTTCTCAGTTGCCTACTCTGTCTTTTACATCTTTCCCTTTTCTTTTCTCAGACTGGCAAATCTTCTATCAGTTTACTCGTTCCCATCTCTCACAGACATCTTTTCTTTTCCTAATGCCAATCATTTTAAGCAAAAACTTTTTTTGTTTGCTTTAGGATTATAGTTCCTTTATGTTGATTGTTCCATATTATAGACATAAGAATTTTATTTTCTTACAGTTATATCCTTCTGAAGTTATTTCTCCAGTTTCATCATATCTCAATTTTCCAAAGTTTCCCTGTTTCTGAAGACAGGAAGCCTTCTCTCCTGTGGATACAACTGAAGGCAAGAGATGAGAATTTTACCTAGAAAATATCTACCTAGACTATTACTAAGTGCTTTGAGATAACTATTGGCTAATGAGGAGAACCACGTGCCCTGGCTCACACTGAAACATTTGCTAGTCTCTGAAGAGCAGGCCAAGTCAGTACAGAAGTGCCCAAGGTAACTCATACCCACATGTTGCTGAAAAAAGTGTTTAGAGGAGGTAAAACCTTACCAAAAGGGATGAATCTGCAAAGAGCCAGGTTCAGAGAACCCAAGTTGGCTAATGACAATGACTACGAAGGGGGTTGCCCCCTGGGATCCGTGGCCAGGAAAGCTGGGTCAAGAAAAGAGAAGGAAAATATCATATCTTATCAAAGGGCTGTGGTTTAGTGGGGGGTTCATCAGATTTGGAATTGGACAATCTGGGCTCAGTTCTGGCTCTGACGTTTTAGATCATAAGTAAGTCACTCATTACTTAAACTACCTGAGAAAAGTGAGGAAAAAGTACTTTGTAAGGAAAGTGAGAAATGTACTATATGAATTAGGGCTACATAATGTAGTAAATCGAGCACTGGATTTGGGATATGGGAGACCTGTGTTTGAATTCCACTTTAGGAACTTACTAGTTGTGTTACCCTGAGCAAGCTGCTTAACACCTCTGAAACTCAGTTTCCTCACCTGTAAAATGGGATTACTAATAGCAAAGTGCTTGGGAGAACTTACACAATTACATAAATGTGAATTTTCATCATCATGATGTTATCAAAGCAGAGTGGCATCATGGTTAGAATCATTCTTTGAGTTGGAGACAATCTCTGCCACGCACTGGCAAACCCTGAGCAAGTCTTTCAAACTCTCAAATGCTCCAGACAATAACAGATTAATTACTGATCTGCACTGCTAGATTTGCCTCAATGGAAGTTCCCTAGATCAATGAAATCACAGGACTGGCCAAAATAAAGGGGTGGGGAGAGCAGAGAGAGAAAGACAGACAGACTGACAGAGACAGAGAAAGACAGAGAGACACAGAAAAAGAGAGACAGAAAGACAAAGTGAGGAAAAAAAGAGAGACAGAGACACACACATACAGAGACATACATACACAATGAGACAGAAAGAGAGAGAGAGAGAGAGAGAGAGAGAGAGAGAGAGAGAGAGAGAGAGAACAGGAATTACTGTAATCTGCACACATGAAGTGATAGACATCACCTAGCACAGAGGCACAGAGCTTGGCACATAGTAGGTAACCTTGCTGATTGACAAACAGTTAGTAACCAGTGCTTCCCTACTGTGAGTTAAACTTTAAAATACAATATAGTACAATTGAGAAAACGGTCATATTCTTCCAGTAACAGAAAGGCATAATTGAAAGCCTTCTTACAAGCAAACTGTGGCTAAAAATAAAATAAAATAAAATTCTCTTCTTCAATAAAATTGCAAAATGTAAAAGAGATTTAGCACTAATTACCTACCTTAGCTGCAGTTTAAACCTCAGGCAAAAACAATGTAATTTACCCTACCATTGAAGGAGTCCCAGCTTTCTCTTAATCTTATTTGGAACCATTTATCTGACCCTCCTATTGGGGAGTGTTAACAAAGGTTCCTATGCCCCTGACCAGGCTTTAAAACAAAACAAAACAAAGCAAAAAAAAAGACAACCCAACAAAACCCCTCAAACTTAAACAGAAAACCTAAAGAGTTGGTTGGTGAAGAACCTTAGGCCTGGAGGCTATACATGTGCCTCTAAGTCCTCAAGTATGGCTCTTTGACTAAATCCAAATTAGTTTAGAGTAAACTCTCTAGGAGGAGGGGGAAATTAACACAATAAAAACCTTCATGCAAAACATAAATGCTAATCCTTTCTTTCTAGAGCTCTGCCTTTCTTGTTTGAAGGCAAAAGAAAGATTTTTGGACACTGAGATGTTAGGAAAGAGCTATATGTTAGGTTCTCGGTACCACCATGAGAAATTCCTTTTGCCATATCTTATTTAAAAGTTTATTTAGAAAAAAAAGAATACTCTCCTTCTATGCTGTGAAAAGCCTTCCGTCAGGCTTTTTTTATTGTTAGTTGATTTACTCAAGTGTTTTTACCCTTCTTGTTTCTCTTTACTACAAAGGATTACTCTCTGTGAGTGAGCATAACTTGGGAAGTGTAGGTAATCTAAAACTAGAAGATGTTCATAAAAATATTTTTAAAAATAAAGAAGAGAAGAAGAAATGGAGTGGGGGGAATCAATCTTAAAGGAAGTGGAAAGTTTACAAGACTCTTCTTTCATCAGCGACACTGCTAGATTTCTGAGTTCCTTTTGTCAAAGAAATACTGGTCTAATTCCATGAAGTTGTTCTGCTTCTTTACATCAGTCAGGCCTTTCCTGCTTCCCACTTTTAGTCAAAAAAGGGAGACAGACAGTTGCCTACAATGAGTAGCCCAGTATTTGTTTTTTAAAATGTAACATGATGAAAAAATAAAACCACAAATGATACTTAAATTGGGCAGAGCTCTTCCTAGGCATTTTCCATTCACTTCATGAGCCAGAAATGACTAATAGACATAGAAGGTACTCTGTTTAATTGATATCCTAAAAAAGCCAAGACTGGTCTTTTAATATAATCTTCCATAAAGGGTAAATCCTATTAGATTCATATTGACCTATATGATAACGTGCTCCCAGATTTTTGTCCTTGAAATCATCAATCCTCAGCAGCATCTTAGACCTTTACCCCTTTATACCTTATAAAATCCTTTCCTCATTATAAACTTGTGAAGTAGGTTGACCCCTATGAAATTAAAAAATATATATACATTTATACTTTCAAATCTTAGGCTCTATCAGAGCCTATCTTGGCCTTGAATAAACTTGAGGAATTTGCATAGGTACTAAGGCATATATTTATTTGTTTTCTAGTCTAAGAATGAGTCTGGAAGAAGGCCTTTGGGGAGTTCCAAATCACTTAGGAGGTTTTCCTAGTGGGGGATTCCAGTTCAGCCTATACCTCCCAGGGGGATCAAAACTCCATGGGATAAGCATGGAGGGAGAGGGAAGAAGATAGAATCTGCATCCAATGTTCCTGAATGGAAGTTTTCTGGGATCACTGTGGCTCTAGGGCAGGGTTCTTAGGACAAATGCCCAACGGTGCTGGTTCTCTCCCCAGCAACCTTGGCTCTTCTAGAGCGGAACCAGAATTATAATAGCTAATACTAGCTAGCATTAATATAGGGCTTTAGGGTTTACAAAGTGCTTTATATACACTACTTCATTTGATCTGGAACAACTCTATGAGGTAAATACAATTACTATCCCTATTTTTAGATGAGGTAAGGGAGATTAACTTACTTGTCAGGGTCAAACAGCTAGTAAATATCTGAAAGTCAGGTCCTCCTGATCTCAAATTGGTATTCTATACAGGTCACTTGAGGTATAGCCCAGGGAAGTTTAACATGCAAGTCATATCTGAGGGGTATCTGAGGGGAACAAGTTTTAGGTACCTACTATATGCTAGATGCTTTACAAATATTATCTCATTTGATCGCTACAACAACCCTGAGAAGTAGATGCTATTATTTTCCACATTTTCATATAAGGAAACTAAGGCAGAAAGAGGTTAAATGATTTGCCTGGGGTCACTCAGTGGGAAAGTATCTGAGGCGGGATTGAACTCAGATCTTCCTGATTACAGGCCCAGGATCTGTCTATTCTCTAGCAGAAGCCAGTTATATTTACACAAGGAATGTTTTGTACTCCCCAAGAGGCCCAGGGATTGTATTTAAACTGTTTGTGCAGCATTTCTAAAGACACCTTTGGAAATTTACACAGTTATTGACTGAGCATTAAAAGTGTACTTGTCTCCATATACAGAAGGGATAGCTGTCCTAAGGTTGCATAACTGCTATTGGAGAGAGAGAAAAGGAAAATACAGAACAGCCTTGATAGTGAAATGGTACTTAAACCTCAAATATGCAAAAATGCTCAGTAGCTACACAGTCTCCATTATAAATGTGCTTCAGTGAAGATTTGCTGCTGCTGAAAATGATGATTGATTGACAAGCTTCACAATGGAAGACCTGTTTGTCAGCATAATTTGGGGTTCAAGGTCTAGGAATCCAGACCTCTGGAGCCCAGCTCAGGTACCAGAGTAAAATAGCAGAAAAAGATATAAACAAGTTATTGAGAGAGGGGGAAAAATGGTGGGTGAAAGTTTGGCAAAAGCAAATGAGAGGAGGAAAAGGTAGAATCCCCAAAAACATAGATCCTAATAGAGTTTTCTGACCATGCTTTCCAGTCCTCCACTTTGCAATGGCATGGGAACATTGTCAACCCCAAAAGAATGTATGTGAAGCATGTGTGTTTGTGTGAGAGCAAACATACAAAGATCTGAATTTATAACAATGAAACCAAAATGCTCCACTACTCAAGACTGTTCAAGAAAAGAAAGACTGAAACCTAGAGATTCAATTTTCCAGAGTAAATATCTTTAAAAGGATGAGAAAAATCAAGACTTTATATTTTCTTCTTTTGACAGGGGCTAACAAAAACATTAACCCTGGAATCATGTACTTTTCATGCACAGAAAGAGTCAGACCCCTGAGCTGTGTGCGCATCAAATGAACATATGACCAATGCTGTAGTAAGACGTTTTTTCCATACAGCAGATTCCAGAAATGCCTTGTTTTTGGCTATTTGAAAGAAAAAATTGTTCTGGAGAGCAAAGAAACTTGCCAGAAAGGAATATACCCCCCAAATCCCCCAACCAACCATGGACTGATGAAAATTAAAAGAAGACAGGGAAAAGAAATGAGAAGAGAGGATGACATTTTTTTTTACCAGAAACAAGGCAGGCTGGAGGCATGTAGGGAAAAAGGAAGAAAAGGCACAGGGACAAGAAATAAACTTTGAAATTCCCCAATAAAGAGCACAAGAAGAAAGTATTCTAAATTATCCTGTGGCACAAGGGGAGGAGGGGTCATTCCTCTTTAAGACATCTGTTTTCTCAGCAGGCTCCACATCTTGAAGAGGATGGGGATCAGTTCCATGTCAGTATCCTCCCTGATGAAATCACACAGATTACTTAATATAAATTATTTACTCCCGAAGGCTTATTTTGTTCTATTATGATGGTTGAGTTTCCCTTTCTTCTACATACCAGAAATATGAGTTTAATTGAACACTAAATATAAACCTCTTGATAGTGTAAGTCCTTGCCATGCCACATCTTCCTCATCCTAATCTTGGCGTGTCACCTGTAGTGTATCTTTGCTAGCAGGAAAAACAAAACCCAAAACAAACTAAAACCCCTCCATGGTCTAGAAGAAGGCCCCAACCACCATTAGGGTGGTTCCTGTCATTCGTACAATGAAGACCTAAAAGACTTGGATACCAAGACATAAACCTATTTATGTAACCCTTGCAAAGCAAAAGACAGAGTGGAGAACCACTGACTTCTTTCCTTCCAAAGTACAAACTATTCTGAAGGCCTCAGGGTAAATGTCTGACTGAACCGTTCCTTTCCATTGCTCTTAAAAATATAACTTAATTAATATAATGTGAGTATTCTGTCAATGTATGGATTTCAATTTGCTTAGCATATCTCTTCTGAATTCTCTGGGGATGATAGGAAATAAATGGGGAAGGGAGCTCCCTATTCAGGAACCCTCCTCACAGACCCATGTTGGTGCTGTGGCAGTCACAATTTGCTCAGAGTAAGATGTTGTCCTCCTCAACCCCCTTACTTTTCTTTGTAGGTTAAGACCTGATCTTTCAGCACTGATGTAAAAGCAGAGCAAAATGCTGTCTCTTCAATATGGATATCATGTCTTACTATTTCACCAGCTCCCTGGTGAAGTGTTAGGAGCATGGCATTTGGATAACAGGTCTGGGGCTGAAATTTAAGCTTAAGGTATTAACTCATTGTATAATGGAAATCACTGATTTTCATTTATTAAAATAGAAAAAGGGAGTTTTTAACATTTTCCCCCTCCAAAATATAGGTTTATATTTTTACATATTTTATTTTATACTGTACTATTTATAGTCTATAAATGAGTAATTCCTGGTCTAACATCCCCATAGATTTGAAAAAGGGGGAACATTTCTTCAGATGTTCTGTATAGTAGGCAGAAGTGAGTTAAAAGGGGAATGCCCCTAGAGGGGATGCTTTTTCCATCTTTTCCTCTCCTGGAAAACAAGTTCTGTTCTGAATTGTAATGGTAGATTTCTACTTTTCCAAAATGGTGCTGTGAAAAGAATGCTGGACTTAAAGTCAGAGGATACGTATTTGAATTCCAGTTCTACTACATATTATCTGTGTGATACCTTTGGCAAGTCACAAATGTACAAGAACTCAGTTTCCTTATTTTGAAAAGGATGGGGTTGTATCTTTAAAGTCTCTTTCAATTCTCAATCTACGACTGTGTGATAAAGCCACTGGGGAGATTTTTTTGTATGTAGAGGCAGAAAGTTAGGGATTCCACGAGAGCCTCATGTACAGATCTACCAGTGTGATATAGAGAGCTGGGCTTGAACTTTATCCTTTGACCACCTCAAATTTCTATCTTGGCCAGCATAACCTTAATCTGTATGTAATTGGTTGAATCTAGTCCCTCCTTTTCTGTTGGTTTTCTTCTGCGACATTTCTACTTCCTTATGTAGTACCCTGGGGTTAGAACTCACATGTAATGACTCCACTCTTGGGTGTCTTGAGAGAGAGAGAGAAAGATAGAGAGGAAGAGAGAGAGAGAGAGAGAGAGAGAGAGAGAGACAGAGAGAGACAGAGACAGAGACAGAGACACAGAGAGAGAGAGACAGAGAGAGAGAGACAGAGAGAGAGAGGCAGAGGGAGACAAAGAAGGAGAAGGAGAGGGAGAGAAAGAGGAAGAGGGAGATGAGGAGAGGGAGAGGGAGAGAAGGAGGAGAAGGAGAAGGAGGAGGAGGGAAAAAGGGAAGGAGAAAGAGGAGAGGAAAGAAATCAACAAATATTTTGCATTTTTCATTTCCTTGTCTTACTTACATTTTTATTAAGTGGTCAAAAGCTGATCTCTCTTAATTGTGTACCTGGTTGAACTTTCTAAAAGTTTGTTTTTCCCCTCTACTTTATCTTGTTGTTATATATATAATAATCTTCATAATTTACCCTCATCCTCCTCTGTGATAATTTACAATCAAGTCTGTATTCTAAACCAGTGTTACTCTTGGCTTCTATGTATTTCTACTTGGCCAGAAGACTGTGTTTGCTAGTGGAGGCAATTTTTAGAATAGTCTTGTATGGTGGATTGATTGACCTAGATCAACTTTTTAGGAAATGGTAATAATCTATCAATATCTTTTTTTTTATAAATTTCTCATTTTTCAGTAACATCTGATCACTTAAAAGTGTCCTGTAGGAATGGTCCCAATTACATGCCATATTAACTTTTTGTTTTTTATTCTTTTTCAAATTTGGTATGCATTTTGATATTGATCATTGTTCTTACAAGTCAACAGTCTGTTTGACCCAATATGTGGGGAGATGATTTAGAAATAACTCTCATATCAGTAACTAGTAATTTTAATTTTCTGTCTAATATAAACATTTCATTTCTGTTAGAATACAGTCAATTTCTGGAATGCTAAAAACAGTCAACAGAAGAAAAATTACATCTTTAGAAATAAACAATCACAAAATAGAAAGGGAGAGAATGATGAACTGAATATCCATTTTAAAATTAGAAACCCAGCACATAAGTAAACCTAAAATAAGCATGAAAGAAGAAAAATTTTAAATTAGGAGATAAATAAATGAATAGGAAATTTGAAAAACCCTTTAAAATGATAAAATTAAAAGTTGCTTCTTTGGGAAAAAGGTATGATACATAATAAAATCAACAAAATAAAAATAAAGTAAAATTATAACAAAAATAGAACAAAATAAAATAATATAAGAACTTACTATGCATAAAGGGCAGTTAGGTGGTGCAGTGGATAGAATATTGGGCTTGAAAACAGAAAGACCTGAGTTCAAATTCGGCCTGAGATACTTATTAGCAGTGTAACCCCGGGCAAATCACTTAACCTGTTTGCCTCAGTTTCCTCATCTTTAAAATGAACTAGAGAAGAAAGAGACAAATCACTCTAATATCTTTATCAAGTAAACCCCAAAAGGGGTCATAAAGAGTCAGACATGACTGAAATGAATGAATCCTCTATGCATAGAGAATTATCTTCAAAAATGTAACATACCCAAACTAACAGAACACCAAACACACACTTTAAATAATCCAATCTCAGAAAAAGAAATACAACTAACTGTAAAGGAGTTACAGAAGACAAAACTCCTGGTCCTGATGTATTTAAAGGAGAATTTTATCAAATGTTTAAAAAATAATTAATAACATACTACATAAATTATTTTCAAAAATTGAGAAAAAAGCACCCTATCAGATTAATTTTGTGAGACCAATATAGTCCTGATATCTAAACAAGGGAAGGATAAAACAAAGAATAACTATAAACAAATATCATTAATGGATTTCAACAAAAAAATTAAATAAAATCCTAGCACACTACAGAAATTTATCCAAAAAAATTATTCCTTACAATCAAATTGGATTATCAGCATCCCTAAGCCAAGACTTCCCCCCACCCCCCTGCTTTTTACTTCTCTCTTTTTACTGTTAGGAGACAATCTGTTTTCTAGAGCTAAGGCCCAGCAAGCAAGCTGTGTGCCCTGATCTTGGCATAACAGCAACTTTTTGCAGTTCACCCTCTGGCTGATCTCAGCCGCAGCAAAATCCCAGAACTGTTTCTCACCAGCACCAGGTGTTCTCTGAGCTCAGACAAGTACCTGCTCTATCCATGCTCTGGTCGTGAAGTCCTGCAATGAATCAAACTTGCCTCTCTGTGGCTGTTACCTCTCATTGTCAGGCTATTATGGCATAACCACTGGTATAAGTATTGAGATTCGTCCACATTAAAGTGGATCTCCTTTTTTATGGGGGAGCCCTCAGCACATAAGTGTCTAATTTCCCTCCTCCAATGGAATAAAGAAAACTTTTTCCTTATAACCACTGTTAGCTCTTTGGTTTTTTTTTTAATCTTATTTTTAGAATTAACTGTGGTTTTGATAATCTATGTGAACTCTCTATTTTTTGGGTTTGTTTTTTCTCGAGTTAAGAGCAGCTGCAGAGCTGCTGTGACTCTTTGGGCATTTGGTCAGGGATGAAAGAATTGACACCAGGATGTGATGATGATCAATATGATTAATAATGTTAAAAACAAAAGTATTCTGAACCACATGATTATCTCAACAGATGTAGAAAAAGCCTTGGAAAAAGTATAACACTCATCTGTGCTACAAATCCCAAGAAACCATGGTATAGAGGTATCTTTTTTAATATCCTAAAAAAGTATCTAAAATCAAAAGTAAGCATCATAATACATTAGAGGCTTTCTCATTAAATATAGTAGCAAAATGATGCCTATTATTTGATGCAGTTATAAAAATACTACCAGTAGCAATGAAACAAGAGAAAGAAATTAATATATAATTATAATAGCTTCAGCAAAGTAGCAGGTTTCAAAATAAACCCACAAAAATCAATAGCATTGCTACAGAATAACAATAAAATTCAAGTGGCAATAATTAAAAGGGAGATGCCATTCATAATAACTATAAAATGCATAAAAATGTTTGGGAGTCAATCTAACAAAATGCACTCAACGCTTGCACAGATTCAATTACAAAATATGCCTTAACGAATGCTTAATTTTTAAATCAATTTTAATAATTAGAATATTCAGAGCTCATGGGCAGTCCATGCCATGATACTACCAAAGTTAATTTATTGATTTAATACTATACCAATCAAACTATCAAAGGTGTTCTTTATGAAGCTAGGGAAAATAAAATTAATTCATTCGACTTGAGATTTAGAGTATTAAGGGAAATAATAAAAAATTAAGAATGAAGTTATAATACCACTTCTAGACTTCAAACTGAATTATAAAATTGTAATTATCAAACTATTTGGTACTGATTCAAAGATAGAAAAATAGAACAATGTAACAGACAAGAGGAAATAAGAGCTAATGGCACTCAATAATCCAGTGTTTGATAAACTCCCAAACATAAATTATTTTAGGAATATTTGACAAGAACTGCTGGGAAAATGAGAAAGTAATCTGGTTTAGACAAGTACCTTAGTTCATGTACCATAATAAATTCCAAGTGGATACATGATCTGAATATTAAAGATCATAAAAAGTTAAAAGAGAAGCTACTCACAGGTATGTGTAGGAGATGTATTCTTAATTCAACAAAGGACAAGTAAATACAAAAGATACAATAGATAATTTTTGTTAAATGAAATTGAAATGATTTTATACAAGCAAAATTCAATGCATCTATGATAAGAAGGAAAGTGGCTGATTGGGAAAAAATAACTTCATATCAAATATCTCTGATGAGGGTTTAATATTCAAGGCAATTAACAGAAATATACACTTAGAAGGCCAAACGGCATTCCTTAATGGTGACATGGTCAAACGATATGAGCAATCACTTCTCAAAAGAAGAATTGCAAACTATTAAAAACCATATGAAAGATGCTCAAAATCACTATTCATAAGAGAAACGCAAATGAAAACAAGTGAGGCTTCATCTTATATGCAGCAAATTGGCAAAAACCACAGAAGATGGAGGGAACAGTTAGTATTGGAAGACAACAGTGTGGATAGACCATAATGCACCACTGGGAACATATTTGCATAATCATATTAGTATAATCACGTTGGAAAACCATTTGTAATTCTTCAGATCAACTAGTTAAGATGTTCACACACTTTAATTTAAAGATTCCATTGCTAGATATAGACTGCAATAATTATTATTTAAAACTCATATTAATTGTAACTCGTATTTACATAGCGCTTAACAGTACGATCAACCCATGCTACATCGTTTGATTTTCACAAGCCTGGGAGGCGGCTTCTTTTATTATCAACCTGACATTACAGATCATGAAACAGACTAAAATAGGCCATTTTCCCAAGGTCACATAGATAGTAAATGTCTAAGGATGTATTTGAACTTCCAATTCCTGACTCTAAATCCCACTGACGAAAAGAAAAACTACCAATACAGTAAAATATCTAAGGAAGCAAAAGACTAGGGATCAAGAAGACGCTTATCAACAGTGGGATGATAAGACTATGGCACATGAATGTAATAGAATATTACTCCGCTCTAAGAAATGATGACTGTGATGAGCATAGAGAAAAATGGAAAGACTTACATGACCTGATGCAAGGTAAAGTAAGAAGAACCAGGGAAACGATATAACAATGACTACAACAATATAAATGAAAACAGCAACTGTCACAAATCAACTGAAAGTGAATATTTTCAAATTAGAAAGAACAAACTTGATTCCAAAGAACAGATATGAGAAGTCATTACCTCTCATTTCTTTGCAGAGCTGTGGGAGGCAGCATCCACAGATATAGAACATTGCATACAATACCTAGTTTTCTCAATGTATTGATTGAATTTGCTGATGGTTTTTTGGGCTTTTTTATTTTTTTCTTTTAAAAAATTATAAATTATGGCCTGAGGTGGGGGAAGCAGAAGGAATTTCAGGGGAAATATAGGTTACACAAAAACAAAAGGTACAATAAAATCTATTAAAGACACAGTAAATTTTTCCTTCCTTCCTCCCTCCTTTCCTCTCTCCCTCCCTCCCTTCCTTCCTTCCTTCCTTCCTTCTTATCTTTCTTTCTTGATGTTATCTTGTGCTCCCTGAGGAGGCAGTGTGGCATAATAGAACCAGTATTGGATTTGGAGTTAGAAAGAATTAGGTTCAAATCCCATTTTTGACATTAGCTATATGATCTTGGGCAAGTCACTTAACCTCTATGGGCCTCAAGAAATTCCTAAGCATTTATGCTTATTCCTTAACAGTTATTTATAGAACAATTGTGATATATCAGGAGAGGAAATTCCCATAACTAGAGATCTCAACATTGCCAGAATCACATATCTTTTATTTATTTATGTATTCTATACTGAACACACTCAATAGCTCCCAATTCTCCTCATAGAAAGTATATATGACAAATAGGCATAAAGATTCTGTGTTTATTGTTTCCATGACACTCTCTCTCCATCTCATTTTCTGCCACCCACTTCTCTTTTTTGCTGTCAGTCTTTCTATTTTCCCTATTATTAACATCACTATCATGTTTTTCAACATACATTTCCTAAGTAATCTTCTACGCTTACACTTGCATTCAAGTCTCTAAGTGTACATTGATTTAATTTGGTACGTCTCTTTGAATTCTTCAGAAAAGTTTTAAAAATTTCCTCATCCTCTTCAACAGATGCTAGTGCATAAGCTTTGCTTGGCTCCATGATGCTCTTTTTGCAGAAAATTTAGTGGAACCCTGCCATACAAGAAAACCAAGTGTTCCAGGAAATGATGGCTCTTATTGCCTTTGGGCAAACAACAAAACTTATCCTGCCAACCTCTTTATTTACCTCTCCAAGGAGAACTTATGAACCTTCATTCCATTTAGCAGCAACTCCCTTTGGCCTTTTACTTTTATTTACACTGAGAATATCAAGATTGATACGATTTTGATTCTAGTAATATGTCTACTTGTTGACCACTTGGCAAAGATTTCACATTTAAAGTACCAATAACTAAGGTAATGTTTATAGAAAGTCTAAAAACTGTGTTTTCAAAGGACAGTTACTGAAACTGCAGCTTAAATACTTTGGCCACAGCATGAAATGACAGGACTATTTTTCTTTGATCCATGGGTTGCCACAGTGAAAGAATTCCTTAACCAGTGACCAAGCTACTGGTCATGAGCCTTTCTGTATTTAGCTAGATTAAACCTCAGAAGACAGTTATAATTGGTTGATAGCACCATGATCAAAGTCTTTTCAGCATGGCAAAATCTACTAGCATTTGTACTCTGCTGGAATAAATAGGCATAAAGAACAAAGGGCCACAATGAAATGTCAAAATGGACCTTGTGAAGTGACAGGCAGTGTGGAATAGTGGAAAGACAATCAGACTGGACTCCCCAAAACCCTAGGTTTGACTCTTCTCTCTGCTGTTTAAGCTTTGGGGTTATGGGCAATCAACTTTAATTCTCTAAGGCCTTAGTTTGTCAAGTAACAAAATAAACAACTATTATAAATAAATTTTTCTATAATAATATCATTTTACAGAAATATTCCCTCTTCCTACCAGGGGGGCATCAACATGGAGGGAAAAAAAATGAAGGAAAAGTATTTATATCATGCTCCAAAAATAAAGTAGCTCTACTCCCTTGTTCATAAATGCCTATAAAATAAAAGGACTGCAATAGGCAACCAACCAATCAATAAGCATTTATTAAGAACCTACTATTTTTCAAGTCTGGTGTTAGTGTTAAAATACAAAAACAAGAGTGAAGCATTCTCTGATCTGAAAGAGCATTCTAATGAGGAGAAAATATCTACATACATATGTATATGCAATATCTACATACATATGTGTACATATACACTACACATATATATGTATGTATACACACACATACAAAATTCAAATTCCAAGGTAGCCTTGGAGAGGAAGGCACCAGTAGCTGGGATAATACTGGAAAATTACAAAGTTTAGGTAACATATGGTCTTTGTCCCCATGACGCTTATGGTCTTCAGTACACCCACGCAAAACATGGCAAAATCACTGAGTCTTCATTTCAGTAATTAGCTAGAAATGATCATAAATTCAAATTTCATAGCATAAAATATCCTGTATAGTGCTTTCAAATTTCTGGTTAGAGTGGGAATTCAATTCAGACATTTGTTAAGCACATGCTATATGAATTAAAAGTCTAAACTCAAACTGTCCTTGTCCTCAAGGAGCTTACTTTCTATTCATCTCCTGGGAGATGAGGAAAGAATATAACATGTATGTAGATAAATATGGCACAAGAAAAAATGAATATGGAGAAAGTATTAATAATTAGGGGACTCATGGAGGAACTGACATCTGACCTAAGCCTTGAAGGAAGCTTTAGGATCCTGTTTCTGAGTCTATATCTTGGTCTTCTCTGCCATGGCAGTGGCTTTTTATGGTTGAATTCTTTTTTGGTTGTTTACTTATTTTCCCAGCCTATTTTTTGACTTTGAACTTTATGTTAAAATTGGGCTTTGCTTACCCTGAGGTAGGATTGTACTATCTCAAGCTTCAGGCTTTTCTGTAGGGCTGTTTGCAGAGCTAGTTCTTGGGGTCTACAAGTTTTTGATGCTTCTAAGGTGGTGTGATCCAGGGAGAGGAGTGTTCACTGCTCTCCAGCTTCACTCTGTGATCTTTATCTAGGAGGGACTCTCCTGATTTCCTGTAGTCACAAGTGCTAAAGTTCCTTTCCACCCTGAAACTGCAACCCAGAACTGTTTATGGACAACAGAGTTGTCAGTCAGCGCCAGTTGCACCCAGTGCCAGCCAAGGGTCTCAGCAAAGTAATCTTTTTGGCTAGTTGTCTGATACCCTTATTGCTCCTGAAGTTGCAGCCACTGCTGACACTGTCAAAGCTGCTCGCTGTTGCTACTACAAGGTGAGCCCTGACTCAGGTGTCACAGACCTTTCCCGCCAACTTCCTAAGTTGTCTTAGGCTGAAAAAATGTCTCACTCTGGCCTCTTGTTGGCTCTGCGGCTTCAAAATTAGATTTGAGGAGTTATTTTAAAGTTGTTTGGAGGAAAACGTTGGGAAGGTTTAGCTGGATGGTTGCCTGAACTCTAATCTTGGCTCCACCCTCCCAGGAAGTTTGAGTATCTGAAAGAAAATTGAGGCTACATTCAGCATGGAAGAATCGATAAAAACCAACAGGGATAACTTTAGAATACTGTACTTTGGCACTCTATACTTTGTCAATCAATTGTGCAAATGCATGATTGGAAACATTCCAGGACACAGGGATATTTTATTAGACTTCAAGTCTAGTAAGTCACCAGGATAGCACAGCTGCAAAAAAATTAATGTAACCATAGCCTGCATTAGCACATCTACCATCCCACTGTGCTCTGTTCTGGTCCTACAGCACCTACAGTACTATACTCAGGACAGTACAAAGAGTCAGGGAACTAGACTGAGAACTAGAAGAAAGCTCCAGCATGTACATGAACAAGCACTCCCTCTGCAAAATACCTGCCTAAAGACTTCCATTGATGAGACATCCCCACTACTTCTTATAATAGCCTGCCCCTTTGGAATACAAGCTCCCTGAGGACAAAGATTGTCTTCTTTTCTGCTTGTGTTTGTATTCCCAACACTTAACACAATACCTAGCACACATGGTGAGTGCTTCATAAATGCTTGTTAACACACTGTTTGATAGTAATAGTAAAATGCTTTCCATTTTCAAAAGGCTTTAATTGTAAAGTTTTTCTTTATTTGGAAAATTATTTTTTTCAGTTTAACAAGCACTTATTTTCTTCCACTCTCATCTCCTACATAAGGAAAAAACCCCACCAAAGTTGAAATAAATATGCATAGTCAACCATCACAAATGTGTCTCCTTCTGCATACTTAGTCCATCAACTCTCTGTCAGGAGATAGAAAGCACCTTTCATAATTGGTCTTCTGGGATCATGGCTTGTCAATGCATTGATCAAAGGACTTAAGTCTTTAAAAGTTGTCTATTTTTACAGTGTTGCTCTTGGATAAATTTTTTCTGATTTCTAATAAAACTTCTACTCGTTGCTCCCAGATTTTCCTTTTGGAGTTAAGCAACATAAATCTAGTATCTTTTATCTCTCTTCTAGATTAGACTTTCAAATATTTGAAAACAAAGTCATGCTCCCTCTAAATTTTCTTCCACTATCTGATTTGTATGCTTAGAACATTTTTTGTTCCACTGGCATCTTGGTTATCTTGATGATTCTGGGTACCACACTTCCAGATAAACATTGAGAAGATGAAATGTACCTAAAGGATAACAATCTGGGTTTTTAAAAGGAATCTTAAAAATCATGTTTTATGAGGAAAAGGTAAAGAAAAACAGGGTTTGTAGACTGTAGGGGAATTTTACAGCTGTTTTAAAATATTCAAGTCTTGTCATGTGAAAGGGAGGTCAAACGATCTATAAAGTTTGAAAGCATAGCACAAAGAAAAAGGAGTAGAAGTAGTAAGAAGACTTTTATTTGCTCAACATAGTCAGAGCCTTCTAAAAGTGATAGTTATTCAGAAAAGGAACTGATTGCCTTGTAATTTTTTTGTGATTAATCTGTCACTATAAATATTTACACCATAAATATTTAAGCAGAGGTTAAGGGAACAACTACTAGGGATGCTGTCATGGGATTTTTGCATTGGGTTGAATGAAAAGTTGGATGAGTTAACTTCTAGAATCTCTTGCAACTCAGATTCGCTGATTATATGAATGCCATCATTTGTCACGTTGGTTTTAGTTATATCCAATGAAGTTAGATATCAATCCTTTTTGTATCTCAAGACATGATTTGACTTTTTGGCAAGGACTGAGTATGCTGTTATTTTATCCAACCCATTTAATCTAGCCTTAATTTAAAGGAAAAGTGCTTCTGCTAATTCTTTGTCTTTACAAGTTTAGGAAGAGTTCTCTTAGTATGTGAGTAAAAATCCAAGAGAACTTCCTTCTAAGAAAGACCCTTGAAAAAAAAAAAGAAGTGAACTTTTTCAGATTCTCAGGAATCAACTTTTATTTTGGCATTCTCTTTATTTCCCTTTCTTAGTATAAGTACCACTTACAGGATATGACATCATAAATGGTTCCAGATCTCATCAGCAATCCATGATGCATCAAAAAGTAATCAAATCCAGATGTCTGCTTGAGTTAAAAACTCTTTTCCTACAAAAAGTGAATGGGACCCAAGGGATGTTAGTTTGTTTCTAACATATTCATTTAAACATGAGTAAAGTGCAACAGATCTTTGCCCATAGTAGGCATTTATTAAATAATTATTGAATGTTGATTCATTGCTCATGAACATTCATGAAATGCTTCACATTTTCCAAATCCAATGACCAGTGAGTAGATATATTATTGAAGAAACTGTGTCATCTCTTTGACATTTTTGCTATAAATAAAACTAGAAGAAGGAAGTTGTTGCTAAATAGAGGGATGGCTTACAAGTACTCCTTGGAGAGGCAAAGAAAAAAATGGGTGGAATGAGTTTTATTATATATGTCCAAAGGCTATGAGAAATATTATTTCATGATATATTTGTCTTCAAAATATTGCATTTCTAACGAAGAGTATTTACACAAAGACCACTATGGTAGTAATTGCAGTATATACTCTAACACTAATTGCTTAGAATGATAAGAATGATGAAAAAATTCAATGAAGCAGATAAAAAAAGGATCCAAATTAAATCAACATACTCTCTGATATTTGTTGACTTTAATGCAAAGACAAGAAAAGTCATGGATGGGGAGAAATGAATGAGAAAACATACTTTAGAAAGGAGGACTGTGAGATAGAAAAAAACCTTATTCTTCTATAACATGAATACTTTCTTGGAGAGAAGAATTATAAGTAGTAGACATGGTGAGCATCAAATAATACCAAATAAAGAATATAATAGATTAGTTTTATTAGGCAGGAAAAGACTTATTATTGATATGGGAATTATCCTCGAGTCATTTGTCTGCATACAGACCATCAACTTGCCAGAGGTACAATTAGAAATTATATAAAAAAGAATCATAATGAGAAAAATATATGGTATACAGTTGAAATAATTTAACTCCAAAGCATTCAAAGACATAACTGAAAATTTTATAAACCAACAAAGGACATAAAAATGACATTAATACTAAATATAATAATTTTATCCATAAGTTTAATCCAAGTAAATTACAAGGAGAAAAACAGAGTCCAGAAAATGTCATAGTCACTTAACATATGACATTTTTCACACAGGGAGAAATAGTTGCTAAGGCCACAGTATAATGTGAACTCCTTGAGGGCAGAGACTATGATTTTTCCCTCATCTTTATGTCCCTATGGTCTAGTAGAGAGCCTTGTACAAAAGAAATAATTAAGTGCTTATCATATGGTATTGGATTGTCAGTAACTCAGGTACCTTAGAATTCATTGGTTTGCTGGACATATTTTTAGTTTATCTTTTAATTAATTGAGCTTATATGATTATATATTATATATTGAAATTAAATTATAATTCAATTATTAGTCCAATTATTAAAACTTGCCTCCATTAATTGTCATGTTTAAAGGTATAGAGGGAAGCTGAGTTTGAAAAAACATGTGATATGAATTCAGTTTGTATGTCCCTAATCAATTATTCAATGTTTCCTCTGAGAATCATCTGTAAAAACTGCTATGTATAACTGTACACACTAACTCTAGCCCTAACAGGATATGATGCATGGATAGAGAACTGATTTTGGGGTCAGGTAGACCTGTCTCTACCATGTTTTGGCTGTGTGAACATGTACAAATCACACAACCTGTCAGAGCCCTAGGCTAAGATTCTAAATGGCAGAGAAGGTTACTGATGAATCCCTGGTCCCCCCAAAAAAGTCTCACTACAAAATTATTAGGGCTAAGTTTATAAATATTGGAGATTGTTACAATTCTACTCTGTCCTGTAGGACTAATTCTCAAAAAGGCTATAAGTTGTATGCCTGAATCTTTGACTAACATCCTTTAACGGACTCTCTCTCTCTCCCTCCCTCCCTCTCTCTCTCTCTCTCTCTCTCTCTCACACACACACACACACAAACACACACACACACACACACACACATTTACTATTTAATTCAGCTTACATTTCTCAAACTCTAGCAAAGTCTTTAGGGAAATCCATTTACAAAGAATGACCAGCTCCATCCATTATGTTGCTGAACTCACCTAACACAGTAAACAGTAACTTAGGGAGTAAAGAACTTTTCAGTCTAAGTTTTATGGTGCCCTTTGTCACTATATTAGAATTTTGTATAAAGATACTGGAATAAGTAAGTCCCTCTCTGGAATCGATGTGTATGTATCTTTTAGAATTTTACTGTTTTTATTCATTGCTTCAACTCTAAAGTTATTTTAGGTACTCAGTGAAAATGGCCCAGTGATGAATTGGTCTCATGACTCCTTTGATGTAATTAACTCAGAAATGTGACATTTTTACATTTTGGAACTCAGTGCAAACTTTGCTTCACTTTGATCTTTATAACTTATTTTAAAGATCATTTTGTACCTAGTTTTTGTTATGTAAGTCTTGAGATGGCCTTTGGCCAAAAGCAATAAATTTGTAGCCTGATGTGAATTAGAAGTAAGGAATTTTCTCCTGATATTCTTCACACATTTAATGATTCTTCCTAGTTAAGTCCTCTCTTTCTTCGTGCCTGTTTTTCTTTGTGAAATAAGGGCAGTGCTTGTCACTACATGCTTATAAAGATATATTGCATGTTCATGTGACAAGTGCTATGTGAATACATCATAGACTCATGCCAGTGTTTCATAGGGAATACTACATACTGATCTACATATTTGTTTTGAAAAAAAGCTTATGCCAGAGCCTTCTCTTCTTTAAAAAAAAATCTCAACACAACATTCTTTATGCATTTGGACATAATGAATCAACTTATCTGGAGTCAGGAAGACCCGACTCCCACCTCTGACACACACACTGTATATGTGACACTTTCAAGTCATTTAAACTCAGTGCTCTAGGAAATTCCTTAAGGCCTTGGGCAAACCATTTTCCTCTCACTGGGCCTTAGTTTCCTCTTCAATTAAATGAAGAGGTTGAACTCAATGGTCTCTGAGGTCTAGATCTGTGATACTATATCTTGCAGAATAATATCTGATCTACTTTAGTAAGCCAAGTTAAAAAAAAAAAAGGTTTTCATGCACTCCAAACAACTTTTTTAGTTTACAACTAACATAAAAAATATATTTTTAAAAGATAGGTTCTATTTATCACTTAGTCTGAAGGGACAGTGCAAGGTTTTTGTTTGTTCATTTTTTTTCTTTTTTCATGTTTCAGGTTGAAAAAACAAACTACTTTCCTGGCTTTAAAACTGAAAAGTTGCAATGTCCAGTTTCTCCACAGTACGCATATAACATGCCTTTATATGGTTTTTATTAGTGTACTGAGCACATGATTAATTTTTATAGTTATCTAGCTACCAAATTCACTAAATCACTATTTATTAGAAAACATTAGCATTTTCCAAATGACAACTTTTTCCACTTTGGAAAATTGTGAAAATACATTCATTTCAGAAACTTTTCAAGACGATGAGCTATGTCCAGACAATATTGGCGTAGCCAATTGTAAGCTAGAAATCAGCTAAATCACAGTCTTATTTTGATCTATACAATACAAATATAGATTTTTTCATTATATTGATCAATTACCCAATTATAGTGATCAAATGAATTGTTAAGTACTAACAATGTTCCAAGAATTGGGGATACAAAAACAAAGATCATCCCTACATTCAAGTATGTAACTTACATACTATAAGAGAGCGGTGACTTGGGAGGGATATTTTGGTTTAGAAAGTTACCGGGATGGTGAACAGAACCATAATGAGGCAGAGTGACAAGCTACGTTCAGTGGCAGTGGAAGTGTCATTATTGTTCAGAACTAGACGAGGGACAGTGTGGAGGTTATACCTATGCAATGTAACTCCTAAGAAGGTCTAGGCAACCATGACAGTCATAACTGGAGCAGCTATCTTGATACAGCAGATCAAATAGAAAATTTGCAGTTTGCATTCTGGTGAATTTTAATCTGTGATTTCATCATGAGTATGAGGAACTCCCAGTATGGAAATTCTTACTGAAACAAATTGGCAGCTCCTCTGTAACTTAGAGTCTTACAGAAAGAAACACCTTGGATACTGGGAGCTTCAGCAATTTGCCCATGGTCACAAGTAAATAAACAAACAAACAAATAAATGACTGAATAAATATAACCAAACTGGAATCCAAGGCTTCCTCTTTCCACTATACCAGACTACTTTTTGAAAAACAGATAATAATAGAAAACTTCTATATCACTTTTAAATTAGTCTTTGTCCCCAAGCTTAGCTGTAAAAATTTTTTCCCAATTTACTACATCCCTTCGAATTTTGGATGCATTGAGTTTGGTTGTGAAAATATGCTCAATAGGAAAGTATATGTCGAACCTATACAGAATTGTATGCTGTCATGGGGAGGGAGGGGGGTAGGGGGGGAAGGTGTGGGGGTATAAAATCTTAATTTTAAGGAAGTGATTGTAGAACATTTATAAATAAATAAAATAAAATTTAAAAAAATAAATTGGTCTACAAAAAACAATTTGAAAATGTCTGTTCATTTGATCAATGTAGACAACTAATTGAGATAATTTGGAGAAACTTTGATGTTAACTATTGAATTTGGTTATGTACTGATCAATTTACCCAGATAATTAAATATATCCATTTCACTTGCCAGGACTTGAGTATAGGAATCTATAGAGTTCTATATTTCAAAAATAAATCGGAATAAATCACTGTAGTTGCTAGTCATACAGGGAGTCAACAGGGAAATCAATAACCTCTAACCTAGCTCTTCACAGAGAGATAAAGTAGGGCATGAATTTCTAATACCGTTTTTTGAAGTATACTTGTTTAAAGGTCACATACGTATGGACAGATGCTATTTCTGATGAGCATTCCAAACTCCTTAACCTTAAAAAACAGTTTAAAAACTATTGAAAGGGAGCACATCTTTGAAAAAAAGTGAGAATGTAGGTTTGCATTTCAAGGAATGAGTTATACTGATGATTACCTCATTTTCTCTTGAAGCCTAGCCTGTGAAGTCCATTCAAATGATGCAATCCTGGGGGGTAGGGGTGGGGAGGAGGGAGAGTTCTATTTCGTTGTGTAGCACAGTGTGTTGCTGGCATGTCAAAAGTTATATAAGCAATTCCAGAAACAGGAATTTTCAAGTTCACATTGCTGCAGGCTTAACATTAAATGTTGGAGTTGCAGCTGCAAATAATTCATCAAAATTAGGACCGGTTTGAGAAATGATCATATACAATCAGTCATGTAAAAGTATATATTTGTGAGGGTACTGTGGGTATGTGTCTGGTGGAGTGGAAAGAGCACCAGACCAGGAATCACAAGGTCCACGGTCAGGAATTTTGGTGTACAAAATGGCAAATAACTAAATCTTATAGAACCATAGAATTCTTAGGGTGAGATAAGCCCTTAGGGCTCATCTGGCTCAATTTTCTCATTGGGCAAATGGGGTAGTAGAACCTACTCTCCTTAGCTGACAGTTTCAATTTGGGAATAAAGGGAGATAACAGAGCTGAAAAGAGTGCTGGGAGAACTTTGAAGGTTCTATAGATGCAAGATGGTATACTCATTAGCATTACTTACTCTAAGAGTTGGAAAGAAGTCTAGACAACTAGAAAAAGGGACTTTCAAAAGCAAAGTAGCGTTTAGTCCTTCTCTTGACTGAGCTGAAATCAGTGGCACCATTTTTGATTGCCACCCTGAATTCATCTACTTATAGTACTAAATGGACCATCAATTTAAAGAATCTTTTTTCAAGACTACTAGGTTCTCGCTATTTTCAAATATAAAATTTACCGAAATCTGTACAATTACTGGCAAGTAACTATAATTAAATGAAGTCCATTTACAAGACCAATAATTAGATAAAAGGAAATTCAGACTAAAAGAAACACAGTACTTTTAGACTTTTGCTAATGTCAAAATAACTGACTTAAACAATTGACTTAATTAATCTTACTTAGACCAATGCAATTTCTCTATAGTATATAACTGCCTATGGTACCTATGTTCTTCATTCAATGCAATTCAGCTAACATTTGTGTCCCTACTGATTGCCAGGAAGTGGGTACTTACTACTCAGGGTTCTGGGGATACAAAGATAGATAGGACAAACTCTGCTGTAGAGAAGCCTATAATCTAATGGGGGAAGGTTAAACAACTATTTACACAAATGACAATAAGTGTTATTGTTGTTCAGTCATTCAGTCATGTCTGGCCTTTGTGACCCCATGGACCATGGCAAATCAATACTGTCCCTAGAGTTTTCCTGGCAAAAATACTAAAGTGGTTTGACATTTCCTTCTCCAGCGGATTAAGGCAAACAGAGCCTAAGTGACTTATCCAAAGTCAGTTCTACTTAACTCCAGGTCCAATGCTCTATCCGCTAAGCCACCTAGCTGTCTCCAAAATAATAAGTATAGTGAGAATATTGATATCTTTCTTGTACTTGATTAATTGCCAATTAATTCAAATCTTTCCTCCCTTAAGATTTTTCACTCACATAAATGGAGTCACTTCTGCAGTTAACTTTATTGCTTCAGAATTAATAACTTCTAAGCAAGAATTGTGGCTACTTGTTAATTATTCTTAATGTTTCCCATCACCTTTACTACAAATGGCCGTTTTACATTTTTGACCACTCTCTCAGGGAATTATTTACTTTTGATAATATGCAGGATGGTAGAGTTAGAACCACAAGGCACCCAAGAGACCTTCCAATCCAATACCACCTTTTTAGAAGGCTCAGGGAAGTTAAATAATTTGGTCAAGGTTACATATATAATTGATAACACTGGTGGAATTTAAATCCAGGTCCTTTGCCTCTTTATCCATTGCTTTCATTAGACATTACTACTCCTATTTTTCACAAGCAGCTAGATGGTACAGTGGATAGAGCACCAGTGCAGGAGTCAGGAGGACCTGAGTTCAAATCTCACCTCAGACACTTGACACTCACTAGTTGTGTGACTTTGGGCAAGTCACTTAACCCCAGTTGCCTCATCCTGGGTCATCTCCAGTCATGATGAATATCTGGTCACTGGATTCAGATGGAGGAGAAGTGAGGCTGGTGACCTGCACAGCCCTCCCTCCCTCAAAACAAAGTCAAGTGCAAGTTATGTCATTACTTCTCTGATGGCATGGTCTTCTTCAGCAACGAAAGACGAAGACACACCCACTACTCCTGTTTTATTCTTCCCTTCTCTCCCATTCTTAACTGCCAATGAAATTAATGTTTTATTGGTGCTCAGATTTTCGTACTTTTCTATTGAGAGCACGTGTAATGGATAACAATCAATACTTGGACCCAGAACGATCTGGATGCATTGCTTGCCTCTGACACATGTTAGCTGCATTATAATGGGCAAGTTCATCTTTTAAAGATGAAGCTTCAGAGGAGGTACCAGTCCTCACTAGTAGATTTCTGGGAGTTCTGTATACCAATCTGGGAGTTCTCTGTACCAATGAAATCATAGGCCCAGTTCAATTATCATCCTACTTTACATCTCAGATTTGCCAGAGGTACCAGTCCTCACTAGTAGATTTCTGGGAGTTCTGTATACCAATCTGGGAGTTCTCTGTACCAATGAAATCATAGGTCCAGTTCAATTATCATCCTACTTTACATCTCAGATTTGCCAACTTACATTCATCATCAAACTTTTTTGGGGGGGTAGCTGTTTCTTCTCCTGCAGAATGAGGTTGGACTGAAAGTTCAGAGGATCTTGGATTTAAAACTGGAGGGATCCTTAAAAATCATCTCATTTTACAAATAAGGAAAGAAAGAAGTGGCTGGCTTAGAACCATTCAGATAATAGGCAGCATAATCAGGGCTTGGACTTGGGATACTCTGACTGCACACCCAGGACTCTCCTCAAGGTCCCTATTAGTTCTGACTCTCCATGATTCTATTTTCATGGTGTTCTTCTTCAAAAAGTAAGTAGAGTGCATTCTACTTCTCTCCTTTAAGTATATATAATGTAAATTAGAGAACACAACTCTAGATATGTACACAAGTCTTAACCATACCTGCACCAAGATGAAAATCTACATGCTATTGGCAGCTAAGTGACAAGGTGGCTAGAGCACAATGCCTGGAGTCAGAAAGGCTCATCTTGAGTTCAGACACGTACTTGCTGTGTAACCCTGGGCAAGTCACTGAACCCTCTTTGCTTCAGTTTCCTCATCTGTAAAATGAGCTGGAGAAGGAAATAGCAAACCATGCCAGCAACTCTGCCAAGAAAACTTCAAATGAGGTTACAAAGAGTTGGACATGACTGAAAAATGACTGAACACAATTACATGGATGTATAGTCATATCACCTCCATTAAAGTCTATTCTGTGATGTGGAAGGACACCGGAGTCTTTGAAGGCTATGCCAACAGAACCCAAGCTCTGAAAGGTCCTAAAAAACTGGGAAGGCTTAAAATATGGGACTGGAAACAGAACATGGATCTCATTTGAGTTCAGAGAGACTCATAACTAAGAAATCAACCACTAAGAGGATTAACCACCAAGAGATCATCGTTTTGGTTACAGACACTCATGACACTTTGTCATGAAGCACCGATAATCAAGTACTCTCTCCTCTAGCACAAATCCCAACTTGTTCATAACTTAATAAATGGTTTAGAGCACTGAATGTAGAGTTTAGAAAACTTGAATTTCCCAACCCCCTCCAAAATACTTAGTAGCTTCGTGACTTTGGTCAAATAACCTGTTTGGATGTCAGTTTCCTCATCTATAAAATGAGGAAATAGGACCGAATGATCTCTTAATTTCCTTCTGGTCCTAGTTTTATGATGCTATAATTCGGAGAGTTTTCATATTGATGAAATAGCAAATCTTTTGAAACATTGCAATTTCATTATCTATAACCAAAGTACATACTATAAAATGGTGGGGACTGTTGGGAGTTACATATCTTGACAGAGTGGCATCAGAAAGAATTCAATGTTGATGAAAAGACAAAACTCATCACATTTCCACAAGAATAGTGCCTGGCTTCTACCTCACCTGTTCTGTGTGATAATTAGTACCTGGTTGACATGGGGAAGCTATATACCCTCCCTGGGCCTTAGTTTTCTCCCTAAAAATGAGGGGTTTGAACTAAATGACCTCTAAGTTCCCTTCCAGCACTAGAGCTCTGGAAAGTGATCCCATAAACCCAAGTCCTCTGGGGTGCTTTATGATTAGACCACAGGATCAAGCAATCCAGTATCCCAGGTGGCATTTTGGTCTCTTCTAGTGACTTCTTCAGTAGCAGGCACCTTTCTCTTTCCATGTGAGAAGTAGGAATAATTCCTGTTAATAACACAATTTGTAGTCCTGGTTATCCAAGTTCCACACATATTAAAATATTATAAAAGAGCAGCTGTCTACCATTTGATCACAGGCACTGCTTTTCCCTTTTCAAAAGAGAAACATTCTATTTCATTCATTACCAAAACGAAGGATTAGAGAGAAGCCCAGATGCACTCTAAACCGAAAAAACAGAAAACCATTCAAAGGACAGCTGAGGCAATGATTGCCAGAATTAAAAAAAAAAAAGCACGACCATCAGAGATGCCAATAAATATGCTGAAAAGGTGAAGTAATGTGGGGATATATAGAGAGAAATTAGGCTAGAGCCATTTTCTGTCTTTCAATCAAAACTGCTCCTTTGTACCAGTGTCTATACTATTTGTTTTGGGCTCTTATCATGAAGAAAATTCTATTTAATTTGTGATGAATATACCCTGCACTAAACAGTTCAAAACGACAGAAAATTAGTTTCACTAAAAATAAGCATGAAACCAGTTTCAGGAATCCTTTTCCCTTTTCTTCCACAAGAAATGTCTACATTTATTATAGATAAATTTAAGACAAAGTTCTGTTGGATTACACTTATTGATGCAACTCAATCTGTACTCAAAGTCCAGGATGGGGAGTCACAGTGAATGAGACGAATCAAGTAGCAAGCCACAAAGTTATTTGTATACTATGTGTGCTAAGGTCAATAAGTCTTTTAAAAAATCTCAGAGATTTTTTAGAAAGCTGTTAGAAGCAGACTTCTAAAGTTGCTAAAGAGATTTCGAAACCCTTTTTCTCCAACTAACTCTTATCACTGTAAAATGAAAATCCACAAATACCATGTTTCCAATAAACACTTCTGGAGAGACGATTGATTCACTACTGTGTGTATTTCCATGGAATGTATTCTATTAAACTATGGTACGTTAACTTTTTTCTCCCAAAATTCATCAATTTGTTTTCAGTTTTCAACATTTACTTTCATAAATTTTAAATTTTCTCCCCCTCCATTCCCAAGTTACATGCAACCCAGTATGGGCTCTACACAAACATTCTTATTAAATACATTTTCACATTGGTCATGTTGCATAGAAGAATTATGGTGAATAGGAGAAACCATGAGAAAAATAATAAAAAACAACAAAAGAGAAAGGAGTCTGCTTCATTCTGCATTCCACCTCCATAGTTTTTTTCTTTGGATGTGGATGGCATTTTGCATCATGAGTCCTTTGGAAATGTTTTGGGTCCCTGAATTACTAAGAAGGACTAAGTCTATCAAAATCAGTCCTTGCATACTGTGGTTGTTACTGTGTATAATCTTCTCCTGGTTCTGCTCACTTTACTCAGCTTCAGTTCATATAAGTCTTTCCAGGTTTTTCTGAGGTCAGCCTGTTGGTCATTTCTCATAGCACAATAGTATTCCATTACATTCATATAACACAACTTCTTCAGTCATTCCTCAATAGAAGGGCATCCCCTTGATTTCCAGTTCTGGGCCACCACAAAAAGAGTGGCTATAAATATTTTTGCATATGTGGGTTCTTTTCCCATTTTTATGATCTCTTTGGGATACAGCTCTAAAAGTGGTATTACTGGGTCAAAGGGTATGTACATTTTTATAGACCTTTGGACATAGTTCCAAACTGTCCTCCAGAATGGTTGGAGGTACTTTAACTTTTTTTGTGGGAATTTAGGAAAGAAAGAGATTTATTAGAGAATCATAGGTTATAATTATGAATTTACCTTCCAATTAATTCATTTGTAGAGGAAGCAAACAGAATAGATCTGGGAGTCATGTAGATGTGGGTTTGAATATTACCATTGATAATTCTATATGGACATGAACAGACTAGTTAGAGTATGAGTCTCAGTTTCCTCATCTGTAAAATGGAAACAATGCCTGTAGTACTGAGCTGAGATATTTTTTTTAAGCTTCCAAAGAGATTGTTCCTCTAGGATGCCTTCTTTTTAAACCTTAAAGAGTTGTATAATTTTCAGCTGTTATTTCCTATTTAGTAATTTGATTCATACTAAGAAAAAAAAAAGGAAACAGCAGGGTATAGTATGTAGAAAGCCCCCTAAACCCAGAAGACCTGAGTTTTAAATTCTGCCTCTGACACGTACTGATTGTGTGACCTTGGACAAGTCACAACCCTCCCAGTGCTCTACAAAACTAAAAGAATATAAGCTATAGACAAGGTTCTGAACCGTGCTAGTCTAGGGAATTTCTTTATTGGGGAATTGTCTATAGCAAGGAAATCATAGATCCAGTTCCTATCTAAGCAAAAAAATTCCTTTTAAAAAATCAGAACTTGAATTGTTCATGGGTTTTTTTTTGTTTTTATTTTGAAAAGCAAAAATATTTTATTTCATTTAATTTAGCAATTCTGTGCTTGAAAATATAAAAAAAAAATAAAACTCTGAAGCTAAATTGTAAGGGAGAATTACAAGGGGAGAAAAAGCAAATGGGAATACAGGTATTATAAGATGTTATTTAAGGGTTGGAAAATCTAATAATCCTTTCTACTTGGCCCTTGGAGGAAAACTCTTAAAAGTCTAATGGTGTAACTCCCCCAATCTGTGCCTACCTCCCCTCCTGGCCATTTGAAAGAGATGTTTTAATGGTAAAATGGAATGTGGGGTACAAGAGAAAATTTTGCTTATACATTTTCTCTGTTTATCTCCACTACCTTGTAGCCAGTAGCATACTTTACTGAGCAAAGTCTGCAAATTTGGCCAGAATGGTTAGCCGCTATAATGCTGTTTAATAACGCTTCCTTTAATTTACAGCAGACGTGCTGTTACATTTCTTTAAGTGTTCTGAGGAAGCCTTTAGAACTTTGTCAGCTATGAATCAAAGTATCTTTAGAGAAGGGGAAATGTGCATATTTTCCCGTCAAAAGTGATGGCAGGGTTACCTAAGGGAGGAAAACTAGTTTATAACTCTGTCATGGAGGTGGCTCATGACTCTACCTAGGCACTTATCCTGAAGCTAACGGGACTGACCACAGTTAGGCATCAATTAGCATTCTTTCATTCAAGCTGCCCGAAAATTTCAGACATCTTGTGCAGTCAAATGTGTTCTTTGTTCTCATCTTTTATAATCTCAACGTCCCAAATCCCTTAGATATAAAAAAACCCTGTAATTGCAAACCTAATTAAATAATTTTAAAGGCAATGAAATTACTAAAACAGAAGGGCTCTATAATAATAAAATTTCAGAGCAAAGTACACTATTCAAGTACACACACACACACATAAGGATATGATGAGTAAAAGGAAGTGTTTTTATATAACAGTAAGTTCTATACCTATTGATCTGTTTAAGTAAAGGGAGTCATTGAGTGGGAATTTAAGATATTTTCCCATTTGAGAAACTTTGCATTGAAATACAGCTTTTATGACAGGTAATGGCAGGACGCAGCATGGTGTCACAGATAGGGCAGTGGACTTGGAGTTAGGCAGTTGGATTCAAATCCTAAGATATTTGTTAGCCCTGTGATTCTGGGCAAGTCACTTATCTTGTTCCTAAGTTTACTCATCTATAAAATGAAGAGAGTGATCTCTTAGGTCCTTTACAACTCAAACTATGATCCTCGGAAAAGGAAAGGAACCTACTGGATTTTCTCCACTCTTTATCCCCGACCCCTGTTTATATCCCTTTGCTTTTATCCAAATGAGAAATATCAAAATTCCAGCGATTTATTTTCTAGAGCATTACTGAGCTAAAATGACCCCAGAGAAACACTGTGATAATTTAAGTAACCCCAAATAACCATAAAATAAAAGTCACTAGGATGCTAGGAGACTTGGAATGATTAATTAGACCTTTACTACTCCTGTCACTAGAGGGCAGCAACACAATACTCACATATTTGGGTTCCCCCATGGGGAAAAGAAGGGGTTATTTATTTATTTGTCATGGAATCAGCAAATTGTATATATTTGAAATCTCTTACCATTCCATATAGTGGAAGATTTAACATACCTCTGGAAGAGCTAATTTTCAGCTAAATACTCAGCTTAATGTAGAAATCAATAGTAATTAGCCACCCAGTTCATTAGCTGATTAGTTAAGGATGAAACAGGTAACTAACCTTCTGTTACCTAGATGAAATAAAATAGCAAGATCCCCTGTGGATTATTAGTGATCAGAATACATATATATATATATATATATATATATATATATATATATATATATACACATACACTATATTTATAGTATATATTTATACTCACCTCTCTCAAGGGTGACAGAAGTGACTTTCTATTTAGAGGAATTTAGACATGATGGTTTTAAAGTGGCTAATTGCTACTGAGTCACTCTGCATCCTTCCACTGGTGAAAAGCACAGGTCCTATCACAGATGAAATGATTGAGTTGTTCTATCTCAGGTCTATGAGGACAGCAGTCTACCAGAAAAAAAGAATCTTCAGGTCCTACATTAGAAGTGACCTCATGGTTTTCAGTAGTATTTCTGCTTCTTTTTGGCTGGCAACTCAAACCTTTTGCTCCTTTTCCCTTTCCTCAAGGCACCTATGCTTGCACATACATTCTTAAACACACACACACACACATACACACACACACACACAACACACGCAGAAGGGAGTACACCTAAAGAATGTGTTAGCTTGGAGGTTTTCAGAATTGGTTTTACAGCTGCTTTTTGATACATCCTTCCACAACCATTTTGAAAATTGGAATGGCACTGTTTCTAAATTAAATAGAAGCTCTCTGGGCCAGGGGATAGGGCACTAGAATTGAAATCAGGAAGAACAGCGTTCAAATTTGGCCTTAAGTACTTAGCTGTGGGGCCCTGGATAAACCACTTAACCCCTGCTTCCTCAGTTTTCTCATTCCTAAAATGGAGGTAATTAAATTACATACTTTCCAGGGTTTTTGTGGCGATAAAATGGGATATTTGTAAAGCGCTTTGTAAACCTTAAAGTGTTATACAAATGTCAGCGATTGTTATTTTTATTTTTCTCATTATCATCTTGAGTAATCAGGGATTGATACCAGTACCCCTCTATATGCCCACAGACATACATTATGACATAAACATGACCTAGACTAAGTTTCTGTGATGGATGCATGTAAAGACCACAGTCCCAAACCAAAAGAATCTACTAGACTTGCTGGTATCTGAAGAACATTACCTATAACAATATAGGGTAATACAAAGCAAGTAAGTTGGAGTGGACCTCCAAAACCATTTGGTACAATTTTCTAATTGTATGCATGAGGAAGCTGAGACCCAGAGAGGCTAAATATCTTAATGAAGACGTAATCACAGAAGTAATGAACTCATAATTTTTTGTCGTTCAGTTGTTTTTCAGTCATGTCTGACTTTTCATGGCCCCATTTGGGGATTTCTTAGTAAAGATGCTGAACTGGTTTGCTCTTTCTTTCTCCAGCTCATTTTACAGATGAGGAAACTCAGGCAAACAGGATTAAGTGACTTGCTTGGAGTCACAAAGCTAGTAAGTGTCTGAGGCCAGAGTTGAACTCATAAAGATGAGTCTTCCTGACTCTAGACCTAGCATTCTATTTCCCTGCACCACCTTGTTGCCCCAAGCTTATCCTTGAACAGCCAGGAAAATCCAAAAAAACAAACAAATTATTTCAAAGATAGTTGTAGTTAATGACAGAATCCAAAGAGGAAAAAATCAGTATTCTTGGAGAAGAAATACAATGTTATTGCACAAATCAATCAATACAGAAATCGTAGCTACCTACTGTAGAAGAGTATATCAGAAATCCTATATGACTTTGGGGTCTACTCTATGAGACTGTTATATAATGAAAATTTTTTGATAGCGTAGAGAAACTGTCTCTAATGGACTGATGAAGAATCCACCTTTTTCTAAGGTTCACAGTTATTCAATTTTTGAGTGACTTTTCAAGGACTAGGATTAATTTTTTTGTTTGTTTATATACAAGGACAAGTAATCCATGAAACTGAGGTTTCATCTACTTTTAAAACAAAGATGGTAGCATTAAGTATTCTGACTCATGATCACCGTGTTGTAAGTGGTGGGGTTTTTTGAACAAAAGAAATTTTATCTAGAATGTTCTAGGTGAAATAAACACTGTCCAGACTATGAATTGGCAGACAAAAGAATTCATCTTTTACAAGGTGATGATATAGAGATGTGAAGGCTAAACAACCAATAATAGAGTTGATGGTTACGTTGGCTGAGCAGATGAGTTCTTTTCGCACCATCATGAATTGATATCACTTGGGCATAGATGTTATGTTACCTGCTCATGAAGAGCTCAATGAAAAAGCAATTATAAATTTTTTGTGAGTCTTAAATTCTCTCCCGCCTTCTACCCCTCCCCCACTCACTGAGATGGCAACCAATAGAATATCCGTTATAAAACTTATCATAGATTTAGAGGATGGGACTTTTTATGGCATCTCTTTCAACTCTGCTGTTCTATCAATGAGAAGTTGAGGGCCAGAAATACTGGGTGATTTTAACCGAGGTAATAAAGGCAGTCACTAGAAGAGCTAGGATCTTAAACTAGGATTTCGGATTCCCAATCTACTGATCTTTCCTACATACTACTCTGACTTCAAGTACCAAAATATACTAGGCACAGTCCTAGGCAGTGGGGACAAAAAGATCAAACTGAAAATAATGCTTTCCCTTAAGGCTCTTCCATGCTACTTGGAGGAGGAGAGGGGAAACCACATATATAAGTAAATATAAAGTATATTCAAAGTAAGTACCAAGTAATTTGGTGAGAAAGAAGGGATGACTAGAACTTGGGGGCAGGGAGAAATCAAGAAAAGTCTATAAAGGAGGAAGCATCCGAGCTGAACCTTGAATAAGGCTTTGGATTTTAAGAGGTAGTGTTGAGCAGTCAGCATTCCAAGCATGAATGAGAGGCTATGCAAAGGGACAGAGGTAGGAGACAGAAATGATGCCTTCCTTAAAATACCTTCGATCCCTAGGAACCCCACTCACAGCTATGAAATAGATTATTATTTACTTTCAACTTTTAGCCACCATACTAGCAGTAATAGTAGCCTGTCACTAAGCACCGTTCCCAGTCCCTACACTGACCCTGATTAGGAACCACACGTTTTTCTTAACATGAATAAATAGGAAAGGGTGAGGGTGGAAGTGAGTAGTTCCAATTGGTACACATTTTCAGAACAGGCACACTGGATACTCTTGGCAGAGGGAAGCAGGAAGAAGAGATAGTTATTATTTTAACATCCTTTAGCTGAAGAATAGCCAGTAAAATATTTTACTCTTTTGGTATCACAAACTTAAAACAGCATGAACAGAAGGAGGGGAGAAGCCCCATTCTTCTTTGCTGTGGATAGGAATGGCCTCATTGTTACAGGTACAATCAGAAAATCAAGAATCTTGAAATTATTTTTCACCTTTTTCATTAAGATGCTGTGATAATCTTGGACTCCACCTCAAGTGACATACAACAGGGACAACAGTCCTTTTCACTCATAAACTATCTCCCCTCCTAGGGTGGTGTAAGGATAAGGGACAATGTCTGCAAAGTGCTTAGAGTTCTCTGAATAAAAGGCACAGTGGCAGAATAGAATATTACTGTATTATTCTTCTCATAAAGAGTGGGTGGAATTGCAAAGAGAAATCGTGTCAAAGATTTAAGGAAACTTAAAAGTCTGAGACTTTAAAAAGCTGGGATTATTAAAATGCCCCAGTTGTTTGACAAGCGAAAATTAAAATTGTTCTCCTGTTTCAAAAGACATAATGTGAAATTTTGATTCCCCTTCTGCACCCCCACAGATCTCTTCCAGGCAGAGAACTTGTGTTGAAGTCAGGAAAGGTCCATGTGCAATGAAACATCTTATAAAGTATGCAGTGAGATGAGGACCTTGTGTGGCAGCCAAATAATTATCGATTGGACCGATAGAAAAATCTATAATTACAAATACATATATGTATGTATGTGTATATGTATGTATACACACCCACATATATAAACCTGTGTGTATGTGCATGCATGTTGTTGTGCAGTTGTTTTTTCAGTCATGTCTGACTTTTTGTGACCCTATTTGGGGTTTTCCTGGCAAAGACACTAGAGTGGTTTGCTGTTTCCTTCTTCTGCTCACTTTTCAAATGAGAAAACTGAAGCAGAGTTGTGACTTGCCTAGGGCCACACAGCTAGTAAGTGTCTGAGAAAGGATCTGAACTCAGGAAGATGAATCTTGTACTTGGATGAAGCACAACCCAAGCGTGGATGTGCTCCAAGATTGTCCCAGAATTTCTTTTGTCCTCTCAGTACTCGTTCCTGATTGTCTCATCTGTTCCATTGAATCAATTATCATCTCTACATAGGTGACTCCTAGATCTACATATCCAGCCCTAGTTTCTCCTGAATTCCAGTTTTGAATCCATTTAGAATAAGTTTTTTCAGCATCTCATACTAAAAATCTCCCCTCAAAATTAATTGTCTTTTCACGTAAACTCATTCTTCTTCTGAATTTCCCTGTTTTAAATAGGGCATTACTTTCTAGACATTTGGGTTTATAGTTTTGTAGTCATCACTTCTCTTCTCCTACATCTCTCATATCCAAATAATTGCCAAATATTACTGTTTCTGTCTCCAATAATATTTCTCCTATCCAACCTCTTCTCTTCATTCGTATGGTCACCATTCTAGTTTAGGCCCCCATTTCCTCTCATGTAGATGATTTCAATAGCCACATAATTGTTCCCCCTGCTTTAAATTACTCTCCTCTCAAATCTTCCACGTAGTTGTCAAAGTAACATTCCTAAAGCAATCTTAACTGTAATCCAGTTAATATGAACCTTTCTCCTCAATAAATTTTCAGAGCTCCTCATTATTTCCAGAATCAACTATCAACCCCCTTATTTGAAATTTAAAGCCCTTTAAAAACTTCACTGTAAATTCTTTTCCAGGTTTACTTTATAATTACTTCCCTTTAAATTTCTTAATGTCCCTACATATAATATTCCACCTTCCAACTTTTGTAGTCCATCCTGTCAACTAAAAAAGTACAAAATGTATTTTTTCCTCCCAGTCACCCCTTAGAATCTTCATTTTCTATCAATGCTCCATTCCACTCAGTTACCAGTGTCCCCTCCTCCCACAAATATCTTGTATTTACTCTGTAAATTGTTTTATTATATGTGCTTTCATATAAAATGTCATCTCTTTCAACAGAATATAAGCTCCTTGAGGGCAAGTACTATTTCATTTTTATCTTTTTATTCCTTGGAGTCTGGAACAGTGCCTGACATAAAGTAGATGCTAAATAGTTGTGTGGTTTATAAGTTTCTTGAGGGAAGATACTGCTTTGTTTTTGTTTCTATATCCTTGGAGTTTAGCATAGTGCCTGGAAAATAGGTGGTTTTTAATAAATTTTTGCTGAATTGATAAAAAAAGATAAGTATATATGTTAGAGTTTTCAGGGCATCTGATATGAGAATTATGCACTTTAAGAGGAAAATAAAATTTATTGTAAACCAATTTCAAGTGATCTGGATGTTACAGAACATTTATTTTTTGAAGAAAAAGTCTTATGCTTAGAATAATAGACTAGAATCCTTGTTATGGGACAGTCATTTTATTTACCTTTACTGCCATTAACGATAGAGAATTTAGAAGAAGTGCTGATTTAGCACCTGAATTGAAGAAACAATTCAAATATCATGGAACCACATTCAAGATTACATGGGTTTTAGCAGCTTCTACATTAAAGGACTAGAGGGCTTGGAACATTCTGAAAGGCAAAGGAGCTAAGATTGCAATCAAAATCACCTACCCACCAAACTTGAGTGTAATTCTTCAGGAAAAAAACAGTATTTTTAATGAGAGGACTTTCAAGTGTTTCTGATGAAAATATTAGAGATGAAAAAAAGGTTGATGTAGGATTCAAGAAAATAAATTTTAAAAAATAAGCAAGAAAGAGAAAAATATAAGAGATTCAATAAAGTTATTCCTACATGGCAAGATGATACTTGTAGCTCTTCAGAATATTATTGCTATTAGGTCAATTAGGAGTATACATAGACAGAGTGAGATAACAATGATGAGGTAATAACCCAAAAAATAAAATTAAGGGGTAACAAAGAAAATTTCAGTGAGAGAAGAGGGGAAAGATAGAATGAGGGGAATTATCTTACAGAAAAGAGGCATGAAAGAGGTATTATAGTGAAGGGGAAGATAGAGGGGTAGGCAACACTTGAACTTTACTCTCATCAGAAGACTTGAAGAGGCAATAACATACACAATTAGCTGGATATAGAAATCAATCTAGAGAAGGAGGACTGATACATGGGAGCAATAACTTGGGATTTTTCATTGATTTTTCTGGCCAGATCCTTCTGTGTCAGTCCCTTGCTCTGCTGGTCCATTGGATCACTTTGCCCACTTTCAGAGTGACTGTGTCATGGTGAAGTTCCCCAGTCTCTTGGTCTTGTGTTCTTTGTGATAGAATGTTATTTGCTTTGGCCAGTATGCCATTTGTTGAACATCTTCACATCTTCTCTTCTCTGAGCTGCTAAGATGACCTGTTTGGACTCGGTCAATTTTGGCCATGGTGGAGGTGTGAGGAGGGTGACCCTCTGCTCTTGGGGAAGCTGGACTTGGGGAACATTGCAGCTATCTCTGGCTGCTTTCCCCTAGCATTTAAATTTTTAGAGAAGTTAAATGAGTTATAGGAAGAAATAGTAAAACTACTAGTGGGGACCTCAACTTTTCCCTCTCAGAACTAGATAAATCTAACCACAAAAGAAACAAAAGAGAAGTTAAGGAGATGAAGAGAATTTTGGAAAAGTTAGATATGATAAATCTCTGGAGAAAACTGAATGGCCATAGAAAGGGACATGCCTTTTTCTCAGTGGCATATGGTATGTACACAAATTGACCTTTTATTAGGGTAGAAAAACCTCACAACCAAATGCAGAAAAGAGAAATATTAAAAGCACACTTTTCTGATCATAATGTAATAAAAACCAATGGGAAGATAGATTAAAAATTTATTGAAAATCAAATCATCTAGTCTTAAAGAATAAGTGAATCAAAGAACAAATCAGAGAAACAATCAATAATTTCATTAAATAGAATGAAAAAATGAGGTAAGTACCAAAATTTATGGGACACAATCAAAGCAGTACTCAGGGGAAAATTTGTATCTCTAAATGCTTACATCAATAAAATACAGAAAGAGCAGATCAATGAATTGAGTATGTAACTAAAAAAGCTAGAGAAAGAACAAATTAAAAGTCTCTAATTAAACATCAATTTGGAAATCCTGAAAATTTAAAGGTGAGATGAATAAAATTGAAAGAGAATCATTGAAGTAATAAATAAAACTAAAAGTGGGTTTTATGAAAAAAACAACAAAATAGATGAACCATTGGTTAATCAATTAAACTGGTTCATTTGTTTTTAAAAGGCAAAGAAGAAAATCAAATTACCTGTATCAAAAATGAAAGGGGGTAAATTCACCAACAATGAAGAGAAAATTAAAATAATTATTAAGAGCTGTTTTGCCCAATTATATGCCAATAAATCTGACAGTGCAAGTAAAATGGATGAATATCTACAAAAATATAAATTGACCAGAATAATAGAAGAGGAAATAGAAAAATTAAATAACTCCATCTTTAAAAAAAATTGAACAAGCCAATGACTCCTTAAGAAAAAATCTCTAGGGATAGATGGATTCACAAGCAAATTCGACCAAACTCTTAAAAAACAGTTAACCCCAATACTACATAAAGTATTTGGGAAAACAGACAAAAAAGGAATCTTTCCAAATTCCTTTTACAACATAAATATGGTACTGCTACCTAAATTAGGAAGAGTGAAAACAGAGAAAAAGAAAACAATGCACCAATTTCCCTAACGAATATTGATGAAAAAAATTTAAATAAAATACTAGTGAGGAGATTACATCAATACGACACAAGGATCATACTTTATTCCCACATGGGATTTATATCAGGAATGCAGGGTTAATTGTAGGGTTAAGGAAAGATATCAGCATAATTGATCATATAAATAACAAAACCAACAAAATTATGATTACTCAATAAATGCAGAAGAAAATTCTGACAAAATACAACACCCATTTTTGATGGCAATCAAATTAGGATCTTTTGCTTTTTGTTTTACTAAAAGTGCCTCTGATTGAATAATGTGATTGAAGAAGAACTTCCCAATTCACTAAGATTAAGGTAGTTGTTTTGTGGGAGGGTCCCAAGTACCTTTTATTTTTTCTATAGAGGCATTGAGTTCAAGGGCTATGCCCTCTGGCTCTGAAAGGTGTATAAATACTCTGAGGGTGAGGTTTTACCTTGGAGCTTATTGACTAGAAGTGTTTGGCCAGAAGAGGACTCTGGAAAGCCACTAAGGATCCCCCTAACTTTGAGAAACCCAGATGTTCCTCCTTTGGTAAAGATGCATGTATGCTAATAATTTTTGATATCTATGAAATTTTGATTTTGATTTTCTCTGATACTTGTGCTTGATTAAAGTGAGTGTTAACCCCTCAAAGGCTGCCTTTCCTTTTATGAATACAGATCTAAGAACCTGTGACAGCAGGACCCTCTGTGTATGTTGGGGTGCTTCCTGATACACCATTGCTATTAAAAAACACCAAAGAGCATAGGAATAAATGGAACATCCTGAAGATGATAAGTAACATCTATCTAAAATCATCACCAAGCATCAACTGTAATAGGGATAAGCTGATAGCTTTCCCAATAAGAGATGAAGGAAGGATGTCCATTATCACTACTATTATTCAATATTGAAATAGAAATGCTAGCTATAGCACTGAGAAAAAATTAGAACAGGCAATGAGGAAACCACACTATGCGGATTATATAATGGTGTGCTTAGAGAATTCTAGAGAATCACATTAAAAACTAGTTAAAATAATTAAGAACTTTAGCAAAGTTGCAGGACATAAAAAACCCCATTATCATTTTATAGGTCTCCACTTCATTCCGGATCATCTCCAATCATCCTGATCAATATCTGGCCCCTAGACCCAGATGGTTTTAGAAGAGAAAGTGAGGCTGGTAACATCGCACAGCCATCCCTCACTCAAATCAAAGTCAACCACAAGTCGTGTCATTATTCCTCTGATGTCATGGTCTTCTTCAAAAACGAAGGATGAACACAATCGGTGAGTAGATCAAGCTGCCTAAGTAGGGACCCAGCTAGCTGTATAACCCAACTCATACTCTCCCTTCTGTCTCCCCCTCCCCTTCCTTTTGGGTTTATTGACTAGATTTCCTTCCTTCCTTCCTTCCTTCCTTCCTTCCTTCCTTCCTTCCTTCCTTCCTTCCTTTCTTCCTTCCTTCCTTGTCATCCTGTTTATTGCGTGTTATTTTCAGTTAAAAGGAAGATAAGGGAATTCATGATGAAGACTGAAAATGGAGAGGTAAGCCATATCCTCCAAAGTCCTCGTTATAGGTCTACATCATCTATGACAACATTTTGGCACATACATCTATAGCATCCTCAGGCACATTTACATAGCTAATAGCTTCAGATGAAATACTTTGTAAATGCAATTACTATTACCATGTCATCTAGAGGATCTCTCACAGAATTGACTGTTAGCACCATCTAAAAGCTGAATTCATAGAAAAACAAATCTCCCTGTGCTGGAGTGTTTGCCAAATCCCAGTTCAGGTAACGACCAAAAGAAATCAATTTTGAAATTCCATGACTGCTAGTCTTTGCACACTGAAACTTGGGCACACAGAAAAGATGTATTCTAAGCATTCTCAGTCACCACAAACTCATATGTAAAGTTAAAGAGTATGCACTGTCTCTAGGACTTTCTTTCTTTTTAAATAGTATTTTTTTCCAGTTACATGTAAAGTCAATTTTAAGATTCATTTTAAAAAATTGGCTTTCAAATTTTCTCCCTCTCCTCTTTTCCCCTTCTTCTTTCTCCCTTTCCTAAAATGGTAAGCACTTTGACATAGGTTATCTATGCACTTATTTCCATATTAATCATGTTGTGAAAGAAGGAATAGAACAAAAGGAAACAACACACAAAGAAAATAAAAATTGTCTGTTTCAATCTGTCTTTAGAAACTATCAGTTCTTTCTCTGGATGTGGATAGAATTCCCATCATGTGTCTTTTAGAATTATCTTAGATCACTGTATTGCTGAGAAGAGGTGAGTCATAATTGATCATCACACAATGTTGCTATTACTTTGTACAATATTCTCCTGGTTCCACCCACTTCATTTTTGCATTAGTTCATTTAAGTATTTCCAGTTTTTCTGAAATATGTAGGACTTTCAAGATGTAAATAAACTTTGATATTTAAAGAAGTAGCATTAAAATTATTTAATTAAACAACAAATGTATTGCATGGCTATGGGGTAGGTACAAGGTACTGTCCTAGAGCTAGAAACTAAAAAATATCTATTGATCGACAGATCTATTATCTATCAAATAGTTCCTGTCCTCAAGGAGCTTATATTCTATTTAATAATAAAAATATAATTATCATTATTTGGATTTCTAAGCGGAAAAAGAGATGAGTCCAAAGTGACAGTCTTACATTAACATCATCTCTTAAAACATGCTTATAATGAAATATATTTGCCTTGTTTTCATGACAGAAGCTCAGTGACTAGAGAGGTTTCTTTGTTATTATTGTCTTAAATATTCTATATAGCTCTTACTCCATCACTTCATTGTGATGGAAAAGTCATTGGTTGTCAGTTGGACACAAACTCTGCTGAGTCCTACCAAGCTTGAGAGGTCTTGAAAAAGTGCCCCAAAATAGCATATATCAGTTGCCTGAAAACCAATCTAAGTACGGAAAAGCTTATCAATGGAATGCTTCCCCCATTCTCTATTATAGAATTTTACCTCTCAGAAATACTGTCTCCTAAAGCAACAAACAAGGTGGAACAGTCAATAGAATAGATTTTGGAACTTGGAGTTGGGAAGGTCAGAGTTCAAATCTTGCCTCTGACACCTATTTAGTGATATTGGATATATCATTTAATCTCACTGATTTTAGGTTTCCTCATCTATAAAAAGGGGATGAAAATAGTGTCAATCTCACAGACTTGTTGCCAGGATCAATGAAATAATGTCTCAATCCCCTGCAAAACGTAAAGTCATATAAATGCTAACTATTATTATTAATATCATATGAAAGACACTTTGCATACCTTAAATTCTATATAAATGTTAGCCATATTTGGGAGACTGCAGTATGTATCAGCAGAGAAGCATGTGCTTTCATGAAATCATAACTCCTTGAAGCATTACAAAATTAAAATAAATATATAGCTTCTAGAACATTGTAGGAATCATATTAATGTTAAACTCTTTTAAAAAATATTGGTGGGATTTTAAAACATCTGTTTTTAAAATAAATGTATGGTTTTATGTTATAAATATGTGCTACATATTTATGATATATTATATCATTAATATAATTAATAATATGTCATATTAATATTATATATTATAAGTATATTACATATATATGGTTAAACATAGTATAAATATATTTAAATAAATAAATGTATGTTTTTAAAACATATTTGTGGACAAACGGCTTACCTTGTGCCAGAGAATACAAACAGATTGATATGGTTAAATCACAGTGCAAAGCTGTAGTAAGAAAAACATTCTTAAATAGGAAAAATATTTTATTGATGAATGAAAGTGATGGATTTAATATACACTTCCAAATGTATATCAAGTTTACTTGGAGCTAAAATGTTAATTTTGAATCAAAATACATTAGTAATTCATCATATGATTAATTGAAGTAATATTTTCATAATTTTATCTATTCAAAAAATAGATTCTACCTGTGAAATAGTTGTAAAAATGGCCTAGCATGTGCCTCTAGCATATCATAACTTAGTTCATTCAAAGTAAAAGATTCATATAAATGTAAATAGTAATTTGATAATATCAGAACTCAAAAACAACTTAATGAAACTGTCCTGGTGACAGAGAGCTCATACCCATCTCACATTGCTCCAAATCTCTTTGTACTTATTTTCTGTATAAAGAACACTACGCTATATATATACTGTTTTTTTCTTTATTTTCTAATGGCCAATACTGCAAAATTGAGCATTTTATTATACCATTTCATATTACTTAATAAACAACATAATGTTGTTTATTAACTTTAAGGTCCCTAACTATTATAAAAGTCTATGTCTTTGTCTATACCTTCTTTGCTATTTGTTCTAGTAATAGAATTGAGATGTTGTGTGGGATAAAACAAGAGTGACATGGTCCTGGCCCTCAAGTAACTTGCAATAACCACAAAAACAACAACTGACAATTAGAGCTGTTTATGACTAGAATGGATAGTCTAGGTGGCACAGCAGATGGAGCATTGGGCTTAAAGTTAGGGAGACCCCTCTTCCTGAGTTCATATATGGCCTCCCATACTTACTAGCTATATGACCCTGGGCAAGTCATGTAACCTTGTTGCCTCAGTTTCCTCATCTGTAAAATGAACTGGAGAAGGAAATGGCAAAGAAAACCCCAAATGGGGTCATGAAGAATCAGACATGATTGAAACACCCAAATAACAAACAACAACAAAAGTAGGACATTTTAGTTCTGGAAATACTACGTTCCCTGAGATATTACGTCCAGCAGAGGCTTAGGGGTATGGCATACTGGGGATTTTCAATAAAGAATTAAAAAGGTGGTTGCTAAGAATTTCAACTCAAGTTCTATGATTCTGTGAGGAGGTACAGATTTAGGTACTCAGGAAAAGCTTTTCTCAGGTGGGGTTCATTTGATTGGTTATAATTTTATGTGTGTATATTGTATATGTATGTAATACATATATATATATATATATATATATATATATATATATATATATATATATATATACTCATACATATATAATCTTGAAGAAAACACAATCAATAAAAAGTGTTTCTTGAGTGTCCAGTACCTATAATAGGAGACACTTTAAGCAACTACAAAGGAAAAAGATCAGAGGATGAAGATCCTACCTTTCAGAGCAGCTTTCCAACCTAATTTTGGTACAGTCAAGAAAAAAAAATTATAGAAGCAACATATATTGATGTATGTATACACACAAACATACACATTTGTACATGCATATATACACACATATATATATTTGTGGGTGGGGGGCAGTTAGATAATGCAGTGTATGGATTGCCACACCAGTAGTCAGGAAGTCTCATCTTCCTGAGTTCAAATCTGGCCTCAGATATTTACCAGCTATATGGCCTTGGACAAGCCAATTAATCCTGTTTCCTTCAGTTTCCTCATCTGTAAAACGAACTGGAGAAAGAAATAGCAAATCATTTCTGTATCTTTGCAAGGAAAACCTCAAATGGGGTCAGACACAACTGAAAAATGATTTAACAAATACATTTAGAAATTAAGAATTTATATTCATAAACTAATAAATAAATATATTCAGAGAATTTAAGATGGCCTTTGATCCAGAGAACTATATTTCTATACTAATCATTTGAGAAGTAAATAAGACCTGCCAAGACACTTAAAAAGAAGCTTTTTTCCTCGTTAGATTTTGACTCTAGGAAGGTAGTCTTATAGTAGGAACACCTTTTCCGGGCCTCAGTTGTCTTATCTGTAAATAAGAGAAATGATTTTAAAGGACATTTTCAGGTCTAAATTCTATAATTCTATGAGCTCTGAGAAAAGTACGCCTTATTATCTTTAGTGGAAGACGTACAGAGTTGGTGACTAGAAGTAGTCTGATACAAGGCTAAAAAAGACATGGTGCCTCAATCCCTTAAATCCTTTTCAAATAAAAAGAATGAACCTAGGTCTCTTCCTCATCAACTTCATACTTACATTAGTGGATAGGGTTGACACATAATCAATGGACAAGCATTCATTGCATGCCCACCATGTATGATGCTATGAGGGATGCAAAATATGAATACAAGTCCCTGTCTTCAAGGAGTTTATAATCTATGCCCCAAACAGTCTGATAAGTATGTCATGTCTCCTTCTGTGTCAAAGACTGTCTCAATTTTATATTGTAGCTCCAACACCTAACACAATTCTTGGCACATAGTAGGTGTTTAATTCATATTTAATGATTGTTGATTAGTGATAAAGACAAAACAAACCTACAAGGAAAAAAGATGACTCAATTTTTTTCTGAGAAAACAGCACAGTAAAGGGACAGAAAGGCCTTGAAAAATCACCTGGAATAATTATGTGTCTAATCCTCTACTACTAGGTGGAGTGTGTGTGTGTGCATGCGTGTGTGTTTCTGTGTGTGTGTGTGTGTGTGTGTGTGTGTTTGTGTGTTAAAGCATCTAAGGGCTAAACTAGCTGGCATTAAGTACAACTGCAGCAAGAAATCAGAGAAGGGAGAGACTGGCCTGAAAAAGTCTTCTTGGGGGAAGGAGTCTTTGAACCTGTCCCTGACCTTTCCTCTTCCTTCCTGTTCCACATGTCATCTTATCAAGCTCTTGGGTTTTGATTAACAGTCTGGTTTTACTGTCTTTGTCCTAAGACTGATGCAAACGTCTGCACAAGACTGGCGACTGACTGTTTTATCCCCTTTTCAACTGCCCCCAAACACTTATCATGCTGGCTCCAGTACAGTCCATTGTTACAATTTTTATTTTCATACCAAGGGCATGAGAGAGATATTTATCTTCAACTACAGCAACAGTTTAAAATATAAGCCTTTACTTGGAAATAAATGGGCCATAGTAAGAACATAGTTATCAACCATGACAAGATGAGGGGTGGTTTTCCACAAGGATAAGCTATGCCATGCCCTTCAGAAATATCCTCAGCGGAGGTCTCCTCCAGAGGCATGATGGCCACTATCCATTTAGTCACATAAGTCCACTTGCTGGTTGTCACAAAAGACAGTGGATAGGTGTATCGGGAAGGTACTGAGGTTCATAACTGGACAATGTTCTGTTTGCAAGAGAATGAGGCTGGCTCGTTGTGAGACCATCCAAGGTAGTCTCTCTTTCTCTCTACCACTATATCACAACTCTAAAATCAGCAGGGCTCATTTTGCCTGGGAAGTTTTTCAAACAACCAATTCAACAAAGACCAAAATGAAGCTGTCCCTGCACCCAAAGGAACCTACATTCTCCTGGGAGAATGCAATATGTATAGAAATAGCTATGGTACAAGCCAAATTGAGAAAGAAGTTGTAATGGTAATTTAAATGGGAAGATCTTTCCCATTCATTAATAGACCTGTGTGACCTGCCTGGATTACATGGAGTCTGAGGTGGGAGGAGTTTCCTGAATGGGTGGAACAGGAAGAGGCAGAGCTAGAGCAGAGCTGGTAGGAAATTGGTCAGAGAGCAGTGAGAACTGAAGGAGGCAGGCAAGAAGGCAGCTGGCTGTGAGTGAGAGTAGGGCATTTGGAAGCCTGTTTGTTATTTGTGTAAGGGAGCTGGTTTGTGGGAAGCCTAACAGGGAGAAGGCTTGGGGATGGCGTTATCCTCTGCACTGTTATTGTGTATAGATTTATTTGTTACTATGATGGATTTGGCTTTCTGGTGTCTGAATAAATATTTCGGGTCTGTCTTCCATGTGGAGAGTATGTGGTATTTCATGATTCCAAATTGTGCCTGGATATTCATGTCCACTGCAGGTGCTGTGAATATCACGTTGGAGATACAGAAGAGAGCTGTAACAACTAGGGGATGGAGAAAGTCTTCTCTGAGGCAGTGGCCCCATGGTGGATCCTTGAAAGAAGACAAAGATTCTTAGAAATAGGGATTTGAAATTAGTACCTTCTGGGCATATAGAGGAACAGTTAAAGCAAATGTGTGGAGATGGCAGATGAAGTACTGAACCCCCAATAGTCCAATTTTGCTAGATTGTATAGCTTAGGAAGAGGAGTAGTATGAACTAGGGCTGGAAAAGTAGGAAGAAGTTGGCTTATGGAAAGCATTAAAAGTCAAGATATTAACCTGTATGACTTGTATGGGAATATTAACTAGTCTTATAGGAAGTAACTCTCAATATCCTGAGACAATTGTAGCAAAGAAAGGAATTGCCTTTAAAAAGTGCCTCTCATAAACATGAACATTCCATCCTCTACTGCTAGAAGCAGAATAGTTTTGTGCTTGGAATATTACACGTAGTTTAATTATGCTATCGTCTGGATGTCGGTTGTTTTATCTACAGACACTTATGGGCCCCAAATACTTAATTTCTTAAATAAGTATCCAATCACAGTAATTTTCTTGACCTTTTGTTGGCATGAAATAAATGGTCTGATTTTTGTATTGCTGGAAAAATGCTTTTTTTTTCCTGCTAGGTTTTAAATTTGTGCTTTTAAAGTCATCACATATTTGAAAAAAGAGGATCATCATTTATTTGTTGCTGAGCACTTCAATCAATTCCTCACTGAGACTTTTACATTCCTAAGCTCCAGGATTTTCTCTTAGCATGTTTCACCTTCTGTGTATGGTAGGTGTCAGGTGATGCATGAAACAACCTTGCTGTCCTGAAGTCTTCATGACAAAAGAACAGATAGTAAGCCTGTAAAGGTATGTCTTAGTCAAGTATTTCTGAGGCAAGTATATTAATACTGAACTTGCTGACCTTTACTGACACAGGTTAGACTTCTTGGAAGTGAACCCTGAGGTGAGCTGGGAACAAGAAGAAGGAGGAGACTTGACAGATGTGCAGTGGGAGGTTTTTCATGTATAGGGAATAACGCAGGAGAAGGCGGGGAAGTGGGAGTGGGATGAGGGAAGTCAGAAGACTAAGCAGGCCTTTGTTTGACTAGAGCGAAGGGAGCTGACAGAAGCGTAGGGGGAGGTAAGAGTGATGCCATTGACAGGGATAGACTCTTAGATGGCCTTGCATAAAAAGCAGTCATCTGAATTATGCCTGGAAAGAATAACCACCTAAGAGATCGTTACGGTACAGAAGTAGTGCTGAGTTCTTAAAGACTGTGTCAGTAGAACAGAAATAATGACAATATGATCACAACTGGTAAGTATCAGAGGGAGGATTTTAACCCAAGTCTTCTTTAACTCCAACTCCAGAACATTAATATAGTGCTTTAGGATTTTGAAGTCCTTATTTGAACCCTACAAAAATTATGTGAGGTAGGCATTTTTATTTCATATACTTTGCAGATGAGGGAACTAAGGCATAAAGAAATTAAGTGGTTTATGATCACACAAGTAGGAAGTTTTTTCCTTTTTAAAGGTAGGATTTGAATCTAGCTCTCATCAACAAAGAGTGGGCCACTATGTTGTAATGTTCCTCCTACATATGACAAACATACTACCTCCCTCTCCCCCCCAAAAAATTCTTTCATTTTCTATTCCATTTTATCACTTTAACTGAAACCTAGATTTCCCCTGAGGATCTCTTGAAACGTCTCTGCTAAAGTTGACTTCTGTCTCCTATTTATAGGGTCAATAGAAAGGGGGTAGGTTACATTAGGGTCCCTATTACTGTTTCTAGGCTGGGAGTTCTGAACCTTTTGTGTCAATTTTTGACAATCTGGTGAAGCCCAAGGTTACACAGGAAATAATGGCAAAATTGGGTTTTAAACCCAGTTCCTCTGACCCATTGTTCTTTCCAAAGAGCCAGCAGCCCATATTGAACACCTAATTCAAATGCCCCGCTATGATCCCTTCCCTCCATACTTTTCTTCCTTGAATTTCATACAGCATTCTGCTTGGAAATTTTTTATATGTTGTCTTTGTATTATTTTATATTATGGTTGCTTTTCTGTCCTGTATCTCCTCTAAATTGTGAGTTCCATAAGGGCAGAGATCACATACCATTTATACTTCTCTACCTCCCCCAGTGTTTTGCACATTGTAGGTACAGAATAAACATCTAGCAAATTGAATTAGGCATGCTTTTATTTAGAAACCAAGTTCTAATAGTCTTCAAATTAGATAATTTTCATATGAAAGTCTCTACTTCAGTTCTTTTTAAACAAACTTACCATTTTAAAATATAAATATTAAACATTCAAAATAATATTTGGTGCATTTGCTTCAATAAACAAAGTAGAAATGATACAGAACTGAAAAATATTAAAAACATAAAATATAATTTTTAAAGCACATATAAATTAGTTAATTCTACTGACATTTTTAGTTGTATCCATCTAATTCCCATTCAATTTTTAAATACACATATTTACACATAAAGTTATACATTGCTTCTGGCAAAAGTTTAAAAAAATAATCTCAAGTTTCTTAAACTGTGAGAAATAGGTTTCAAAAACACTATAATTCTGTAACACCCCGTTATATATTTCATGTCTGTATGCACAGCTGCTTTAAAAACTATTAGTAGCACAAAATATTGTTTTCTTCAAAAATACCAATAACTAAAGCATCTTGGTATACAAAGTATGTCAATTATAGATTTTTTTTTCATTTTAGGACTTTCTGCCATGTTGTTTGGTTCCTTTCCTCTCCTCATTGTTTGATACAGCCATTTTTTTAACCTTATAATTCTTTGGTTGCCATTACTTTGATCTGTCCCTTTGCTGAAGAAAATCTTTCAAATCTATTTTAATTCCTGAATTTTCGATTTCTTTCCATCTTATTTATACATACAGTGAGACAGTCATACACAGAAAGCATATATGAGTACATATGTACCCTCCCAGAAAATAGTGCTCATTCTCACACCAATGCATATTTCCCCCCTGACCTAGTAGCATCTCTCCTGTCCACAGGGTATTCTTGTTTTAATGGTTTATATCCCTATAAGCAATGATATCTCAGACCACATTTAAGAGTTTGCTATATGCCAAGTACCCTGCTAAACAGTGAAGATAGAAAAGGGAAAAAACAATCCCTGCTCTCAAGTAGCTTCTAATGATTAAATAAATATATACATAAAAGATACACATGTATACATTAAATCAATCAAAAAACATTTATTGAGTACCTACTATGTGCCAGGTACTGTGCTAAACACTGAGACAGAAAGAAGGGGAAAATCCCTGATTTCAAGGAGCTTCTAATAGGAAAGATAACATGCTAAATAAAAATGTACATAAAACACAATGCATTTTAAATCATTCAATAAACATTTATTAAGTATCTATTATGTACCAGATACTACTGAGTGCTAAAAATACAAAAAGAGGTGGAAGGTTATAAACAAACATTCACAACTCAAACTATGTATAGGCCAAATAGGAAATAATTAACCAAGGGAAAGGAAGAAAAAATTTAAAAAGGTTGGAGAAGGCTAGGAAATCTAGAGGAAAGAAACTAACTAGTCTGTATGGTGAGGGAAAAGGAAAGTCCTGAAGAAGGTAGGATTTCAGCTCAGTCTTGAAGGAAGCTGTCTAGGAAAAAGGAAGGTGTTGGAGGTAAAGAAGGAGAGGACAAGGAGCATGGAATTAGAAAACATGTAGCACATGAAGAATAACGTACAGATTGGTATATCTGGATGACAGTGCACGAAGGGGAGTAACATAGAGACTTAAAATATAGGAGTGACATAGAGACTTAAAATATAGGAAAGGATCAAGTTGTTAAGGGCCTTAAATGTCAAACTTTGGGATGGGGGGCAATATTGTTTATTGAGGAAGAGGGTGACGAGTCAGACCCTGGGCTTTAGGAAAGTCACTTTGGCAGCGAAGTAGACAACATCTTTGATCTGATCTCTGCTGGGAGAAAGAGACATCTGGGGCCCTGGACCAGTCAGGATAGCTGCCATAGCAGAAAGTGGAAAGGACTGGAAGACAGAGGCCCTTGTTCTCTTTCCAGCATAGGGGAGGGCAAGTGAGGTGAACTCAGCCATCTCAGCCATCATTGAATCCAGAATGTTTTCTACCAGAGTCTTGGGTCAGCTCGGGATACAAGAAGGAAGGAAAAGTGCCATTAATGATGTTTCCAGGAATTTCTAAGGCTAAAGAAGCTGAGAGGATGAAGGAGCTAACCTTATTTGTGGGTGTAGGAGAAAAGCCCCTTAATAAGATAAAATGTTAAGTTGATGAATGAACCTGATGACAGCCTCAAAGGTATCGGCCAATGGTGTTCCTTTGAGTTAAAGTCTAAAAGGGCAACGACAAAGAAATACTACCTGGGGGCAGTACAACATGATTGTCGTATCCCTCATTAATAGCTTAATTAAAATAAATTCCTCTGCTTAACTAACCAGTCTCCTAGCAGGGCTCTGATAGAACGGGATACAGGAAAAGTAAATTTTGAATGTGTTTGAGAGGACAAAGAAAGATGCAGTGTTCACTGGGGCGCGTTGCTAGCTGGTGAACTGAATGAGGATACTGCATTCCTAAAAAGGCATGTCCTTTAATGAATTTGCTTGCAAATTAAATAATCTTACCCACTTCCTACAAATTTGGGGGATCTGTGGTGTTACACACTAGAATTTCAACATGCACTATAGGGAGACTTCTATTTATTCTCCCCTCTCTGCAAAGAGAATGCTTACTTGGTTTTTCCACACTATGCAACAGGTGGGGCAAGCAGCCCTATACAATTTGAATCCCCATGACCCCTTTCTCTCCATATACATACTTGTACAGGTTCCAGGGCCCGCCTGGAGGAACAAATTTAGGAGGAGGAAAGAAAAGGCTGTAGATATTTTGTGATCTTAGAAATGCTGATATTGGCAGGAAATACACCTCTTGGGTGATAGTAGAGGAAAGGAGATAACAGACTGTGGATTAGTCCTATCTATTCTACAACCAAAGTAGATTTCAAACTAACTACAATAAACAAAAACAATAGCTAGAATTCCTACTTTAAATTTGCAAAAAAGTGCTTTACATTGCTTACTTAGACTTTTTTTTTTTGGTGAGGCCATAGGTGATCAGGAAATAGAACTCAGCAAAGAGGTTTCAGAGTACAGTCATCTCTTCTCCATAACAACTTTTCTCATCGCAGTTTCAATATATGGCAGGTCAGCATAAGAAATTAAATGGAAATTTGGGGAATTTAAAAGCTCAGAAATGCATAAAATATACGTATAATATTAACACATATTATCTTTTAATGCCATAATAATTCAGCCTTCTTCTCTGAAACAAAGGAGGGCCAAATTATAGAGATGTTCCAGATCACAGGGGCACTCTACCACTAACCCCTGCCAACTGGAAGAGCTAACTGTAAAGGCATCCTGGCCAATTTTGGTATTTCAGCTGTAACACTGAACTGATAAGAACTAGTAAAATTTACCCATTGTATCCTCCCTCCCCATCTCCACTCTTTATTCAGGATCTAGACAGAAGGGCAAAATTTTCCTTTGGGAAAGTGGCTTGTAATACCACAAGCTGAATGCTTTGGAGGATTGCAGGTAGAATGACAGAGGACTGTTATTGTATATCTAGCTGTTACAGTGACATTCTTCATTAGAGAATCCATCAGAGAAGGTGCTGTGTTCTATGAGCAAAGCAGAATTGAAGTAGCTCAAAAGATATGTGAGATGCACAAATTTGGAGAATCCACCCAAAATGTTCACAGGGACTATTTGTGTCCAACCTGTGGTAGAGCATCCCAAGCTTGTATTGATCTAATTGGCCACAGCTGGACACCTTGTGCCTTGATTCTAACACAGTGATATCGTTTTGGATCTCTGAGAATGAAGTACAACAACCAACCAACTAGCCAGCACAATGCCTGGAACACAGTAGGTACAATATAAATATTAGCTATTGATGTTGTTAGTATTACTATTAAAACTTGCTTCCTTATTACTGTTCCATGCTTAATTCAGCATGAAGTTGATCAGTTTGGGACGCTATATGTAGAGTTTAATTACTAAGGTAATTTTAATGATAATTTAGTCCTTACTATCTGTGTGACCCTGGGTGTGACCCCGGGTAATTTAGTCCTTACTTAATGACACATGCCCTCTAGAAGGTCTCCTAATATGAACCTCAAGGACAGCATTATAGGAAGTGTCCACCATATTTTCATCCATTTAAAATAGCTACCATATATTTTAAAAAATAAAAGCATAAATACCTCCATAGATTTATTTCCCAATCATCTTCATTTCATGATCTATTTTTTCTAACAGAAAGTACTTGGAGCATTTAAATTATGTGTCAAGAAAGTATTTCTTAATATTTCATAAAGAGTGTGGGCAACTTCCACTATTATAGGTCTTACTTACATTCACAATCATGAAGAAATATATGCCTAATCCATAAGACATTTTCCCCCCTTTGAACTTCTGGTGTTTATTTGTAGATAACTGATTCTAAAGTGGGGAAAAATGCATGCTAATAACATTTGATTTGAAATAATTTACTGAACAATAGACACTAATTCTTCTCTAAACTTTTTCTTACTCAGTTTTCACATAACCTTAAAAACCAAGGTATAGCAAATCAACAAGGAAAAAATAATTTAAAGCTTTTTTTCTCAATTGCTGTCATTGTTTTTGCTATGTTATATAAGGCTTGCATATTCCCTAAACATCTCCTGATTTCTGAAAACTATGGAAAGTTAGCACATACAAGAAAAATAATTGAGGCTTACTCATAAAATTGTCAAAGACAAAGTAAGAAGTGAGAAAGAACATGTCTCCCAAAAAAGCCCTTCTTGACCTTCATACAAAACTTCTCTACATTCTTTCCAGCCCCAAATCATCAATCCAAATTTAGTATTGTGAAGTATGTTGTAAATCTCGTTTATAAGTTTAGTTTGGTTTTCCATTTTATCTAGTGTCACATAATTAACTATATGAACAATAAAACTTCTTTCGATTTCCTTGGGTCCCAAAGTAATGTAGGATAAAATATTTTTAAAATTTCACAAGTGATAAATTCTTTAAAAATAAACTATTGGCACATTTTTCTGTGGGGAAATATTTATGGAAACCTATATGTCAATCATAAGATAGATGAGATTGGTGCTTATAGAATTAACACCATAAATGTAAATAAGAACTAAGAAATGAGTGATATTGTCATCTTAATGTATTGTTAACTGGTTAACTTGTTATTGGTAGGAAGTGGTAAGAAAATCATTCCTCTCTGATGATCATCTGTCCCTAGAGGGTTTATTTATCAAAAACTCCAAATGTGTTTCACAGATGGACTACGATCTTCTCTTAGAAAACTAAAAGAAAATATCTTTAGGAAAGTCTGAAGCTGAAGCATATAGATATACACATACACACCAACATATATCATAGTCTTCTGTAGATACATCATTGTTCTCTGTTTTTAAAGATGAGACTACTAACAGTGATATCAAATCTTCAAAATGTTTACATTGGCAAACTTTATATTTCTAAAGAGTTCTTTAAAATGTTATTTTATTAATTCATTAAAATCATTTTTAAAAGCATACCCCAATCATGAGTCAATTAATGTGTTAGGTCCTGGGGATACAAAGAAAAAAAAATAATCCCTGACCTCAGGAAGCTCATAGTCTACCAGGAGAATAGTTGGTTTTATAAGAAAGATTTTTCATATAAGATGGACAAACCTATCTGGGTACAGGCAGTAATAGAGTTGCTTCAGGTCCACTTGAGAAACTTACGTATATCCTGAAAACTTTTTTCCCCATCAATTTCAAGGCCTTAAAAATCTCTCAAAATGGGATTGAAATAAATATATTGCCCTCCTTAGACTCCATCTAGAATACGTAGATTATATAATATTAAATCCATATGGCATTGCAGCATCTGGGATAGCAACATACTCAAAATGAAACATAAATGAAACTATTGAGTGGATCTTTATCTTGAATTGCACAAAACTATATTGCAAAAGGCATTTCATAGAATTGTATGACTTCAGATTTGGAAGGTAGGTCATCTAATGCAATCTTTATCTGTTCAGGGGGTTCCCCTCTAAAATAATCTCAAGAGCTTTTCATCCAGCTTTAATTTAAATACTTACAGAAATGATGAACTCACAGGTTCCTGAGGCAGCCCCTTTCACTTCTGGAGATCTCTACTGGTTAGGAAGCTTGTCCTTAGCCTGTACTGAAACCTATATTTTCTGCTAATTTCTACTTACTTCCCCTAGCTCTGCCCTCCAGGGCCAAGCAATACAAGTATAATCCCTTTTCCACTTGATCACCCTTTAAGTATTTTTGAAGAAAGCAAGGCATTCTCTAACATTCTTTTACTCCTTCCTTCTATGGGCCATTTCCTCCAACCAGTCCTCGTATGCCCTGTTTCTAATTAATCAGAATTTCGATTTAGAAGCAATCTAGAACATCAAATGGTAAGACAGAACTCTATACATTTCTGAATAACTTGTGGTTTTTAGTGAAACCAAACCATGCTCTATCTGAATTTCAGGGAATCATTTTGAATCAACATTGTTAACCAGCAACCACAAATAATAATAAGCTTAATGAGAACAGGAACAAACAGCTCATATTTATAAAGTAAAGTGTTTTAGGGCTTGAAGACCTTGGTTCAAGTCCTTCTTCTTATACATGTTAGCTGTGTGACTGGGATAAGCTGGTAAATATTTAACTGCCAGCTCTTCAGGAAAAAATGTACATAGGACACCCCTTTAAATTAAATCTGAATTATTAACATTTTCCTCCATCACTTTCTTAAGTGTACAGTCAACAACAGCAGAAAATTAGGCCCCAATTAATAGCATTTGCCAATTTCCAAGGTATAAATACACTGAAATTTTAACTGTGCTCCAATACACCCAACACCCTGGGCAAGTCACCTAACATTTCAGAGATCTAGGCCACTCCTTAAGACTGGAAGTTAAGGAAAAGGTGCTCACCTGTATTAGTAGAGGAAATTCCCTCACCTGGGAATTCCCTATACCAATAAAATCATGTGTCCAGTCATTATTTAATCCCTAACTAGATAGTATTTAACAAAGTCTTTTGCATGGACACAACAGACAGACATGAGTTAGATGACAGAATATTTCAGTGCAAATAGAATTGGATAAATGACTGGATCAGAGGGTGGTGATGAATCAGTGTCAGCTTGGTGAGAGGTACTGAGTACAGAATCTCAGGACTGTGTCCTTGGAAATTGCATGTTAAGATTTTCGATCAATGAAAGTTCATGTTCAAGTATTGGCTCTGTTATTAATCAGCTATATGACATGAACAAAATACTTGGACTTTCTGAGCCTGGGTTTCTTTGTTTCTAAAATAGAAATAATAGTATTTGCACTGAGATGAGTACTTTTGTAAATTACAGATTGGTACTTAAATGTATGCTGTTAATGTTAATAAAACCTTAAGTAAACATGAAGGACATTGTCTTTATGAGGCAGAATCTCTTTGTAAGTGTTAAAGAAAAAAGATGCTATGTATGAAATGTCCATTTTTTTGCCATCTGTAGGAAATGCCTTACATGCCTCACTGAAATAAATAAACAAAAAAATCCAGACCAGTTTGGGAAAGGACCAGAGACAGAAAATAAAGTACATTTTCAATAGGGCCAGGCAAGGAAATATTTTCATTTTCCAGTTAGGTTTCTTTTTCAATATACTTGTATCCTCCATACAAAGAAAAGCAAAACGTTTTAGCATTCTGCGGGCTTGGATACCTGTCGTAACTGGGAAGAAAAATCAAAACCCTTTCCTGCCCCAGTGTTTGGCTGAATGAAGGTTGACAGCTACAAACATTCCAACAAATTCAGTGAGATTCATTGGTGGGAAAATGTTATTTCATTCTAATAGGATCTCACCATACTTTAAAAGAATAATTACAACTTATCACTCTAAAGAACTGTGAATGAAAGGAATTAACTACAGTTATTTACAAGATACAAGGAAAAAACAGAAATTTGACCCTGGCAAATCAAGCCAATTCTCCCCTCCTATCTCCTTCCCCCACCTAGCAAATGCGTTTAAATCAATATCCAAGGAGAATATGTTAAATATTTGCATAGTGAGCATCAAAAGTAGAGTCAGCCAGGTAGTCTAGTGGCTAGGATGCTAAGCCTGGAGTCAGGAAGCCTTGAACTCCAATCTAGCCTCAGGTATTGACTCTCAACATATTATTGCACCTCTACCTGCCTCCATTTCCTCATCTGCAAAACAGGGACAATACTAACATCTACTTCCCAGGGTTGTAGTGAGGATAAAATGAGAAGATATTTGTGAAGTGCATTGTACTATATACATGCTAGCTATTATGATCTGTATCCCTTTAAATAACTCAAACATGTTGTTTCCCTGCCTATAGTCTTCCTTATAGGATTTCAATTCCCCAGTTACTTAAAAACTCAAATGCAACCATTCCTCTCTGTTAAAGAGTACTGTAGAATGCAAGGGTCCCTGTTTTCACTCATCAACTAAACTTCCCAACACATCTTTCCCAGAAATCAATTAAAAGATTGGTTGACAAGCAGTGATTTATGTTTAGAAGTGGAGGGTGGAGAGTTGGTCAAAGAGTGATGACAAGGAGAGGGAAAGCAGAGGGGATAAGGGATTTCTCCAGAAATAATCAGAATGGAAGGGTCTACACTAGATAGACACATGGAACATGTTGGTTAGGAAATTTTACTAGCAAAGCCAGGATCATCTTTCAATGTTTGGTTTTAGATTAGTACCATTAAGTCTATACGCAGGAAAGTGTTGCTCTCTTTATGTTACGTTAGTAACAATATGTTACTCTCTGATAGCAAGGTGTTTGAGGAGGTGCACAAACTCCAGAGCCTTGCCTTTGGGGATAGTTAAGACCATCTAATAGGTTTTTGATTTTGGTGTTGATGACAGGCTATCTGACTCCACAAATTAACTTGGAAAAGTCCGTGGGGAAAGAAGACAGCACCTTAAATTATACCTCTGATCATAGCTGTGTGACCTGGAAATATCTCTTATTCTCTCTGGGTCTCAGTTTCCTTATCTGTAAAATGACAGTTAGATGGCCTTTGAGGTCCCTTTGGAGTTTGGATCTGATTCTATGAACGTTAGATGTTCGCTTATTCCACATTTGCTCAACTTAGAATATTTCTGAGTAAACACAACATTCAGTATATTAGCTCATTTGCCCTAAAACACAAACAAGGTCTATGAAATAAACAAATGAAAACATCCTAATGGATTCTTTTGTTGCTGAGCACTCATTCTCTTCTTACTTCTCTTTCTTATTTTTATTATTCATGTTATTATTAAACTAGATCTGTGATTTCATTGATATAGGGAACTCATAGTGAGAAAATCCCTCTATCAATGCAGACTGGCCTCTGCTCTTCAACCTATCAGTATCCTGAGGCACTAAGAAGTTAAATGATTTGCTAAGGGTCATCCAGCAGAGACAAGGCTGGTATCCAAGACTCCCTGACTTGGAGGCCAGCTCTGTTCACTACCTGCCTTCTTATTATCAAACAGAACTTAATAAATCCTACAAAGAACATTGTGGCTAGGTGATACAATGGATAGACTCATCTTTGTGAGTTCAAATCTGGTCTCAGACACTTACTAGTTGTGTCACCCTAAGCAAGTAGCTTAACCTTGTTTGCCTCAGTTTCTTCATTTGTAAAATGAGCTATAAAACCATTCTAATACTTTGTGAAGAAAACTCCAAATGGGCTTGGATGCAACTGAACAACCAAACCAAAAATATGATTTTGTTTTTCTACTGTACCCAAGAAATTAAATGAGTTTATTCTCCCCTCATCCTGGCCTTCTCCATTTTCAGTCATCTTACACCTTACTCCCCTCTAAATACTTTGTAATACAGAGACACTGTCCTCCTGGCTGATCTTCTCCATCTCTTGACTCCATATATTCTCATGGGCTACCCTCTCTGCCATGCTGGTATTTTCTCCTTCCTCATCTCCTTGTCTGGATCTTCCTGGCTTTATTCAAGTCTGCTCTAAAACTCCACCTTCTTCAAGAAGCCTTTTCCAGTTCCCCTTAAAGATAATGCCTTCCCTCAACTGATTATCTCTATTTTAACTTGTATATATCTTGCTTACATATAGTTATTTGCATATTGTCTCCTCCATTAGACTATGAGCTTTGTATTCTCAGAATACAGCAGTGTCTGGAACATGATGGACCCTTAATAAAGGTTTTTTATTTGAACAGACTGTCATTTTAGACAAATCACTCATCTCTCTTTACTTTAAATTTCCTCACCTATAAAATGAGAGAATTTGACTAGATAACCGTTGAAGTCCTTTTTAACTCAATATTGTGATCCTTCTGGTTCTAAGATACTATGTATTCATGAGGTAAACAGAGAAATAAAATAATAATTTTTTGAAAGAAAGAATAGGAAAAAATAAAATACTAAAAAAATACAAATATGGAAATATGTTTTGCATGACTGCCCATCTATATAACCTGTGTAAAATTGCTTGCCATCTCTGGGAAAGGAAAGGGAAAGGAAAGAGATAATTTGAAATTCGAAAGTATTTTAAATGAATGTTTAAAATTGTTTGTACATGTAGTTGGAAAGAAACAAAATAGTGAAAATAAAGAATAAGGAGAAATAGCCATTCTAATACTATACTTCTATATAATGGAGCTGGATGGTACTGAATTCATGGGCGATTTTATCCGTTAGGCAAACTGAAAGCCAATGTGCATGTCTCAAAGCTGAAAAACATCCCCAATCATTAAATTCCCATGATATAATTCCAAAAATGTGTACCTATAGATCTTGTCATCTTCACATCATAGTGAAAAACAGTTAAATTTTAAGTGATTCTTACTGTGACAAGCACAGGAAACCTTTCCAAGGATTATTAAATATAAATAATATGGAAGTGTATACAAATGGAAACTCATGCATGAGTCCAGTGGAAATCCTCTAATTAGGATTTCTATGCGGTTCTCTAAGTTGTAAACCAATGAATGGGTAGAATGCATATTTTTTAAGAAATAAAAAAGGAAAAACTCTAAATCTGTTTAATTTGGTGAGGCACATAAACTTTAGTCCCTTGTCTTTGGTGATAATTAAGACTATCAAATATAACTTTTGATGATGACACTGATGACAGTGAGAATGAGGCTATAGGATGACACAATTATTGTGTCATCATAGCTTTGAAAAGTCAGCAGAAAAGAGACCAAAATTGTCCATTCATCCACAGAATAGAATGAGCATCATATTCTCAGAGAGAAGTGAGGCATTGCCAACTCTGTCAAAGACCTGCATTCCCATCTAGCTAATGAAAGAAGGGATGGCATCTGGAATGTAGATCACATTTTGGAGTAAGGAAAAGTAGGACTCTTTTTCGTTTGTAGTTTGTTTTCTCTCCTAGGGTTATTGTTAGAGGAAGAGATGTAAGAATATGGCAGAATTATTTATGTTTGATTCTAATAAGCCTTTGTTTCATTTTTTTCTCTGTAGTTTCAAAGTACATAAAATGCACTCTAATATATAGGCATAACTTTTATACATACATACAGTTACAGGTGTAGAACAGTTACAGGTGTACCTAAAGGATTACTTCATGCTGCTTGATAAGATCTTATTGTTTCTTTCCTTCTAGTTCCTTTAAATTGATTCTATATTCTGCTCACATTTTGAATTGGGAAATCAAAAGTTTTAAAATTTCTTTTGAAAGGCAATATAGTCCTAAACAGGTACACAGAAGGACTGAATTCTGGTCATCACTCTGTCTTTAACTAGCACTGTGACCTTAAGCAATTCATTTTATTTCTTTTTGCCTCAGTTTTTTCCTTTACAAAATGAGGGAAGAAGGATTATGAGGGAGGATGTACTTGATGATCTTTAATGTTACTGCTAGATCTGAAAAGAATAACTTTCCAATTCTAGAGAGCATATAAATATCTCTATAATGAAAGAATGTAAGAAGATATATTGGGGGGAAATTCACTTGGATGTGCAGGATGGCTAGCTTTTACTTGAAAATCTTTTGTCAACCTCTGCCATTGGCCTTAATAACACCACACAACTAACCCACTTCTTTCCCATTTAGTATTCCTAGAAATCAGTATATTGAAAAAGAAATTGGCATTCCTTCGAATGGTCTAAATCACAACATTATAAAAATAGCAACTTAAAAACACCATGATTCATGAAAATTACTCTCATTGTAATTGCTTCAACAATAGATTTATCTTTTGTTGAGGAAACACTGCTCTTAAAGGCACCAGTGTTTGCATCAAGTGACCTTGGGTAAGTCACTTAATTTCCAAGGTGTCAGTTGGCTCACTTGTAAAATAAGGGCGTTGAACTAGATGGAACATTTCAGCTGTAGATCCATGACCCCATTTGGGGTTGTCTTGGCAAAGATATTGGTTGTGGTTAATCAATTTCTCCTCCAGTTCATTTACAGATGACGAAACTGAGACAAAGAGTAATTATTATTACTACTGTATAAATTCTGTGTTTAAAAAATACCAGGATTCTAATTCCACATATACCATAATTTTTTTTGAAAAATCATCCCCCTAAACAGAGTCACATTACCAAGCTTAGTACCTATGAGAAAGAGAAAGAAGAACACTCATTAACTTTGTGACTATAGATAAATTACTTCATTTCTTTGAGTCTCAGTTTTCTCATTCATAAAACAGGGATTCTTATTTTTTATTTAAAGTTTTTAACATTCATTTTCACAAAATTTGAGTTCCAAATTTTCTCCCCATCTCTCTCCTCTCCCTACCCTAAAATGCCTT